>OY829507.1:5466633-6032592 GCA_963691665.1 Clepsis dumicolana | reverse complement strand
ATCCAATTTATCACTCATCTGGGTTAAGATACTTTCCTCCGCTATGGTAGCGTTAAGGTTGATCTCGCGCAAGGGGCGGGCGGGCGGCGGCGGCGCGGGGCGCTTGCGCGGGCGGCGCGCGCCGAGCGTGGCGGCGCGGGCGGGCGGCGGCGGCGGCGGCGGCGCACGGCGCTTACCGGGCACGTGGGCCGCGCGCCGCTGCAAGCACTCGCTGGCGGCGCGCCGCTCCCTCTCCTGCCGCTCCCTGTTTTCGTTCGTAACTTTCCGCGAGCAAGGGAGGCTGAAAGCGTCGTAGCCGGTATTTTCGCCCCTAAAAAGTCCGTATTTGCGGTGGAGCGTGAGGTCGCGATCGTACTGGAGCCTGGCGTTCCGGTCGCGCACTCTCTTCTTGTAGGAGTCCGTGGGGGGGCCCGGGGGGCGCCAGAAGCAGCGGCGCGGCGCGCAGTTGGCAACGCGCCGGCGACAGGAAGGAGAAGCTGGCGGCGGTGCGGTCGGAGCCGCCGCTGGACAGGCTGTCGCGGGAGCCGGCGTCGCGCCGTAGCCACGAGACCAGCGCCCACAGCCCGCCCGACAGCGGCCGCGCCGGGGCCGCACCGCTCATCACACTCCTGGAAAATACATTTGTAACGTTTAGTCGTCAGTGTATATACTATCACGTCATCAGCATATCAATATTAAATCACAAGATGCTCAGGCATATTTTTATAGTTGCCGAGCCGTGAAACAGAGCATTATCGACTATCGTAAATCGTAATAATAGGCAAATGATTTGAAGTACCTACGTCATGAATTTTATTGAGTTTATTATCGTTTAGATAAAGCTTCCTGATAGATCAGGAGTAGGTACGTAAATAACTGATTCAAAATATTATAACATAAAACTGACTCTTTATTAATTTTTTAAAGAAAGTTAATCAGAACAATACATATTACTAGTTGTGGCTGATGTTAATAAAGCTCTGACTGTCTTAAATCATTTATTTTATATTCAATATAATATTTGGTACTCACCAACGAGCCGAAGGTGAATCGCGGATGTAAATAGTTAAACTCCAAAACTAGATCATATTAGCCTCATTTTCGCACATTGACTAAGATACAACTTTTGTAAATGATGTAAGTTTTCACTACAATACTTTCATTATTATTGTTCGAGCTACAAAATATAATGTACATATAGTAAAGTTATAATGATCATGAAGCTTGCACTCGTGTCGAGCAGAGAACAAAGCGAAGCTCGCGGTGCGCAGGCGCGGCTCTGCACTGCGAGCGGGCCGCGGGCGCTCCCGCCCAGCTATATTTAGCGGAACTTCGCGACCGTTTTTGCTATTTTCATTTCATTCTTGCGCGCCCCGACCTCACTTAAAATTGGCTTCCTGCCGAAATTTATACGGTGGAGGGAAATATTCTAAACTGTTACTTTCAGAATATACAAACACGAGCGAGCTGCAACACATTATTTTTATTCGTAAATATTTTTGTTGACTTAACTATTACTCTATTATCTACAGATGATATTTGTATATTTCATTTCGCGCAAAGTCGAAAAGAGTAAAAACTATGTTACCTTTATTATTTTTGTATTATAGGCCAGGCAACGAAAAAGTATGGATGGAAATGCTTGAAATACAATTTTGGACTTCTTAACTTTCTTTGAACTAGCCGGGGGGAGCGGGGCTTCGAAGGTCCAAGTTTTCGGTTTTTCGCTAATATCTCGTAAACTATGTTTCCTAGCGATATGACCACTATATACAAAAGAAAGCTTTAAATTTGCCATAAGTTTTATTCGTCAAGTTTTTCGAATATATACATATAAAACAATACCGTTGTATTATAGAGGTGCACTAAGAAGGGATTTTTCGAAATTCCCACGGAATAGGGAATAAGTGGGATTTATATTTTCGAATCAAAGAGGTTCTATCTCCATAACTATAATTAATGGAGATTTCAAATTTCGCATGCAAGTATAGAAGTATAGAGATACATTTATTAAAGCATTCATTGCCTAGGCCTATAGGTACAGTTACATTTTGTTTATTGTATAATATTATAACTACTTATTTACAATCTTGTGGGTGGAACCTACGACGACTAGAATGATTTACATTCAGTGTATTCCTATCAGACTACAAAGGAAAAAAAAAGTAAAGGTACATAGCGCCCACCTACCGAGTCGTGATCTCTTGCTAACTGACATGATGATTGTTAGCTGTCCACCACCTTGCTGCGTTCGGACTGCGTTAAAATGCACTACTTAACTAAATCGGCATAAGAGACCAAATAGACTATAATTACCGACACAAATAACACTCTTAAAAGCATTTTGTAAGTAAACATTATTTTTTGTACTGTATTGTATCTCTTATTACAGGTGGACCACAAATACATATAAGTCACATCGACAATCTTTGTCCGCGCAGACGAGTGTTGACAAATGCCGAATTAAACCGAATGCAATATATAAATAAAGACCTTATTGCGTTAGCAGCAAGGTAGAATATGCAATGACAGGAAACAACTGAGTCACGCCGTGACGCGTGGCGCGGCCACAGGAGTAAATAAACGGAACAGAGTATAATGTTCATACAACCGCACGAATCGGTTGCACTACTACAAGCACGCGGGGCATGTGTGCGTTACCACTGGCCGCTTGTCGCGTACGCGGCGAAACCGGTTGACGCTGGCACAGCCAGTGGACAATCTCAGGGTCGGTGCGACGCATGTTGTTTGTTTTGCGAGTTGCAAATTTGAATATTTTGATGTAAAAACGTGATATTTTATTTTAATGATGTAAAATACAAATGGGTTTTCTAATTATACATCCTGATAATTTTATCGCATTTGTTGACTTGCTCGAGCAAAAGTTTCGCGAATATTTCTATCTTAAAATAAGTAGACATTGTCAATGTTGGCAACGAAATACTTAAACGTATTAAAGATTGTAAATTTCATATGCTCTGTGAGTGTTTTCCGTTACATTACTTGAAAAAAAAAAAAAAAAACTGTACGTTAGATTCAAAATTTACCACACCATTAAAAGAAACAATAAACTATTAAAAACAAATATTATAAAAAGCAAATTACTAGGGTAAGTAATTTGTAAAGTACTGAATACTGAATAATAAAACTAGTTAACAAATGCTTTGTATCATTTGTCTTAATCTATTGTGACAACCCTACCAAAAAAGGTAACAATTTTGCACGCTCTTAAGAACATTTAACTCTGTTCCGTTTATCTACTCCTGTGGCGCGGCGCCGAACAAAATGGCGATCATTACAATCATAAGGAAGTATGGAATAGGGTTTCGGCATAAGAATAAATAATAACATAGTAGAACGAAAACTCCAGCTCCGGATGGGCTCAAGGTCACGATATTAGAGTATTTGTTAAACAGACTACTCAGTCAGACTGTCGCCGCACGCGCGGTTGGTTGTTTATAATTTGGTTGTAATAGTTTTACGTGAGCCTGTATGTATTTTATTTTATATTTGTAGATAAGTAATACTTACTTAAATCACCTTAAATGGCTTCATTTGGTATGGCACATTAACTTCTTGTTTAGAAGTGTCTATAATATGTAGACCTTCGTAATGATTTATAAACCTCATATTTTGAAAAACTAGAATAAAAATAATGATTTCAAAGTAAAGAAAAACTTATATTTTAGCGATATTATCTTTAGACGTAATCAACATTTAACAGCAATCAACCCTAGCAACACGCCTTGACGACAGAGGGGTGTAACGACGTGAAGGGGGAAGTAGATATATAAATGGCGGCGTTTTGGACCCGGTCAAAAGAGATTCCGTTCTATGTTATTATTTATTCTTATGGTTTCGGCTCGCGTATATACTTTGAGACAAAGATAGTATCCTATACAAGCCTATCGTACGTTACGAGTTATGACTATACCGTGTACCGTGGACTGAGTTGCCAACGTTAAACATACATTCCACGAAAATTCTATTACATTTATGTCCTTGTACAGTAAGCGTCAGAGAAAACGACTCCCCCCTCTCGTGACAAGTGAATCAGAGGTCTCGCGGGTTCAAATCCACTTCTAAGAAGACTTTTTGTTTTAATTTTTCGTAGCATTTTTCTGACCATTTAGTTAGGTAAGTAAAAAAATAAATAAAAAAGTTTTGCTCATTGATAACATTTTTTTAGCCACACTAGAATCGATACAATACAATCTTCGTAGGTTTGAGTGAGACAAGAGAACCTTAGTAATAATATCCGAATTTTATTTTTTGTTACCCGACTGCGTTTTATTATTATTCCATGAACGGGCAACTTACATTAGTAGCAGAACTCTTTTTTGATTCAATACTCGCACTGCAAGTCACATTCACAGTCTTCGCCAAGCGGTCCGTGATAGCTTACAAAAATATATTTTTACCAAATGTCACAATTTTTTCTAATTGGGTTGGAATCGAACTCGATTCACTGCAACAAGTGCAATGTCGTATGATTCAATCTGTCGCTAGGCCATTTGAACATTTGACATTGGCTGCAAATTTAATAGTTGCTTGTTGCGTGCCATTACTATTCAGTATATGCCAGGCGGCAAAGCAAATGCAATCTTATTGCACAGCAAATAGCGACTTTCAAAGAAGCAACGACTGAGATATTGCTAAGTTTTAACTTTGTTTTTCATATTGAGACTTTGAGGGTAAATATTTATGGCAGATATTTCCTTAATCTTTGCACCCTTGACCACCTAATGCGTAGATATAGATTGTGTTTATTGCCGATTGTAGCACTACCGCAATTTTATTATGAGTCTGTTTACAAGTTGATACGTTTCGTGTCGATCTCCTAGTGTAAATCTTCACGTTGTAATATTATGCAATTTGTTAAGTTCTCGATTTTTTTTATTATAGTTCGAGCAGCTTTCTTGAAGACTAAAGTTATTGTTCTCTGGGAACAAGAACAATCTGTAAAGAAAATAGCACGAGATAATTATGTAATGGGCATAACGGTAAGATTTACTTTATATACTTAATATTTATATTCATTGTTGCAATATTTCTTACAAATTGCACTATTCATGTATTACTATCCATGCTATTATTTTCTTATTTACATAGAAAAACAGTTCGTAGATGGATACAATAAGTTATCAAGCGACGGGTGATATGTAATGTGATCGCCAAAAGGCCCTTGTCCCTCGCTATGGCTTACACCGACGAAGAAGAGCTCACACCGTAATATAGTGCAAGTTCACTCAGTGGAAGTGCAAGTCCCTTCAAATCTAAACGCTCAAGTGCTGAAACTTTTGGGGTGCCTCTTAGCACAATTCGACGCCATCTACACGCGGCGAACATCCATACTTAATTATAAACCCCCACAAAAAATTAAATTCGTTATTTAAATTTCGACGGGAGAAACGAAATAGTTATATTTACAAATTTTTAATCAATAATAGACATACCTTTATTAATACTATCAATCAGGCTACCCTTGTTTACCTACGAGTATTCGTGTGTTAATGATGAACCATCTGCACATAGGTATTGTTTTTAATGTTGTGTTAGAAGTGTTGTGAAATTGTGATAAAAGAGAAAGATATAAATTGCTATACTATAACAGTTTAGCATGTTGGTTCTTTCTCAGTGATTCACAGGCACAATTAGCTAATGTTAGCAGCTTAAATAAATGTTGTAACTATGTTTCTAGAAATACGCGAAACGAAATATATAAGCGAAACGTGACTCATGTATCCATTTGTTTTGTTAGTAAATTTAGTTCGGTTCAAAACCTAAGTAAATGGACATATTTTAACACATATAAAAAAATTGTATACTGAACCAGGAATCTATGGATTAAAGTCCTACAAATGTAAATAAATAAACAAATATTGTATTTGTAACATGCCTATCTTTTCTTGTATAGTATACCTCATACCTACTTTAGCAAAGAGCTCTTGAATAATAGCCAAAGCTCTTAAATAATAACAAAAATAAAAGAATAAAGTTTCCTGTCGTAGACCTCAGTACTGCGAGGCCGATCGACTAACGCCTAGACTAACTTGCTTACTGCGTTATCGAACAAAAAACTTGAACGCCTTCATGTCATTACCAGAGGGGGGTCGTTTTCTCTGACGCTGTCTGTACAAAACACCGGGCACATTCAGTAAACTTTTGTAAGTAAATTGTTTAGATCTAATTCATGAAAAAAAGGTTGATGACATTCAAGCTGCTAAGAAGAATCCAATAATACCTACCACATTTGTCACCAGCGTCTTAGCAGCCGTTTACGCTGTAGCAGGGAATATGGGACTCTTTTGGTTTCGTCGAAGTTAAAGGAACTTATTTACAAAAACACATTATTTAAATACCCCACTTTGTCGGGTAAAATAAAATATTATTCACTGGCAACACCAAATTAGCATAATGTCTGCACATTTTTAAAGTGTGGCCAACAAAAAAACCGCATACGCAAGAAAGGGAGAAGTGATAACAACTGCCTATACACACACAATTGCATAGATTTTAATATATATTATATGTATATGTCTATGCGTAATAGTGTATGACGGCATCTCTTTCTTTCGCTGTATTATTATCATATACCTATTCTATATTCCAATCTACGATCGCAATGGCGCGCGAATATTTGACCAGTGGCTGCTCAAGATTTCACCTGCAAACGCAGTGCCTTTTCATTGGCTAAAATGGTTTCGCGGCTTCCAAATGTACATCGTTGTAACTTATATTCATGTACGTGTTAATACTTTGAACGGTGAGCATTCTAGTCCAGTAGTACCTAACCGCAGCACAAGCAGCATATTAAGTATTGATGATATAGTTGGCGGCCTTGGTCTTGGCCCGTGAAGAGTGGGAGTCGCTGCTGCCGTGCACGGCGAGCAGCGCGGCGGCCACGCGCGCCGTCAGTTCGGCCTGGCCCAGCTCGTGCGCCCACGGCACGCGGCCCCAGCGCGCCAGCTGCAACCACGGACACGTCCAAGACATCCTCCAGGACCCTCTAGTGTAATCGAGGGCCAAAAAATACGTCTCGAACGCGTTCGCGTTTAGGTACGTCTGTCCGGCTAGCACGACTGGCCGCGACTTAGTTTGTCGCGCGAGATTATATTACCCGTCCCGTTGCATTCTGAGTGAGAGAAAAGGACAGGCAGTTGTTCTCGCGCGAGATAGAAGTCGCACTGTGAGTTGTGCTAGATCTACTGAATTAGGCAAATTCGCAGCGCCACTAGTGGCACGTATCGACAACAATCAATTCTCATACCATTTGACACCTGTAACGCAAACTCGATTGAGACGTATTTTTGGTCGTTGATTAAACAAGCCTCATGTTGGTCCCGTATTCAGAAAAGATAGCTCTTTAGCTATCTATAAGACCGCCTTTTAGCTCTACTTTTAATCTTCTGTTAAATTGTGTGTTCTGTATTCTATTCTATCGATACATACTATTCATTCGGATTCCAAAAAAAAAGACTACACTACTTGCTAATAGACATGTGCGCCGCGCCGCCGCCGCCGACGATTTTTCCACGCCACCGTCGCCGATGGACTTGATCGGCGTAAAATCGGCATGGCGAATATTTTATTAATTTTAAAGTAGTACCAACTTCTTTGTTAATTATTCGCCAAATTTCATTACTACAGTTATAATTTTATCCCTCCTTCCGTATTTTCTATTTCCAAACGGCAAAATTGTTTTGTCGAGCAGTGCGGGGTACGATGGGATACCTGCAATGTACGGCAAGAGGCATCACGTGACTAGTGCGTGTGCGGCGGCGGCGGCTATACATGACAAGCGGTCCTTCGCTTTGGCTGGCGGGACTACTGGTGCCGTTGTTGTTAAGGTTGACATCAAAAATGCATTCAACTGTGTTGAAAGGGATGTCGTCTTGGAAGAGGTACCTATTAGATAAACTCCCTTCGCGATATCCCTTTAGAAAGGGTATTTTGGCAGGTGTATGATCAGCATTGGGACCTCTGGTGTTTTGCCTCGTCGAGATGCACAACAGATTCGTACTCACCATTGAATGTGTAGCATCTGGATGATGGCACAATAGGCGGTGGGCCGGATATCAGGTACTTTGTTTTGGTCGAATAGGGAAAGTTTGTGTCTGCTTTAAAAGAGATACGGCCTGAGATTAAATCGGGGAAATGTGAACTCGTGGAGCACTGAGCAGGGAACCTTTGGAGGGCTTTCGGTCTTTGGTTTCGGGGATACCTAAAGCTCTTGGAAAAGTCCGAATTGAACTTGCTTGGTGCACCATTTTTTTTTCGAAAGGAGTTCTCCCGGTTCGGTATGGCGGTCTAGGTGTGCGGCGTGTTCGCAATGTCGGTCTGGTTGCGTTTTTGGCTGGCGTTGGTGGCGTAGGGTGTGGCGGATCTTTTAGTAGCAACGGGGTTTCTTTGCCGATATATCGGGGGTTCTCACGATTTGGGAAACGTGTTTGCAATGCGACTGATGCGAGTGGGTTGTGCCAGGTGCGAGGCTCTACGATCCCACCAGCTTGGCACAATGCTTGACATCGACTCTCTCCAGTCTCTCCATCACCACGTAGCCGTTGCGCTAAGATTGGATGTTTGGGTGGTAAGTGTTGCCTATCTCTGCACAGTTGCCTATATGGGATAATCGTGGAAGAGAATCGCTACCAAGGCCTCAGTTGTCAAAGGTGATCTGGGTGGTTCTCGAGGCACCACTTGTTCAACGGCTTTAACCACAGAATAAAGGTGACTGTTAGTGTGCCGTGCATTTGAAAGCCTCCGGGGTAAAGCCGTAGTGACGGTAAGAGGCCTGATAAGCTGACGTCGGTTCTTTGGCAGGGCGCTGTGTCTGTGTTTGCGGTCGACGGCAACCCCCTGGGAGGTGGACGCCAAATCCTTTTTGTCCACACAAATTGAGCAGCTGGCTGCAACCCCCGCTCGTGGTCGTATTTGGTTCAGCAGATCGTTTTAGCCATACAGCGTTTGTTGTTAGTCTTTTTTTTTGTATTTTATTTTATGATTTTATTGGTGTAATTTATAATTGAATTTTTATTTTAGTGTATTATGTATATCGTATTTGAATTTTTGTGTAACTATAATTATGAACTTCCATTGGAAAAGTCTTTATGATTAACTGCACACCTGAAAAAATCTATGCCACGCCGATTTCACGCCGATCACGCCGCCGCCGCCGGTCAAAAAACCACCGGACGCCGCCGCCGACAATTTTGCCATCGGCGCACATGTCTACTTGCTACCATCATTTTCTCTATAGTATAGTTGAGTTCTAGGTGAAAAGTGTGGAAGTAAGTCGTGTAGTCATGGTTTTTTTTGGAATCGTTAGAAGAAACGACTAGATGGTTTCCCCCGGTTTGCACCGTTTCTGTTGTGTATGGAAGACTGTTAAATGTTACGTATAAACTTCAAAGTGCTTTAATACTGGAATATGTTAAAAGTTATTTGGCGTAAGTTTAGCCTCGTGTAGAAACCCCTTTGCTGCATAATGTATCTGAATTATTAAGGTGTGCGATGTATAAAACCTCAGTAAAACATTTTTTTTACATTGCGGCTCGAGTATAATTCAGTCAGTTGGTGCAAACTTAGGTTAAGTTTAATACAGCATTATAAACACTCAGTTCACTTTGCACCCCAGTGCAAAGTATGGGACATGTATTTTTCATTCTTTTGTACATTGTTCTTCGGGGCAAATTAAGATAGTCGTGAAAGTTAAGAAATTACACTCATTCAATGGATACTACAATCGCACTGAATAAAAAAAAGAAAAATTTTACTGGAAGTTTGTCGAAGTAGTTCTATCTAAATGCAAGTACTCGCCGCCAACGCCGTAGAAATCGCGTAGAATTTATTTAAGCGTAGAAAACACCCCTCTACGTATACTGACCAGCTCTGTTTTCGAGGCACGAACAAAAGTACTTAGTTCAAAATCATTGACATTTTATGCTATGGTTGAAAACGTTTACATAATTCACTTAGGTACAAAATTACAAGTCAGCATTATTAAATTAATACATTTTAAATGAAATAAAGCATGCACCTAACCCGCATGCTTTATTTCATTTAAAATGTATTAATTTAATAATGCTGATTTCATGATATCGATCCCCGCTACTTTTGCTCACATCATGCATTAAGAATTGTGCGTCGTCGGCGTGTCAACGTTCGCTTGCCTTTTTTAAGGTTCACTAATGTTTTGTCGAAACTTGTTTAACAAAAGTTCATTTCACAACCAACGTTTCATATACTATTCATTTCACAAACATGTTGTTGCAAAAAATGCTCGTTTTATAAATAATTACTCGACAACTATACATTTAGAAACTGTGACACTTGACAAACATACGGAAAGACAAATTATTATTTTAAAAATGTTCAATTCACAAATAAATCGTTTTTAAAATCGGTTATTTTGCAAAACGTGGATAGGTAAACATTGTTCCGTAAAAATTACTTTCTGCGTAACGAAATGCAGGGCGGTAGATATGAAATTTATACTCGAACTCCGTAAGCTTATTGCTCCTTGCTTTTTGATTTCTGAAATGGACTTCTAAGCCGGACTTCTAAAATTTTCGAGCAAATGTGTTGAAAAATATTATACTCAAACCCAATTTCAGGACGGTGTCGACGGAGCTCCGCGAACGCGGAGCTCCTATTCCGCGTACTTGAGGCGCTTCGCGCCTTGACGTAAGTCTAACCTAACCTAAACCTATTGTAAGCCTATTCATTCTCTCCGTCAGTAAGTCTGTCTGTCCGCCCGAACGTCCTTAAAAGGGCTGAGTCTTTTAAAAGGTAACGGCGATTTAATATATTTTATTTAAATAAAATAAAACCAGTGACAAAGTAATATATCAAACGTTGGTAGGTGATACGTTAGTTGACTATTTGATATCGTTATAAAATAACCTATTTGACAAATTATACGATACGAAATGAAAATTTGTAAAGTTATTATTCGATAAAATAAATTATTTGCGAAATCAGTAGTTGTGCATTTGTCAATCGTTGGTTGTGAAACGAAAATTTGCTAAATGACTGGCGACAAAGTGATAGGACACTCTTTTTTAATCGCGCGCTTGCCGCTTCTGTGGACTTATTGCTCTATGATAATTATTTACAAAATTACAGAAGCGCGTGTTCCGTATAAAAATGCCAATTTTTTATGGGGTGCGAATGCAAAACAAACCAATTAAATACGATTGTGAGGATTTTCAGTAGTTTCAAAATTTCCCCCGAAGTACAAAGATGGTGAAACGTGGAAAACTACCATAAAACTAATTTCCGGGAGTCGCACCCCGGTGCAAATTTGTTATTGTATATAGGTAATTTTTCTAATAATTTTCTCAATTTGAACCTAATTCTATATTTTCCCCAGAGCCGCAAAGCCCAAAGGAAATGTTTTTTTTCTATGTTCCGTAGGTTGGATTAAACTAAATAAAGAGTGCAAATGTAGATTAAGATGTACTAAAACGTATGCCAAATTACACCGAGTACACCTTTTTTCTCTCGATAGTTATTTCAATTGCATTCTTTTCAATGAAAATAATCGATTTATTGATTATTTTTGTTTTTTTATTTTTATGAAACATTCATAGAATGAAATTCAACATACAATGACAATGCAAAGAAAAATTCGTTAAGCAGCTGGACGCCCAACACCAGCCAGCTGCCTAACGAATTTTTCTTTGCATTGTCATTGTATGTTGCATTCTTTTCATCCAATTTCACCCCTTTCCGGGGGGGGGGGGGGGGCAAATTTATTAAGAGGTGTATTAGGTTCGATTTCTAATTAATACAAATCAATCAAAAGTGTTTTTATCAGTTCTTAGAATTATTTTCTGACTTTGGTGAAATTTCACTCAATTCGACTATACTATTTTTTCAGTATTGAACTTGGCTCCCTTTTTTACATTTATGGTTTTGATGGAATCTAGGTAATTATTTTAACAAGACCAACCTGATATTCTTCTTCTAATCGTGAGAGCAATACAACCTCTTTCGGCTCTAGATGTCGCTCTATACAGGCTATCATAAGTACGGGGGACTTCAGGGCTTCCACACCGAAAGAAATGGCTGCAACAATATAATATGTTATTATTATTAAGTAAATACTTCACTTATGTAAGTAAAGTTACAATAAAATAAAAGTAACTATGCTGCTCAACAAGATATGAACCAGATTGATACTAAAACAACTATAAAGCCTTTCTAGAAGTCTGGCTATTGAATGAGAAGACCGAGATTTATTTAATAATTTTATATAGCTATTGTAATTTTATAAAAAAAAATAAAAAATATTAATGTCATGTAATTTATTGAATCAGGCGTTACTTTGCGGAGGTCCATATTTATGAACTAAAAAACAATTACTTTGCTCACCCGCGACCACTAATGACAAATAGTTATATCTGTGCGGTAAATGTATGTTTCCATGCAACACCTCCGCCTCCACTGCTACACGAATCAACACATGCCACACAGACCCATCTATCACCACCACCACTATACTAAACGCTGACGCGTTTCGGCACTCTCCACGAGGCCATTTACGAAGCACAACTACAACCGCTCAACATGTCACCACTTCCACTAATGACATATGTAAACCATGTACTCAACTTAGTTAATGACAATACCAACGTACCCACTAATATTTTATAAATTCCAAACTACCCTTTTTATTTTTATTTTTAATTTACGCCAGGTACCCCGTTATTTTTAACCGAGTACGGTAAAAAGAGAGTCATGTTCTCATCCCGGACAAACCGGTCGAAGCTTTGATACTAGATTTAAAGAGCATGTCTCGTCATATAGGCATGATCATCCAGAGAAATCAAACTTTGCCAAGCATTTATTAGAAACGAATCATTCGTTGTTAGACTCAGACACGTACGAAATTTTACATTATTGTGATAAAGGTTACAATTGGAAATAATTAGGTACAACAACATGGGGTCTATTATTAATGAACAAGTTAATTTGGTTTCTTCGCCTTTGTTACGACTTGGTTCTAATTTTAATAATGTGTAATGAGAACATGACTTCTCTTTTTACCGTACTCGGTTAAAAATAACGGGGTAGCTGGCGTAAAATAAAAATAAAAAGGGTAGTTTGGAATTCATTTTTTTTTAAAGGGTAGTTTAGGACTTACATAAAAGGGTAGTTTGGAACTTATAAAATATTAGTGGGTACGTTGGTATTGTCATTAACTAAGTTGAGTACATGGTTTACATATGTCATTAGTGGAAGTGGTGGCATGTTGAGCGGTTGTTGTTGTGCTTCGTAAATGGCCTCGTGGAGAGTGCCGAAACGCGTCAGCGTTTAGTATAGTGGTGGTGGTGATAGTTGGGTCTGTGTGGCATGTGTTGATTCGTGTAGCAGTGGAGGCGGAGGTGTTGCATGGAAACATACATTTGCCGCACAGATATAACTATTTGTCATTAGTGGTCGCGGGTGAACAAAGTAATTGTTTTTTAGTTTAATGTCATGTGTCAAACCTTTTTTAATCTGTCGTGTCAGTTGAAAAAACACTGCAGGTTTTCTTCAAAGTTTTCGTGTACATAACATACTAGGGGTGTTCAATAAGTAATGAGAATGACGTATAACTTAATAACTTTATACTAACTTTTCTTTAGTAACTAAATGAAAACCGTGCAAGCGAGTGTCGGACACGCCCAGGATAGGGTTCCTAAGCCATTACGAAAAAGCTCTGGCATAGATACCTAATTTAAAGGTATTTTCATAACACCTATTCGAAACCAAAGTTAGCAGAGCCTTACTCCTAAGCAAACTGCACGCAGTGTGGGGTCAATTTATATTGGTTACCAACACAGACAAACATAATAAGTTAAACCTGTAAAGCCTACTTATCTCTGATAGTCTTCCTTTTAAATTCACTTTTCTCCAACTTGCTCGGAAATGTGCATCTTGCCGGTGAAAAAAGCTTCCAGGAAGTATATCGTTGCTGGCTCAAAAATAATTTGACAGCAATAAGCGGCCGGGAAAAAACGGGAGCGGCCGGGAAATTTTCATTACTTCACAGTTATTGAACTTTTAAATAAGCAATCCGATTTAGACAATAATCCCAAACAGCCAAAGCAGTTTTTTATTTTCTGTAATGACTACGGATTAAATGAAAATGGGAAGAAACACCGTATCTATATAAAATTATTTCAAATATTTTGTTTTATTTAACGCGAGATTAAATATGAAAAAAGGTAATAATATAAATAGTCGCATAGTAACGACATCTGTCGGTCAAACTATAAACTTCATGCTGCTTTTGGCAGCGCTCAGTCGGTAGAGCAGAGCAGGAGGCTCGGTGGCTAAAGCAGTGCTAGGCAGAAGGGAAAACTTTCGTAGAACTTATGAGGAACGTGAGATTTGAAGGTTAAGTTAGTTTCAGTTTATTTTTGTTTTGAAAAGCGCGAATGATAAGATTTGTGGAGTAAAAACTTACTTACCGGTTTGCTCAAAGAATTTTTAGTTCCTTAGTGTTCATTTAAGCTAGAATTATTGTCATTTATCTAGTACTGTATAATATTATTGGTTACTTTTAATACCTACAGTGGTTGACTCAAATTTTAAAATACATAATAAACCAGAACCCGCGAGCGCGTTTAAAACTGAAGCAACTAAAACTATTTAAGTGTAGTGTGTTTGGCGTAGTCATCTCGGTGCACGCAAACGTATCGTGACGTGTTAATTCCGTTAATTAATCCCGTCTCGTGTCGTTTTTACAGCAGATAGGCCGTTGGGTCTATAAAAAACAGAATAGGATCATATTTTAGGTGTAAGCACGTAGCGAAATGAATAATAAATGGACACTGCAGCGTGCGGTTTTGATTGACCGTGTTCCCTGATTTGTTCTGTATTGAGTTAAACCAACTTTCATTTACTGTGAGAAAATTTCATTGTTGGAGAAAAGCACTATAGAAGCTCCGGCCGGAACAGGGGTTGCCGGTTCTTTAGCCGGCCTCGTATACTACTCGGCCGTTTAACCCATTCGTCCGGCAACCCCTTTCTTCCCGGCCTCAGCAGTAATGTACTAATATACACTACTGCTCTGATTTTTTTTACATTTCCAAATACAACAGTTTCTCAGGTAGAGAGGGGGGGGGGGGGGGGCACTTGACTCTATAACTAAATATTTTACAAACAAATAACTCTATCGGAAAATAATCTCGGAGGAGCACCCCCAATATTTTTGAATGACCTATCCACACTACGAGGTGGGCGAAAAATAAAAAAATCATCCCCACTTTATATGTAGTGGAGGTACCCCAATTTTTTTTTTAATTTTATCCCAGCACTTTTTCGGCCTAATTAATATGTAGGTATATCTATGCAAAATTAGCTTTCTAGTACCAATAGTCTCTGAGCTATGTCGCAGACAGACGGACAGACAGACTGACATGACGAAACTATAAGGGTTTCTTTTTGCCATTTTGGCTTCGGCTGGTAGGCATTGACCATTTAAGACGCTCCCCTGAGAGGTAACCTTGCGCATTTCGCACTTTCCTCACCCCACTTCACTTCTACTAAACTATGTCGTTTTAGTGGCGACATCTATTAAAAGCCGAGATAGCCTAGTGGTTTGACCTATGGCCTCTCAAGCAGAGGGTCGTGGGTTCTAACCCGGGCTCGCACCTCTTGAGTTTTTCGGAATTTATGTGCGGAATTACATTTGTAATTTATCATGAGCTTTTCGGTGAAGGAAAACATCGTGAGGAAACCTGCACACACCTGCGAAGCAATTCAATGATGTGTGTGAAGTTCCCAATCCGCATCGGGCCCGCGTGGGAACTATAGCCCAAGCCCTCTCATTCTGAGAGGAGGCCTGTGCCCAGCAGTGGGACGTAAAAAAGGCTGGTGACGATGACGATCTATCGGTCTAACTTCATAACTTGTCACTGTGGTGCCATATAGTTTCTAGTTGACTCATATCAGACATAATAAAAAATGTGTGTATTTCATATTAGCACCTATCGATTTTAAAACAAAAATGTAGAAAATTGTCGTGATAACTCAATTAAAAAAATAAATAATTTTAACTTGTCATTTGAAACCTCAAAAACGTTTCGAGCTTGTTCCGAAACTTCCTTTGCTTTTGCTATTGCTTCCGAGTCATGATCGTGAAGTCATCGTGACGTCATAGAATTGGTAAACAAAAGAAGTGTAAATAAGTTCCTTGTGGGTAAAACACGGATATTTTTTTTTTTAATAATTGATCGCATAGGTAAAGGAACCTCAATTAATGCATTGAACCCTGATTGAACCCAGATTTAAAATAATAAAACTGAAAATTTTACAAATTATTAATTCAGTACCTACACCGAAGTGGTCTTCGCAAAAATACATTAGAGTTTTTGTGCAAGTATTTTCAATAATATATATTTTTTGAAGTCTACCTAAACTTTTTGGCTGTTGGTGGCTGAAAGACACTACACTACGCCTATTGGCCACACTCATGGCCGAAAAAGAAAGCTTCGTTCTTGGGCGGCAGAGCCTACTCGATTTTGGTTTTCGGACGGTCTGATTTAATTTGTTTTTATTATTTACTATACCTACATTACTGTAATTGATTTGGAAATAATTGGATGGATTGCAAATTGGTGTAAATTGTAAATAGTGCATTTATTACTCACGGGCGATGTGACAACATTCGTTGAGGATGAAATACAAAAGTCGGCTCTATTGAGGTTTGTGATTCATAAAATGTATGTTACGCACTCAAAATACTGCTCAGGGGACAATTAAAGCATAGCCTTGGTGAACAGTCGTTATCGAAGGATTTATTGTAAAGTTTTAGGTTTTAGCTGATAAAGCCGAAGGATTCCTTTTAGCAAGTTTTAGCCAGGTGTTGCATAGATTTATTTCATTGGGTACTCTAATCCGTAACTTTCCTGAAGTCTTAGTTAGTTAGTCTTAGTCTTAGTTAGTCTGAACTCTTTTTTGCGTTCTAGCACGATACAATAATGATATTTACTGTGCAAACTATTACAAATAATGGTTTTTAAACTCACTTTTTTTGGCCCGCACGGTTTGTGCACTGTGGCCTGCGCCGTATTTTATAAAGCTACAAGTTACAATTGACAAGCGGAAGTCTCTTTCTAATAAAAGGTGATAGAATGAGACTTCCGCTTGTAAATTGTAACTTGTAGCTTTATACCATTGTGACGCCAACGGCTAAGAGCGGTGCAGTGCATTTATTTTGTATAATCGATAATAGGATATTCTACTCTTTATTGAAAAGTGGCTAAAATTGTTAATTATTGTTCTTTTAGACAGTAAAAAAAAAGGTTTTATTTTTGTGGGACTTAAAACACTATAAAAACTTAATTTTAAAATGAACATCTCATGAACATACGAAAACGCTGTCGGCCATGATTTTCTATAATAGATTATCTGTGTATGTAGTGTCCGTGTCGTGACGTCACATAAAAAAAAAAAACAAAATTGACGTCACGTTGTTTACTAGTTTACAAAGTGAGAATATCTGTCCGATTATTTTATGATTTTACCCATTTCCCCGTTTCTATTCCAGGGCCGTGTTTTATAAACTTACAAGTTATAATTTTACAGGCGTTTATTGGCAACACTTATCCTGTTTTTTTACAATTTGCATTTTATAAAAGTACTGTGCTACAATTTTACAAGTAGCCTGGGAAATTAATGCTCTCAAGGGGGGTGTGGAGGGAATGGTTGAAAGCGAAAAGTTTGACTTCGGGACTTTGTTTGGACTAGTTAGAGGATTAACATACAAAAAGTCCCCACCCCTCGTAGGTGAGCCCTAGGGTGGGGACCTAAAGAAGGTCCCGTTTTTTGGTTTTTTGTTCATTTCTCGAAAACGATGTGTCATACCAAATTTTGTTATACTGCACAATGAAAACTGATAAAATTTACTACAACTTGGTGATATATACCTTTTACCTATTCTCAATCATTGTCTTAGATTATGAGCTCCGAAAAACGGTCGTTTTTCAAAAATGCGTCTTTTACCATTTTTTTAAGTATACTAATATTATCAACTACCGTTGAAAAGTTATACAAATTTCAGTTAATTAGTGCACAACTAATTATTTTAAGTATTCTCAGTTACAAATATATCAGATATTATATCGGCAGACTGCTTTTAGTCGATACCTATGCTCTTTATTCATCAGACTTGGAACTCTTGGCAGAGTTGGTGTATCCATCAAATATAACATTTCACGTTTTCCCTGGGTAGTTACGCTTTATGAATTTTAGATTGTTTTACATACAGTGGCCACTATGCCTCCTCTTGGCCAAATCACTTTATGAATGAGGAATCCTCCACCAAGTAAAATGTCAAGGTTCTGTAGGTGACTTGGCTTGCTAGTTGCGTCAAACATGGAGTAGAGGGCTGATTTTTAGATCTTCTTCATCCCATTTACATTAAGAAGGGTTAAAGGTAATCATTAAGGTATAAACCACGTTTTTGATAAACGACTGTTTTTCGAAGCTAATAAGTAGACAACGATTGAGAATAGGTAAAAAGTATGTATAACCAAGTTGTAGAAAAATTTGTCAGCTTTCTTTATGTAGTACGACAAAATTTCTTATGATTATGACTCATCGTTTCCTAGATGTAAGAAAAAAGACCAAAAAACGGGTTCTTCTTTGTTAATTATTTGAATTAGGTGTCTTGATCAGTACCAAATCAATCGTTCTATCTACCTATCTCTTCTTCAAATTATTAAACTCAAGGTCGTCAAGGAATGATTCGTGTATTGAGGAACTCGTCTGAGTCGGACTCGGAGGAAGAAAGTCCACGGCAGCAAGGAACTAGGGAGTTTGGGCCACGAATGAATACAGATTTTGACACACCTTTACATGCAATCGTCGACATGCATTTTTTGGCCGTTTTTTGCCATTGTTTAGAATAGATATATTTTACTAGCCGACCCTGCGAACTTCCTACCGCCATAGGACGTTCCATAGAAAATGTACCTATTAGAAAAGAACCCTATTTTTTTTTTGTCGTGAAATTTTCGCCTCTATTAATATATATCCTGCTATTCGAAGCAAAGATAAATCCAACAAATGAAAGATCATAGAAATCGGTCCAGCCGTTATTTACTTATAAATAGTGCAATTAACACGATTTTTTTTAATACACTTAGATATTTAAATTTTTATTTATCAACTTTGCATGGGTATTTTTAATATGTAATAGATAAAAAACCTCTACATATTTGTAATTTTTGGCAGTCACTTTTTTTTAATTAGTGATGTTCATGACACTTGTACAATTTATTTGTAATCGAGATTTACAATACCGTATTATAAGTGTAGCTTTCCGTGTGTCTTTATAAAAAAAAACTGTAATTGTACACAGTGCATTACAGGTGACTATTTCCTGTAGACTTGTAACCTGTAGCTTTTGGTATGAAGGTAGCTATAAGAATAGCAAAGCAACTCAGAAAAATCTCAAAATCCTAACCTTTATGATGTCTGTCTGTACACGTCACAGACCAATATAACATGACCCCACACTGCGTACATTTTGCTTAGGACCAGGGCTCAGCTCACACTGGACATCTTAAAACACTACGGAAAAGCGTTAAAATCTTTGTACTTACGGAACCCTCGTTGCGCGAATCCGACTCGCACTTAGCCGGTTTTTTCGCACGACGCACGGTATTGCAAGACGCGGTTTTTTTTAATATGCCGCCATTTTCTAGTCTCGTTTTTCGGTTTGTTCCTGTCGTGTCACACCCTCAACTGTCACACTGTGACTCGTTGGGAATATTTTTATTAAAAAAATCCCAATCAGTCACACTGTTACCAGATGGGACAATTTAAACCCTTGTTCCCAACGAGTCACACCCTCAACTGTCACATTGTGACTCGTTGGGAATAATATTTACAAAAAAAAAATCCCAACTAGTCACACTGTTACCAGACGAGACAATTTAAACACTTGTTCCCAACGAGTCACACCCTCAACTGTCACACTGTGACTCGTTGGGAATAAATAATATTTATTTAAAAAATCCCAGCCAGTCAACACTCTTACTAGATGGGACTGCTTTTAATTTGTTTTATTCCCAACGAGTTGCACTGAGGGAAAGTTTAGCGATGAAATAAGACAATAAATGGCGACCAAATAGGAGAATGAAAAGAAAAATCAGATAGCTTTTACTATGGATACATTATACACATGACTATCGATGAATATATCATCTACAGTTAAAATCATTATGCCTATTATTACGTCCGGTTAGGGTAAATCTAGGTAAATGCTCGTAGGTTAGGTTAGTATTGCGTCAGGCCCGAAGACCCAAACAACCCAGAAATAGGAGCTCCGCGAAGCGGAAATCCGTCGACTTTGCCAAGTTATACAGAAAAACCAACTAAGGTTAGGTTAATCTAGATAAATAGGTTAGGTTAGGTTAGTATTGCGTCAGAACGAAGGCCCAAAGCACACGGAAATAGGAGCTCCGCGAAGCGGAGAACCGTCGACTCTGTCAAATTATTCAAAAATATAGACTAAGTTTAGGTAATTCTAGGTAAATAGGTTAGGTTAGTATTGCGTCAGGGCCGAAGGCCCAAACAACCCAGAAATAGGAGCTCCGCGAAGCGGAGATCCGTCGACTCCCGTCAAATTATACAGAAAAACCAACTAAGGTTAGGTTAATCTAGATGAATAGGTTAGATTAGGTAAAAAATGCGTATTTATTACAGTAAAAAAAATAAAAACAAGTTGTAAGAATAGGTATGTAAATCGGTAAAAATATCTTGAAATGCTTATTAGGTTTATATTTATCTATTTTGTAACCGTAACGTTAACGTCTTCCGGCCAATGTGACAAAAAAGCTGATAATATGTATAAGAGCTGTTAATATGTATAAATGGATGCGGAAAGCACAAGACCGGTCTGAATGGAGAGCCTTGGGGGAGGCCTATGTCCAGCAGTGGACGTCTTTCGGCTGATATGGTGATGATGTATAAATGCGGTGCGCCTAATTTCACAGGATTTTTTAACTCCGATTATTGCAGAAATATTTAATTATGTTTAGCGTCCTTAGTAAAATAATTGAAATCTGAACTCTGTAAATTTTTGAGATTTACAGGTTTTTATTATTACAGGTCCTGTTGATTAATGTTTTTTGTCATTATAATTTGATGACTTCAAATTATAATAACCTAGTTGTTGCCCGCGACTTCGTCTGGGTATAATTTGGTTATCGCTATCCCGCAGGTACCATACAATTTTCCTGAATAAAAAGTAGCCTATATTATTATTACTCAATGCTCAAACTATCTTCTTGCCAAATTTCATCTACATCTACACAAACAGACAGACAGAGTCTCTCTCAGAGACAGAGTTACTTTTGCATTTATAATATTAGTTAGGATGCTATTTGATTAAATAAATAATAATAAATATCATGGGACAATTGACACCAATTGACCTAGTCCCAAACTAGTTTACAACCCAAAGCCTAGGCAAAGCCTGTACTATGGGTACTAGACAACGGATAAACATGCTTATAGGAAAAATAATTTATTAAAACAAAACAAACAAAAATAATAATAACATCAATTAAATCTAGAACCTAAAATGGAAAACGTCCCTGAGTCCGCTACCTCGGGGCAAGGTGCCCAAAAAGCTGGCGGCGTTGCCTCTTTGTATAGCAAGGCCGTGGCACGCGCCAGCCCTTTGGTCAGGTATATGTATGCCAAATTTCAAGTCTCTAAGTCCAGTGGTTTAGGCTGTGCGTTGTCTGTCAGTCAGCCAGTCAGTCACGGTACTGTTTTATAGGTATAGATACATATTGAACAACCAAGATCCGAGAATAAACATTCGCATTCATCATACAAACATCTGCCCCGACCGGAGATCGAACCCGGCCCCGGGACCTCAAGCTTCATAGTCAGCGTATCTAACCACTAGGCTATTCGGTCTATTGTTTTCAATCTCTTATTTTTTCGCTAAACTTTCTCTAAGTGCAACTTGTTGGGAATAAAACAAATTAAAAGCTGTCCTATCTAGTAAGAGTGTTGACTGGTTGGGATTTTTTTAAATATTATTCCCAACGAGTCACAGTGTGACAGTTGAGGGTGTGACTCGTTGGGAACAAGTGTTTAAATTGTCCCATCTGGTAACAGTGTGACTAGATGGTTTTTTTTTTGGAAATATTATTCCCAACGAGGCACAGTGTGACACTTGCGGGTTTGACGCGTTGGGAACAAGTGTTTAAATTGTCCCATCTAGTAACAGTGTGATTAGTTGGATTTTTTTTTATAAATAATATTCACGAGTCACAGTGTGACAGTTGAGGGTGTAACTCGTTGGGAACAAGGGTTTAAATTGTCCCATCCAGTAACCGTGTGACTGATTGGGATTTTTTTAAATAAAAATATTCCCTACGAGTCACAGTGTGACAGTTGAGGGTGTGACTCGCCGGGAACAAACGCATTTTTCGATAGCCATAAATTTTACAATTGGAGGAAAACACCACAGAATTATTAATACTATCAAATTAAGCCGAATATAGGCAATCAGGGGAAATACTTTGTGTAGTTTTGTAAATTGGTAGATACAGTTATGCCTACCTTGCGGTATCCAGATGAACATAATAAAAGTCCTCAAGGGTGGGGGGTGTGCTGAACGTGCAGGGTGGGGTTAAAGGTACCTTTGTTCAGATTTTTGCTTATATCTCGAATATCTGTACGAATAGCATTAGGTATAGGGCGCGCGGCGAATTAAGATCGCTCGGCAAAAGTGGAAGGGGATGCGCAGAAGTCAATTCTTAGGTCTATTTGGAGGAACAGAGGAGTGAGCAGGGGAGGGTGCGCGCTGGCGCCGACACGTTATTGGTAGATCAAGTCGTTCTTCCCCTCCCTCGCTTCGTTCACGCGTCTCTTGGGTACTGTTGCGTACCAACAGATCGTTAAACTGTATTAGTAGTAAGTACGTTATGATGTCGTAGTTAGTGCAAAAAAAACCGGCCAAGTGCGAGTCGGACTCGCGCACGAGGGTTCCGTAGAAAGATTTTAACGCTTTTCCCCAGAGTTTTAAGAAGTACAGTGTTAGCAGAGCCCTGCTCTTAAGAAAAATGTACGCAGTGTGGGGTAAACTTATATTGGTCTGCGAAATCTACAGACAGACATAAAAAAAATAAGATTTTGAGACTTTTCGGGAGGTTGTGCTATAAGAGCTACCTTCATACCAATTTCAAGTTTCTAGGACATCTGGAAGTACCCTTTAGGTTTTTGGAAATCGGCAATTTGCATGGAAATGGCCTTTTTAATTACTGTATCTTTTGATTGCGTTGACTTAGAAGGTTGATTTTTTCACAGCCTCAAGGGACCGCAGGCTCGAGTATTTGATATTAATTTCAGCATGCTACCTCCACGCGTTCCAGAGAAAAAGGGCCTTGACAGACATACAGACCGACAACAAAGTGATCCTATAAGGGTTCCGTTTTTTCCTTTTGAGGTACGGAACCCTAAAAATGCCCAAATATAAAGTTTTAACACGGCAACCCAGAAAAATGGTTTAAGACGTGAACTGATATGTTAAAAAGGAAACTAATTAAATCATGGGTAATTTAAAGCAGGTAAAAGCAAAATAAGTCACAAGCAAAAACAAGTGTTATATTATGTTAGGTGACTAAGGTAAGTACAAAAAATGCGAAATAAAAAAATATATTTCAAACAAGTACACTCAAGAACTTAGCAATTTCGTGCGCGATTGTACAGATGCGCCAATTGCCCCCATCAGTTCCGCCGAGCGATCTTAAACCTCCGTGCGACCTATACTTCTGACAAAAGTTTCTTTCTACATAACATTTCCTAAAAATTTTGGCATATTTATTTTTACTCTACGATCAATACTTCAGGAGCTACAGGGTAATGCATGATATTTTGCTGATCCTTCAGTAGGGGGGAGAAAGGAGAGATTAGCTGTGGACTTGGTGCTGGATTTAACAAAACTCGCTTTTTGATGGCTGTTAAGATCAAGCTGAGTAGTAGGTGCACGATATAGTCACAAACATCGTTCCGATGTTGATGTTGGGTCGTGGAAAATAGCTGCTATATATCCTTCCTCGATTATTAGTTTTTTTCTCAAACAGCTTACAATTGACAGTTTACTCCTCCTGTACATTGCTGGAGTTGTTTCGTAATAATGGTATCTCGCACTTTGTAGGAAATTTTATGTAGAAACTTTTGTCAGAAGTAATCACAATGCTATTCGTACAGATATTTAAGATATGAGCAAAAACCTGAAAAAAGGTACCTTCAAAACTACACGAGTTATTTCCAATGATTTTATTAATTTTCTCGGGTTATGTACACAGAGTAATTTGTTTGTATTCAGTTAATAAATACATTTATACTTAATACCCACGGACCAACCACCCTCTGGACACCAAATGTCAGGGCGAACATTTCCGAAACGCATATGCTCATTTGCACTTATAAATCTTATTAGCCACCAATCGCGGCTCACTTTCGACCAGATGACAAGCTATAAACCACTCACGATCCATTTCCCCGGCCCGCTCACCGCGACTTTTTTCGTAATGACTTTCCAAGTAAATTATAGAAGATGCGGTGTCCAGAGGGTGGTTGGTCCGTGTTAATACCATTCAGTGCTGTGAAGTCATAGGACAGGAAGTATCTTGCCAGGACTGCCCGCGTGTTTGTAGCAACAGGTGGCAGCTCCAGCCCCCGGGAAACCTCTTGGATAACACTAAACCTTTTTTGAAACCATTCTAAAACAGGAGTCCATCATTTCTTCGTTTGTAGTTTCTTGAGTTCTTCTTCTTCCTGAGGAAAAAATATACTTACTTCACGTCTTATGTCTTAATTAATTCCGTCAACTGAATGTTTTTAAATTGTGATTAGGAATTAAGCAAATTTAACATTTTATATCTATACAACCAAACTGAAATCATGTCATACACACATGTACCAAATGAATGGGTTTGAAAACAATAATACAGATAATGATATACCCTTTTTCAGACACAAAGAGACTCAGCAAAATAGGTAGGTACCTAGCTCTATAGTAGTAAATATAAATAGTTTGTAAGGTGTTAAGGATGTTTATGAATGATCATTAACTAGACCTCTATATACATAGCTATAAAGTAAATTTTCAATTTAGTTTTTTGCTTGCTGTAAGTGTACAACAAACAAACCTATTAGGTTTTTGCTCGCTATAAAAGCAAGATTCTTTTTCGAAAAAAAAAAGATGTCATTATCATCAATTAAAAAAAAACCGGATAAGTGCGAGTCGGACTCGCGCACGAAGGGTTTCGTACAGATGAACGGACAGCGGAGTCTTAGTAATAGGGTCCCGTTTTACCCTTTGGGTGGCTACGGAACCATGAAAGCTCGAATTCGCAGTCATTCGACTCATCGGAGCGACGCCAGCGGCAGATTTCGGAACTAATTACTTACGTGATCTCTCAGGTCAAGTCGCTACTCGATTGTGCTATACAAGACAAGACCGCCTGACATCGTGAATCATCGAAGTTTCAACAGATGTCGCTAGTAGTAACATTTTCACGTTACAAGTTCTTTAAATACACTACACGTCCACAGATGTCATTGTCTAATAATCATCCAACAAAGCCTGAATATGGGTATTATTGGGTATAAGTTATGTCCTCTATTTGCTTTGGAGATATTATGATACTAATGAAAGTATCAAGTCATACAATGTACCTATGCCCACAAACAGATAGTAAATAAGCCTTTTTAGGGTTCCGAAGCCAAAATGGCAACAACGATATGCAATTAAATTTAATAATATTAAAGATAATATTCGAGATCTACCAAAAAGTACTGCATATTGCATATGGATTAGAGTTGTCTCTAATCCCTGATATCTGGCACATCACTAGTTAAGACACAAGCAAAAGACCATATCTTCATGGCACACTACATTACATCCTTTTGTTGAGAAGCACAGTTTTTCGACAATAACTCAAATGATGTTGAAAGTAATTTTTGTTAAATGCATTTATTAAGGTGCACTCTGTTAGGAGGGGGATTAGAAACCATGTTGACCTATACATTAAATAACCAAAGGGAATTGCCAAGTTCATGTTGCCAATGTTGCCATGTTGGTGTCAATTTGTCCCATGATATTTATTAAGGCTGGGCCGAGCTTTTGACGCGGGCAAAGATTCGGTATTTAGCGCGGATGTCACCTATTTGTGCGTTGTCACGCACACTACTGTCAGCTTACTCGTTAGATCGGTACGGCCGATGCTATATGTTAGTAACTCATTATTCTGTAATAATGAATCTCAACTACGGACATATAGATAGTAATGAATAAAATACATAATGCAATTAAAGTTTTTCTCAAACATGCTCGGAAATTCTCGCTTTCCATTAAATTTGAAAATAGAACCCGGAAAGCATCTAATTTTTTCATTAAAAATTTTAAATGAAGAAGTCAGGTTATGGGTGTTGATTTCATGTAATTTGGGTGCGGTGAGCTCGAATTTGACATTATTTTCTGGATGCAAGATGGCGGATGACAGTTTGTCATTATTGTCACTAAAAATGGTCATGGGTGTCGATTTCATGTAATTTGGGTGCGGTGAGCTCGAATTTGACATTATTTTTTTAATCCAAGATGGCGGGTGACAGTTTGTCATTTTTGTCACCAAAAATGGTCACGGGTGTCGATTTCATGTAATTTGGGTGCGGTGAGCTCGAATTTGACATGATTTTTTGAATCCAAGGTGGCGGATGACAGTTTGTCATTTTTGTGACTAAAAATAGTCATGGGTGTCGATTTCATGTAATTTGGGTGCCGTGAGCTCGAATTTGACATAATTTTTTGAATCCAAGATGGCGGATGACAGTTTGTCATTTTTGTCACTAAAAATGGTCATGAGTGTAGATTGTATGTAATTTGGGTGCAGTGAGCTCGAATTTGACACAATTTTTTGAATCCAAGATGGCGGATGACCATTTTTCATTTTTGTCACTAAAAATCGTCATGGGTGTTGATTTCATGTAATTTGGGTGCGGTGAGCTCGAATTTGACATTATTTTTTTAATCCAAGATGGCGGATGACAGTTTGTCAAGCAACTTTGTTTTGATTGGACCTTGAATCAAACCTAACGAGCCCAAGCTCGATGGTATTACATTAATGAACTACCGAATTCCTATGGCCACCTTCCCGCTCCATCATCAGACCTTGAACACCATCTATGGTCGAAGTGCTCATCAAAACAAACCTAACGAGCCCAAACGCGATGGTATTACATTAGTAAACTATCGAGTTCCTAAGGCCACCTTCCTGCTCCATCATCTCCTCATCTGTCTTTAACTCATAAGCAAAATATTGAAAACCGGATTAAGTAAATAAAAAAGTAACAAAAAAATGCTTACTCTGTTTTACTGCGTGTAACACAGAATATGTACACAATGGATATGGAAGTATTTTCGATCCGCATCGAAACGTGGTCTCTCTCTGAGCTCTCGTGGGCGACTGAATAATTTCCGTGTTGCTCGCTTGTTATATTGCAACATCTCGCGTCCATAGTAATTTTGTATGGCAGATTTGCAAGGCGTTTTTAAAAAATCGTATTTAAATAACTAAAGCACAATAAGAAATAAAACGATACATTTGTTGTAGCTAATACTTTTGATATTTGTTTGAGTATGATTTTGAAACTAAAGTATCGTTTTTTTTTATTCAATTTTTCCTTAACGCCGACACACGTTTTTCTCATTTTTGGTACAACTTTACGTAATTGTATTTATTAAACTATAAACTATTTTAGACTATTGATGGCGATACATTGTAAACACGTTCTTTGTGATAATATTTACATATATTTTATATTTTTTTGGTAAGAATTGTGAACTCCAGAGATTTAACGGTGACTGCCGTTTTTGCTGATTTTGCTTGGCGCAGTCTTAAAAAAGAAATGTCTACATTTGATGTAGTGCTGCCACTGCCTGACATATGGATGGATGGACATAATGAAATGATAAGGGTCCATTTTTTGCCATTTAGGCTATGGAACTCTAAAGTAGAGAGAGTAGATACCTACATACCTCAGAATGAAAGAGAAGTGTGTCTGTGGGCAAAAAGTCCAGTAAATAATTAGCTATATCATGTGAAGTCAGCTTTCCTGGGTTATCCAAAGCAGTGTTGCACAATGCAGTCTAAAACAAGGAAAATATAGTTATAAAACAAAACCTGCCAACACACACAAGTGGATAAGTATAACAAAGCTAAATGAAGCATTGGCAAAACTTGGTTCGTTCAGAACTCCTAATATGTCCATTAACAGGGCTGTGTTTTATAAAGCTACAATTTACAAGTGGAAGTCTCATTCTATTAACTTTTGTTAGAAAGAGACTTCCACTTATAAATTTTAACTTGTAGTTTTATAAAACATAGCCCAGTTTATGATATAACATTTACTCTTGTAATAAAATAGAATAAAAAATACTATAATTATTCCTTAATATGTATACTTAGGTTACAAGCAATTTATGTGATTATTTTTTACTTACGAGCAGGTGTTGCAAAATATATAAAAACAGTAAGATGAAAACTGACATGCTTTGCTGCAGCAAAACAAATTAACTAATGTTGTAGAAGTGTGTCTATCAACAATAATTTGGGAATGTGTTACCAAGTGCATGGTGGGCTGTGTGATGTGTTCGGTCTGCGCGTCCCACTCGGCGGCGAGCGCACGCGCCAGCGGCTCGCTGTTGACGGCCAGCACCTTCCCGCCCGGCGTCTTCACCCGTCGGTGGTCCAAAGTCACCTCCCATTTACTCTCGTTCTGCACTATGCCCGTGTTGCGGTAAAACCGCTTACGAGTCGCTGCAATTTATTAGGTTGTGTAGATATTTAATAATATATTAACACTCCTTTCTTCATGCAAACAGGAAAACAAAGAGTATAGTGAGTATAGATAAGTAAAATGTTTTAGAGTAAATTCCATAACTCTAACCATAGTTTTGATGCCGAGCGAAATAAGGAAACCTTTCTTGAATCAGTCTAGACACTACTTTTGTCGAAAAAGCCTGCATTTTAACTGATTACTGTTTTGTTCAAAGAAATAGTCATTTCATTTCGAAATGTGTTCGCTGGTACACCAAAATTGTGGAAAAGGAAAATACAACGAGAAACTCGGGAAAGGAAAAATCTCAGGGGAAGAAAAGGAAACCGGAAAATCACAGACACACGACAGACTACTCAACTCAGAGACAGAACCAGGGGGAGGAAAGTTCCTGTATTTGTATTTGACAATTGAAGTTTTTAGCTACGCCATCTCTTACCTGTGTTACCATGTCAAACCGGAGGCTTGTTATTTTCCATCAAAAATTATAACTTGTAATTTAGCAAATTTTATCACCATGCAAAGAAAAAAAGTTTTCGTTAGGGGTGTCCCTTCAAAATTTTCAAATTCATATAAACGTCATAGTCATACAGCGTACAGTGCGCAGCGGCTTTCTGATTTTAACCGACTTCAAAAAAAGGAGGAAGTTCTCAATTCCTCGGGATATTTTTTTATTATTGTTATTATTTCATTTATGTTCCCCGGTTACTCGAAGACAGGACCGATTTGGAAAGATCTTTTTTGTTTAAAAGGGTATTCTTTCTAATTGGTCCCATTGTCACCAGGTCAGGATCTGATGATGGGATCCCAGGGAAATCGAGGGAAACCCTCAAATTTTATAGGCACGCATCATGTTTCATATATTTTCTAAAGCAATTCAAGTAGTCATCATCTCGTGTTGATGAGGTGATGATGGAAGGTACAACTCCTTAACGGTAACTAAAAATTGCGAAATAAAAAATCTTTTAATTACGAGGGCTGTTTGATAAGTACCCGTTTATGGAAAAAAAAACGTTTTTTTTTGTATACATGAATTTATTTTTCTACGTAGTCACCTTTTAACTCTATACATTTGTTCCACCTATACTCAAGCTTCAATAAACCATCCAAAAAGTATGATTTTAGAAAGTCATTAAAATAGGCCTCTGTGGCGGCAATGACTTCGTCATTTGATCCAAATGGCTTGCCACCGAACCATTTTTTTAGGTTGGGAAACAAAAAGAAATCGCATGGGGCCAAATCTGGAGAATACGGGGGGTGAGACAATAGTTCGTAGCGTAACTGTGCTAATTTAGCCTTACTTGCGTAAGTACTTATTTGCGGCCAGTGATACTAATATATTTAGAAAACGGGTACTTATCAAACAGCCCTCGTAAAATAAAAAATAGCAAAAAGATTCATTCAAAGAATATTCCGCTCGCATCGCACAGACTTCATATTTCTGCTAGGCCTTGAAAGTCATGGCTTAAGAGGATTATTTTATGTTTTTTTCCTAGGATTTTTTGAGGGCAGTTTTTTACAAAACGCGCACTGTTGAACTGTTGATTCGTTTACAAAACTGTCCACTAATAAATATGTAGGTAAAGACGAGTTTCAGCTGCTCCGTTTTTAACTGACTTCAAAAAAAGGAGGAGGTTCTTATTAGTGCCAGTTCATGTGACATACAATTTTCTTATATTAAAATTTAAAGTCGATATGGACAGTACTCGTGATATGATTCTAAGTAGAAATAAAATAACATAAAAAGTTCAAAATCAGAAAAAGTGTGTAAAGGCGTGTGTCCGAGCGTGCGCGTGTGTTATGAAATCTGGCCCTAAACTATGAAGTGCAAAATTCGAACTGCGTGTCGTACCGTCCCGCTCACGCTAATATGATTTAATACGAGAGCGAGCGGGACGAAAGGATACGAACTTCGATTTTCGAATTTCGTAGTCGTCCCCCTGTTCCGTTGACGAACACAGATAAAAGATGACGCTGCTGTAGAGGCTGGTTGAGGGTGACAATATTTTTCGCTGAGTGGGCGCTCTATTCCCCTTATATTAATTACTCTCTGCTTGCTTGTATGTACCGGCCACTGACAGCTAGTGGTGTGTTGCAAGGAAGGAATAAAATTAGTTCCATTTCTTGACTTTTTGGTCGGGCTGTACCTTACTTTGATTGATCTTGATGGCCGCGAAATCAACAATTTCTATTTTCTTCTTTGTTTGTCAATCTGTTTATTATAGCTGAGTTTCGATAATCTTTTGTGAATATCTCGAATTCGATTTGATAGTGATATTTTGCGACGATGTCTCTTATGGATTTTGATCTCTAACAAAAGCTAGTGATTGTTCAGTTTTTGTAGGACAGAAGTGAAGTGGACGCGGTCTTGGTGAAACCAATAACAAGCTAAAAATACATCTGCTTCGTTACATAGCAATTTGTAAACTAAACTTTCTTTTCTTATTTGTGATGTACCCGCATTCTATCAGCGCTGAAGAAGAACAGAAGACGAATCTGATTCCGAGTGTGAAGCTTCTTCACTCCAAAAGAAAAGGAATATTCATACACCCGTCGGCTATGTACAGAAGTAGTGCACCTTGTTGTACGAAGAATTTATCATATACAATAACAAGTATATTGCTAGGGTAAAGCCTTGTTGAATACAAAATACAGAAAATGAAACTCTTAGAGAGTGGTCGCTTAGAGGCTTTAAGCAGCGCTTTGTCGATCCTTAATGGCGACAGCGCTGTGCAGAGTCGTGTAGAGAGCTACAGCTGCAAAATGGCTGGCACTGAGAAAGCTTTCTACAAACGATTCACTGCTGATGGGGAAACCTCCCATGACCTACAAGCTCTATCACCTCCCGAGGGTGTAATGTATAGGTACATCCATTTAGTTTCTGGTTTTTGTACAGTAAAATTATGCTAATATATGCAAGCTAGGTAATTGGTTTTGCCCACCTTCTATGGAATATGTAAATGATGGCACTGCATAAACTACACTTGTTGTCATAATAGTAATTTCTTATCAAGTCTTTATTATCTTTTTTGTTTCTATTGAATCTGCAGTGACAATCATATTTTCATTTCAACTTGAAATCTCATTGGAATATCTTATTTGATGCACATTCAAGGAAACTAATAAGTTAATAAAATATGTTGACCCAAAATAATGTCAATTGTTGTATCTAAAAAACCGAGCTAAGCTCATTTGCATATTATAATATCCTGATAAATCCTTTGACAGTGCTAACAGTATATTATTTTGTATGTTGTAGTCGGAGCTTGTCAGGCGATGAGGATGGTGTGCTGTGTGATACCATATCACGGAAGACTCTTTTCTATTTGATTGCTACATTGAATTCTGCTTTTCCAGATTATGATTTTTCAATGGCAAAGGTGATTATTTATTATTGTATGTGTAGATAATAAAGTCAGGCCCCACCTCGCTACTGGCGGCACCCTAGGTTAGGTTTTTGTAATGTTTTATATTAATGTTTTATTTTGTTTGTATTAATATTGTTTTATTACTTTTTATATCAATATTGTAAAAACTTAACCTAAGATAAATAAATAAATAAATAATAATAAATAAATATCATGGGACAATTGACACCAATTGACCTAGTCCCAAATTAAGCAGCAAGACAGTTTTTCTTAGTCTCGGCTGAGACAGACCGACAATAATTATGCATCTCGGCCGAGACCGACACTGAGACTTAAGAAAAACAAAAATAATAATAATAGTATTCATTTATTTCATGTAATTTTAGGTACAATAAGGTGGATCAAGTATGTACTTGTTTGTGTACTGTAAGTAAAGAGGTATCACTAAAATCTACCTTACAAGGCATGTGAAATTCATATTAAGAACAGCTAATCTAAGCATAATCTAAGAACTCCTGTATACTGTAGAAACACAGCATTATCAGCAAGCCATTTTTTAAGGCTTCTTTTAAACTTTCCAAATGGGTGATCTGTCGTAGCATCTGGTAGTTTATTAAATATATTTAAGTAATCAAAATGAATCAATGCTATGTTATATGACAAAAAAAGTAATTTATCTGCATTAAGTTCATTTAAAGTGGCTCTGTGAGCTGTAGACCTCCGACCTCATTGTTGAATATTTTTCGTTCTTTTTTTGTCATAAAAATAATTAGCAAAAAAAAAACCTCTTTACTTATCAAACTTATCACAAAATTTCACGAAGATCAGCTCCATCATCCTTACCTGACCTATATTTATATGCTGTGGCCTTTTAGCAACAGAAAAAAAGGTAAACAAATCCAATCAGTTTGGTGAAACAGCTAATCAAGTCTCCCTACTGACATTGGTCTCCCTATAGATTTTCAGACCGAGAGGCAAAACAATTTTTTTTGTTCATCTCAACCTCATCTCAACACAAGCAATGTATACAATACAAACACTCAAAAGTGTTTTATATTTCGGATCATGAATGTGTTATTTTGTTTCCAACAGAGCAGTGAATTCAGTGCAGAGCCGTCCCTGAGCTGGGTGCAGGGCGCGGTGGACGGCGCGCTGTCGGCGGTGGGCGGCGCGCGCTGGCGGCAGCTGCGCGCCGCCCTGTGGGCCGCCGTGGACGAGGAGGTGGCGCTCCCCGACTGCCGCATCTACAGCTATAGCCCGGACCTCGCAAGCGACCCCTTCGGCGAGCCTGGCTGCCTCTGGGTCTTCAACTACTTCTTTTACAACCGGAAGCTCAAACGGATTGTCTTTTTCACGTGTCGAGCTATGAGGTATGTATGTTCTTTCTTTTGTCTCGCAGGAGCTAGTGCCTGTCCCATTTTCAAAAGTGTTAAACAAAACAGGGTACTTAATAAAATTTTAGTAGGTATCCTCCTTTGATTAAGTAGTATTTTAGTGTCTTCCTGTGTTGATTATTTGCTTAACTATTGTCAAACAATTAGTTCACTGAAACAGACTGACAGACCCAAATGTCATTTTGTGAAATAATGATAATGATACCACATTTATTTTAATAGTGCTCACATTAAAGAATGATTTGATCAATTAATGAACTAAATTTTGATGAAATGAAAATGAACTGTATTATATTTTAGCTGATCATTTTCCCTGTTATTCATAAACCCATTTTAACTAAAATGCCGTTTCAGTTCGTTGGTCCTTTTTTGTCACATTGATATTTCTGTTAGTAAGAAGAAGACAAAACCTATTTTAGCTAATGGAGACTTGAGTGACGTTTATGAATAAGGCCCTTTGTTAGCAACAAATCTTAAAAAAAAAAACAAAATTGATTTAGCGTATTGGGCGTGAATGCGTACCAAATAAACTTACTTTCGCATTTATAATATAAAGCCATTTTTAATTTTCCTTTTTTAGGGTTCCGTAGCCAAAATGACAAAAATGGAACCCTTATAATTTCGTTATGTCCGTACGTCCGTCCATTAATTAGTCAAGGCATGACAGGCATCAACTCAAACACTACAAGATGATTAATGACCTTGCCTTGCAGTAGGTACATGTGACAAAAGCTGTAATAGTTATTTGTTATGCAAGGCTGCAAAGTTATTGTTTGGCGCGAGTGGTTGTATTGAAACCCGAGCAAGCGAAGGATTCTAGGATTGAACCACGAACGAAGCGAGTGGGTCAAAGATAGAATCCTGAGCGCAGCGAGGGTTTCAAGACACGAGATGCAAAAAAAACATTGTAACGAGGCTGGTATAGCCGTTACAAACCTTAGTCTACTTATCGATTTACTTTTTAAAAAAACATATTGACTTCTGTTCTTTCTAAATTTCAAATTCAAAATTCATTTCTTGTTTCTGATCCTTTGGCTTTTATTTCATTCGCTCTCCAGTTTTACTAGCGTACGGTCGTACTTGTGAACGTGTGTCTGTATCCTTATCAGTTTTTTCAAGTTCTGTAAGCCTATTGCCTTTATTCCTTTATTCTGTAAGGCTTAGTGCTAAGTGAAGTATTGTTACGTGAACTTTCGTATTATATACAACATAACTTAAGTTATAAAATCTTCTGTTATCTACAATTCTGCAAAAGGCACAATCGTAAGTGTTAACCCATACGTTTTTATACCACGCATTTTTATCAGTTCTTATTGTATCAATTTAGCTAACAGCTCCTATGTTTTTTTTAGGTGCCTTTTCGTTTTTATCCTAAAATATAAACAACGATCCCGACGTGACAACTTTGTTTTCCCTGTTTTCTCTCTGGATAATGACATTAGAGAAAAAATTATTTTTACCCTTAAATCTATCTCGGTTACTGGCATGCCCCTATGTTTTGTTTTTTCTCATTATTCAAATAATAAAAAAAACTAGGGACCTTCTAAAACCGCAAAAATCGACCGGTTCAGAATGTCATTTTCAGACGCCCGGTAAACAAATTTAACTAACTTAAAGAAAAAACCGGACAAGTGCGAGTCCGACTCGCGCACGAGGGTTTCGTACAAAGATTTTAACGCTTTTCCCTAGTGTTTTAAGAAGTCCAGTGTTAGCAGAGCCCTGCTCCTAAGCAAAATGTACGCAGTGTGGGGTCAACTTATATTGGTCTGCGAAATCTACAGACAGACATAAAAATTTAAGATTTTTAGACTTTTGTGAGTGGTTGTGCTATAAAAGCTACCTTCATACCAAATTTCAAGTTTCTAGGACAACTGGAAGTACCCTTTAGGCTTTTGGATTTCAGCAATTTGTATGGAAATAGCCTTTTTAATGACTGTATCTTTTGATTGCGTTGACTTAGAAGGTTGAATTTTTCACAGCTTCAAGGGCCCGCAGGCTTGAGTATTTGATATTAATTTCAGCATGCTACCTCCACGCATTCCAGAGAAAAAACGTCTTGACAGACAGACAGACAGACTGACAGATAGACGGACAACAAAGTGATCCTATAAGGTTTCCGTTTTTTGCTTTTGAGGTACGGAACCCTAAAAAGCCAACAAACAATCAAATTTACGTTTTTAAATAATTTTGATTTTTTATAAATAAATTTTCTAGGACGCCCAATTAACGACGAGACTTGGATCATGTTTTTTTTTAATTTTGCCAAAATGAGGGTTAGGGAATACCTATTTTGCGAAATAATCGCCCCAATAGGAGCATAAATTGTTGCCCCCCCCCTTTATCTTCTAAACCGTTGATCCAAAAAATATGAAAAAAATAATACAAATTTAACGCTTAATAAATACAACGTAAATTATTTTCAACATATATATACCGTTTTTGAATTTAAAAAAAAACTGCGCTTCTCAACTGGATGTAGTTAAGTGCCATGAAGATATAGTTCAGTTTTTCACATCGAATGTTTACATTTTGAGACGTGTTTTAACGCACTTTTTAGGGTTCCGAAACCAAAGTGGCAAAAAGGAACCCTTATAGTTTCGTCATGTCCGTCTGTCTGTCTGTCTGTCCGCGGCATAGCTCAGAGACTATTGGTACTAGAAAGCTGTAATTTTGCATAGATATACATATTAATTAGACTAAAAAAGTGCTGGGATAAAATCTTGATTTTTGGGGTACCTCCATGGTACCTCCCCTACACGTAAAGTGGGGATGATTTTTTCACCTCATAGTGTGGGGTATCGTTAAATAGGTCTTTCAAAAATATTAGGGTTGCTCGAAGATCATTTTTCGAAACCCGTGGTCTCCCGTTGACCCGTATCGGCTCAAACTTTTTTTATTTTTTATTTATAGTGTTTTTTTTCATGCAAAAAAAAAATACAGAAATTACTTTGAGCTATGTATGGATTTCTATTTAATTCCGATCCGAAACTACGAAAAAAAACAAAAAAAAAATTGCGGTAGTTGGCGGATACAGGGCGGGTTAAGTTATTCGTTTGCTAAATATTTAGCTTTAAAGTGCTCATTTTTGTTGGAGTCCAGTGTCCCACCCCCCCTCTGCCAGAGAAACTGTTATTTTATTTTTGGAAATGTGAAAAAATCAGAGCAGTAGTGCATATAGTGAATTTAAAAGGAATACTATCAGAGATAAGCAGGCTTTACAGGTTTGGGAGTACTAGTTAATTATGTGTCTATGTCAGTAACCGATATAAATTGACCCCACACTGAGTACAGTTTGTTTTGGAGTAGGGCTCTGCTAACACTGGTTTCGAATAGGTGTGATGAAAACACCTTTAAACTAGGTATCTATGCCAGGGTTTTTTCGTAATGGCTTAGGAACCCTATCCTGGGCGTGTCCGACACACTCTTGCCTCTTGCGTACATATCCGTGCCTGGCGTGAAGAACTTGATAACTAGACTGGCATGATTTTTTTTTATCGTCGTAATGGCTTTCTATGGCACTGGTTTTATAGGAAAAAAATTGACAACTCGATATCTAAGTAAAGTTTAGAGATATGGCCTGACACAGTATATGAATATCTCGATATTTAGCATTTTTTATTTAACAAAACGACATATATCGACGAGATGGGTCAAAAAAATATATTACATCATAATATAACCTTATATCAACGTATACTCAAAAACCGAACTAGCGTACGTAAATTGACAAAACAAGACATCAAAGCGACGACTAACGTTAATAAAATACATATCGTTTTATCTACTTATACTCAACTACCGATCAACCGTACGTGACTTGATATGTCAATTTATACTTTTTCAGCTAGTTGACATAATTAGATATCAACTACCCATCAAACGTACGTAGCTTGATATGTCAATTTATACTTTTTTAGCTTGATGAACACAGTAAATCATAAGTTGACATAATTAAATATTAAGTTACTGCGAACGGATAGTATTCCGTGCACAGCGTGAGTAACTTGATAAGTCATCATTAAAGTCTCAATAAAATTTAACCATAAGACTTATGTCCTAAATTAAATTTTCTTTAAATGTATATTTCGACTTATCAAGTTATTCACGCTATGCACGGAATATGACATCTAATGTTATCTTAATAGTATAGGCATTTATACGACGCGTCAAATCAAAACTATGTCCTTTATTGAATAACCTGTCGGAATCACCTATGTTTTACAAATAAAACACTTATGAATTCCAAATATTTTAAGTAGACGTCTCGACTTGTCAACATATTTACGGGAAAACGGAATGGCCACATATTGATTATTTCTGGTTATCATGTTATTGCTAAGTTAAGGCGGCTAGTTAAAAATTGGTATGTACAGATGTCCAATTTTATATTACAAAAAATAATGAAATATAAAATGTACTCATCAAGTTACTGCCGATTTTTTTGGTTTGGTATGTACAGATATCAGTTTTAAATGCTTCATAAAAACATTATATCTTTATAAGTTTATAGTAACGGTTACGGAAACCTAAACTGAGTATGGTCATGGTCCGACATGCTCTCGGCCGGTTTTATTTTAAATCAGTAGTATCAGTACCTTCTTTCTTAGTTATAATAATTATAAGTTAATATATTTCATGTTTTTGTTTACAGTCCTGTGTGTGCCGTCGACTCGGGCGTGGATTTTGCTATGGATGAAGATGAATATAATTAATGGTTTTCAGTAATGTTTAATTTTAATGTTAAGTAAGTAATGCACTCTTTGACTATGATCCTAAAGTAATTACAATGTTGTTGATGTTATACTTATTATTTTGTATTAATATTAAACATTAACTTTGCACTAGATCGGTTTAAAAAGGTAATTTGGTTATTAAGGTATGTGCACTTCATATTTTTTCTAATATTGCATTGGCAGTACATAAAGGTGGAATCTTGTACTAGGTAAAAATAAAGGATTAGCTTTAGTTTTCAAAACTTTAGTTTTATAGTGCCTATGAGCTGAACTTAAACGACTTTTTTAACAAGCTGTAAGATTAACAACGTCTTTTTATTAATTGTACAGTAAGATGTTAATATATCTTTTTAAGTTTTCTTTTTTTCTATTATTACCTTGTCCATGATATTTATTGCTTTCATTTTAATTTTTAACACGAAACTACGGACTACTATGAGGCCCTAATCATAGTGAAATAAACGGATCATTCAGACTCACGTATACAAGGCGAGTTTAGTCCGAAACATGTCGGGCTAAACTCAACTTATACGCGAGTGTTCCGTTTATTTCACTCGTTTATCATTCGAATTTCATCAAAATTATACTACTTTATGATACAAGTGCGGAAAGTACGTCATTTGCGAAAAAATGACAATGAAACCAAAGGCGGTGAGACAGACGCGCGCAGCCCCGCCATCATCACCCGCCGACGCCTGCGATGAGACCAGCCCGCTATCCCACAAAAGTTACAAGTCCTACAATTTGACATATTTTAGTATGAAAAACTTTACAAATTTGTTAAATTGTAGCACTTGTAATTTTTGTGGTATAGGGGCCAGGCGCGAGCGCGCACCCACCGGCACCTTGGAAAAGTAACAACTACTAGTACGATAAAATCCGACTTTCCACACGATACCTAGCCACTAAATAGTTTTTCCCCTCACTACCTCGGAAAGCCGTCTTTTTTATCTTTTAAAACAAGCTGGTAGAAACGCATTTTATACACTAGTGGGGAATGTAATTTGACCTTGGGATTGGAGCGTGTTTAAGTAGCTTTTGACAGATAACAAAACGTAAAACGCTCATAATACTTTTATCTACACACATATCATAAGTCCTCTATAGTGCGTTCAGAAACCGTAGAAAATTATCAGCATTGCAGCACGACGACGCCTTCGCCGCCAGCCCCAGCACCACCACCACCCCAGCAATAAAGTAATAGTCATTACGACATCCAATTCGATGTCGTAATGATTTTTCGATATCGATTTCGATGTTTCAAATTTGAAAACTAACGTAATTTACAATCATAATGAAATAAAACGGATTACTCACGTACATAAGTCGAGTTCAGTCCGACACGTATAAATAATAATGTGATAATTTACAATAAAAAAAGAAACTGTTTATGAAACGTCAGCTAGGTATGTTTGTCTATGATTAAAAAAAAACAGTTAAATTCGTGACAGGTATGGGTATGATATGCCTTCGGCTTCTGAACCCATCTATCTTAGAGTACTTATAATATGTGTGTAGATAAAGTAATGTATGCAACTGTACATAATTAGGCCTTAAAACACTCGTGTGATCCTATTATGAAACTCAGCTTCGCCTCGTTTCATAAAAACACACTCGTGTTTTAAGGGCCCTCATTATGTAGCAGTTGCATAAACTACTATATTTATTTAATGATTTCATAATAATATCACACGAGCGTTTTAAGTCCTAATTATGTGGAGTTGCATACATTACTTTATCTACACACATATTATAAGTAATCTAAGATGGGTTCAGAAGCCGAAAGCATATCATACCCGTACCTGTCACGAATTTGACTGTTTTTTTTTATCCTAGACAAACATACCGAGCTGACGTTTCGTAAACTGTTTTTTTTATATATTGTAAACTAGCTTTTGCCCGCGGCTTCCGTGTACCATGAGTATTTCAAAGAACCAAGATATCACGCAAGCAAGCATGCAAACAAGCTAACTATACCGTGTGACGTATCATATAGAAGAGCTCGTTGTGACGTGTAAAACGAAAAATCCCGATTTTTCCCGTTCCCTTGAGAATTTTGGAAAGAGCTTTCTCAATGCTCCTCTACACTCCCTAAGCAACCTACATGCCAAATTTCAGCTTTCTACGACCAGTAAAACGAAAAAACTCCGTTTTCCCCGTTCCCGTGAGAATTTCGGGAAATTATCTCTTATGGCTTCTCTACACTCCCCAAGCAACCTACATGCCGAATTTCAGCTTTATACGACCAGTAAAACGAAAACTCGTTTTTTTCCCGTTCCCGTAAGAATTTTGGAAACTCCTGTCTAATGCTCCTCTACGCTCCCTAAGCAACCTACATGCCGAATTTCAGCTTTCTACGGTGAGTAAAACGAAAAATCCCGTTTTTGCTCTTTCCCGTGGGAATTTCAGAAAATCCTTGAAACTGTTTTTTACTATTATAATCACCTACTTCTATGCCAAATTTGATGATTCTAGTAATTATAGTTCATAGGATTTCGCGGAGCTGAAAATATAAATCCCGTTTTTTCCTTATCCCGTGGGAATTTCCAAAAATCCTGAAATTGGTGTTTTAGTAATGTAAGTAGGGACTTGTGTGTCAAATTTGAAGAGTAGTTATTATAGTTTTCACACCACCTGCTCGACAATGCCTTATTAATATCATGCAAACTTCACTCAAAGCAAAGCATTATACCCCTTGACTTTAGCCGGGCAGTAATATTGTACTGAATTTCATTATAACCCGCCGGGCAATAATGTGATTTCCACTTCTCATAGTTCTTATTGTTATGGTCTTAAAGTCTAATTTCGTCAAAATCGCACGGCGCATAGCGGGCGGGGATCAGCGCCGCGACGAACTTATTTGAAAATCGAACTTGTCTGAAAATCGAGTTGGCCACGGCAGAAGTAAAACAAAAGCCGGGAGTGTTGCAAGACGCTGCAATAGATACGTAGGAAAACTGAAAAGATTTAAAATTTTAATAAAATGTCGAATGACGAGTGATTTAAGTCCGGAGTCCATTAAAGACGCCTCAGGCATTGTTCATAATCGAAGTACTCCTAGAGAAGTGAGAAGTCTAAGGAGAAATACCTAAAAGCCTACAAGGATTTCGACAAATGAAAAACAGCAATAGGCGCAAAGTCGGTGTCTGAATCAGTGCTTCTGGTCCATATCCAGCATTTAAGTTCAACTACAAAGAAATCAAGCAGCCTGAGGTGCCTATTCGATGTTTAGGTCAACAATGAGGATCAAGCACGACATTGAAATTAGTACATTACAAGTTAATGGCATTTTTTTAAGAATTTAAGAGTACCTACTTAGGTACAGCGCATGTGAAGGCTTTCCTGAATGACGCTCCTGACCACTGCTTTCTTGCCATAAAAGTGAGTATGAGAGTACTACCTCCTTATTAAATGTATTTCTAGTAGCTAGTCTAGCTATACATATACAATAATAAATAAAAGGACAATTTACGGCATACATAAAAAATACATTTTAAGATTCCACCCTAAATATTTAGACACAAGCTTTTTTTATTATTTATTATCAAAAACTAAAAAAAAAGCTGTTGTTATAGTTATACACATAAAAGAATTGTAAGAAAATAACTATAAACCCATCTTAACATTTAAAAATAATAAATGTTTCATGGGATTGTTTGTCCAAATATCATCTCAATGATAGCCTTAACTTCTATAAAAAGTACCACCTGATATGGCGTGTAAATAGCCAATTCCGGGATGAAGGGATATCTTGGCCGGGCACTCGCTTAAGTCCTAAAGGGAATTTGTCACAATGCAGAGACACTCACGTTTGGACTGCAGCTCCGGCTTGAGGCGTCATGCGGATGGTAGCGGAGAAGAGCGGCGCGGCGATTGGATATTTAACTTAATCCTTATAATGCAAGCGGTATGATATATGTATATAGACACGAGGGTGACACACAAGTTGAAGTGAGTATTTTTTCCTTCGCGGTGACGGCCATAGAGCATCCCTGCATTGCGTGAGCCAAAACAAGGTTTTAGTGCGCGAGCATGCTCCCGGCCTTGAAATTGGGACAATTTCAATGAAGATAAGGTGCGGTAAATGAGGTGCGGTGCGGTGTGGTGAAAGAAGAGAAGAAGAAATATCAAAAAAATATTATTACCCTATCACAAAACAAAGAAACTCCTAAACATTATGGACTAGTCTACTGTGAAGGCAGAGGATACAATTTTACAACTGGACGTTTAAATGATCCACTTACAGTTTTAATCATGGCTACACGAACCACATTATCAGACCCTGGATAAACGTTTGTTACAACACCTAAGGGCCAGTGGAGAGGCGGTACATTATCATCACCCATTAAAACGACCGTCCCTACTTTGATGGGATGATCTTGAGTACACCATTTATTTCTGACTTGCAACGTGTGCAGATACTCAATACGCCATTTTTTCCAGTATGATTGGACGATACTGTCTAGCAACTTCTTTCTATTGTGAAGATTTCTGCACTCATTTGTCAAATCAGAAGCGGGTAAAAACTGAAGCGGTGTAGACATTAAGAAATGTGCGGGCGTTAATATTTCGGGGTGCGGGTCCGAAGATATGGCACTAAGCGGACGCGAATTGAGCATACACTCGATCTGTGTAAGTACAGTGAGTAGCTCCTCGTAAGTCAGAAGCTGTGACCCAACGACACGGTACAAATGCGTTTTAAAACTTTTAATATTTGATTCCCACATACCACCGAAGTGAGGAGAGCGCGGTGGGATCATTTTCCATGTAATGCGATGGTTAATACATTCAGTACCAAATTTGGTTTTGAACTCTGGACTTAAGACCATATTAAATGTTTCGTCCAATTGAGCTTTGGCACCAACAAAATTAGTCCCATGGTCCGAGTAAAGACAAGAAACAGGGCCACGTCTAGAAATGAAACGCTTAAAGGCCGCTAAAAAGGCATCGGAAGTTAAATCTGAAACCAGCTCGATATGAACCGCCTTTGTAACGAGGCAGACAAACAAGCATATGTATGCCTTTTGCGCGTGTTGACCACGGCGGCGACAAAGAGTTATGCGGATAGGACCAGCGTAGTCCACACCAGTATGCGTGAAAGCTTTCGCTTCTTGTAAGCGATAAGAAGGCAAATCAGCCATCTTCGGCGTTGGATGAGCGGGTTTAACGCGGAAGCATTGATTACAATTATGCACTCTAGCTCTGATAACAGTCCTGCCATCTAGTATCCAGAACCGCTGGCGAATGATGGACATCAGAAGACCTGCACTTACATGACAATTCATAGTATGGTAATGGTCTATAATCAAGTTAACCATATGATCATGTTTTGGGAGAAGTGCGGGATATTTAGCTTCGAAAGGCAAATCTGCATTTGAAAGGCGACCTCCAACTCGTAAAACGTTGTTCTCATCACAGAAAACAGACAATTTTAAAAGTTTGCGCGACGGTAAAAGATTATTTTTTATGCGAGTGATATCTTCACTAAAGTAAACACTCTGTATAGCGACTATTAAAGCGGTTTCAGCAATACCAAGATTTTTAAGTACTTCATTTGGATTTAGCTTTTTTGCAACACGTAATACGCAAACAACTGTGCGGAGTAGTTTATTCCATACTGAAATACGTTGAGCTAACTTATACAGTATAGGCTGTTCGGCTTGAACAACTGCGGTTAAAGTATTACTTTTGCTCTCAGGTAAATTGTCAACTTCCGTGGGACTGAAGGATTGGATAGGCCATTTAGTAGGCGGGCTCCGTAGCCAAGAAGGTCCGTTCCACCACAAATCATGCGATATCAATTGTGACGGTAGCATACCACGAGATAAACAATCACTAGGGTTGTCAACTCCGGTAACGTGGTAGAAGTTTTGTGGTGCCACGTTCTCTTGACATTGGGCAACACGGTTGCTGACGAAAATTGACCATCTATGAGGAGATGATTTAATCCATGAAAGAGCAATTGTCGAATCTGAAAAAGCATATATTCCCTCAATTGGAATACGAGCAAGATATGTGTCCTTAACAGTTTTTATCAATTTTGACATTAAAAGAGCGGCACATAGCTCTAAACGAGCAAGAGTAGCTATTTTAGCGGGAGACACCTTTGACTTTGAGCACAGTAGCCTCACAGTGACATTACCGGCTGGGTCGGTGACATGTAAATAAATGACACATCCATAGCCATTAAGACTGGCATCCGAAAATCCAACTATGTTTACGGTACAGTCAGAAAAAACGCCGATGTGGCGCGGGATTTTTAGTGTCGACAGCAACGGAAATTCCTGAACCAGCATGGAATAGCATTTAATTATATGCTCGGGGGGTGTGTCATCCCAGTCGATTTTACAGAGCCAAAGTTCCTTAATTAATAACTTGGCGTATAACACAACGGGAGCTACTAAGCCAAGGACATCAAACAAGCGAGCTATTGTAGATAGTATTATTCGCTTGGTACACTTCCCACCAGCAGGAGGAGAAGTGGTTATGAAGAATTTGTCATTTGTGGATTCCCATGACAATCCTAACACTTTCGCAACACTTTGCTTGTCATTAAAGTTGACAGAAGAACGATGTGAGTCCGGAAGACAATCTAATAGTGCAGGCGAGTTACTTGACCATTTAACTAAGTCAAATGCACCAGACTTAAATAGTGCGATTAATTCTTGCGATAAACGCATGGCGATTTCATCATCGAGACATGAGTGGACCAAGTCATCCATGTATAGCTGGGAGCTGGCCACACTTGCAGCATCAGGAAAGCGATGACTCTCATTTGAGCATAACTGTTTGACAGTACGCATAGCCATATAAGGGCTCGACTTGAGTCCGAAAGGAACTCGAGTAAACTGAAAGGTGCGGATCGGCTCGCTCTCAGAAAAGCGAAATAATATTTTGACATATTTATAGTCATGCGGAGGCAAACAAATTTGCATATACATTTGCTTAATGTCAGATGTCATAGCTACTGGGAACAAGCGAAAGTTCAGCAAAAGAAGAAACAAATCCGCCTGAAGATTAGGACCAGTATGCAATATGTCATTAAGTGACATCCCTGAATGAGTCTTAGCGCTGGCATCGAGAACAACTCTGACAGGAGACGTTACTTTCTCCGGACGGATGACAGGGTGATGAGGGATGTAGTAACCATCATCAGTAACGTCAGACTCAGGTACTTCAGAGAGATAACCATTTTTCATATATTCAGTGATGACTTTATTATAAGCATCGCGAAGAGTGGGTGCTTGCTTAAACCTTTTCTCTAGGTACATAAGACGACGGTGAGCAACAGAACGAGAGTTCCCTAGTTCCGATGGATCTTTACAGAAAGGTAAGGCCACAGTGTATCTACCTTCTTCATTGCGAGACACAGAAGTTGTGTATACATTTTCGCATTTAGTCTCTTCAGGACTTAAATGACGTTTGAATGGGATTTCTTCCAATTCCCAAAATTTATTTAGGCTCGACTCGAGGTCATTGAGCACAAAACTGGTGAACGAAGAATCGTTATTAGGGTCAGACTTACAAGGATAGTCACCCATTAACACATAACCGAAAGCGGTCAGTAAAGCGGGAGGGGCACAAGAGCCAGACTCTACCCTATTCCCCAAATAAATATATGGGAACAGCTGGACACCGAGCACTACATCAATGCAGTCTGGAATGTTCCACGTGAGATCTGCGAGCGGTATATTATTAAGGTAAGCCATGTCACTTTCATTATATTCGATAAAATGTGAAGGCAATTGATCCGTTATACAATCTACCACTAAAGCGTGTATGTAGTACTTATTATTCGGGTATATGCGGGATTCGATATTTAAGTAAACATAACCGTGTATTGGTCGAGAAGTTAAACCAACACCCTTTATATATGAGTTAGTCAGCGGTACAATGGGCAAATTTAAAGATTTGCAGCAATCGAGCGTTATTAAATTATTCTGAGAACCGTTGTCAATAAGGCTTCTGATAACCATCTTATTATCGGTATTGTTTTGTTTTGCATAGACTTGAGCGGTTGACAGCAGTATTGTCGAGTAAGGTTTTGACTCTACTTTTAAAGAAACCGAAGCGTTTGTGAGGTTCGCATTACCTACCGGCAAAGGAGTCGATACGTTATGAGACTGCGGCGTATTTTGATTATTGTCACGCGGCGGATGAGAACAGGAGCACGCGGCAACGGGCGGCATCGGAGCGCGCGCAACGTTCGCAGTAGCAGCTGCTGGCTCACACGGATAGGGCGCAGCAGGCTTCGCGCGCGGGCGCGATGCGGCTGAAGAGCTGTTTGGCGCATGCGCGGCAGACGCAGTTGAACTGGCGTTCGTAAATAATTGCGTAGATTTTACGTGCGCTTTCACGGCAAAACGCTTTGGCGGTTGCGAGTTATTATTGTCAAAGTGCAACAACGTATGATGACGTTTTTGACATAAGTTGCACGTGCGGCGTGAGTTACAATTGATCAAAGTATGTGACAAACTTAAGCAGTTGACACAGCCGCGGTTATTTTTCATATAGTCAAAACGTGCTTGCGGAGAAGTCATATTTTTGAATTTTGTACAATTATACAGTTGAACGTGATCACTGCTTTTGCACAATGCACAGGGTTCATTATTTGCGGAACTAGAAGACGAAGAGTCGTTACTAGCTACAAACGTTTTGTACGTAGTACGCGCGGGTTGAGCCAATGTATTGGCAGCGGGTTTGTAAGCGGTACGCGGAGTATTCATAGAAGAATTATTATTGCCTGACCGTTCCAAAATTTTTACTTGGCTTTGCATGAATGTGACAAATTGGTCGTACGAGGGAATAGTTACGTCTCGTACAGACATTTCAAAACTTTGCAAAGTCTGTTGGTCAGTTTTTCTTAACGCGCATTGCAGAAAGAAAAAATCTGTTAGATCGGGTATGTCTAACTGTGTTAAAGCGGCTACAGTGGCGGAATATTTCTCGATAAAATTATTGAGACTGCCTGGAGACTCTGAGCAAGGTTTAATATCGAGAATACTATTAAGGTAATATGTACCTAAGGCGCGCTTATCTTGGTACTTTTTTACTAGGCTATTCCAAATGATGGAATAAGTCTCGCCTGTGGGTACTAAGCCCGCGGTTATATTCAGAGCACCATGAGTAAGTTTGCCCATGAGGTACTGTACGCGTTGCGAGTCAGAGAGCTGGTCGTTGTTGTGAATATTGGCCTTAAAGGACTCATAAAATATGGGCCAGTTCTCTGTCTTTCCATCGAAGGAAGGAAGGTCGATGGGCGGAAGTTTGATAGATGGACCCTTAACTTGCGGAGCGGGTGCCGAGGACGAACTCGTTTGAGGTGCTGGTTTAGAAATGTTAGAACGAGTGCGTTTTATCCTGGCATACAAATCCTCAAACGTATCCAGAGCCTCATAATTGGGCTCGTGTTCAGGGTTGACAGACATCGAGATTTCGTTAATCTGGTCTACAATTTTCTCGAAGTCGGTTTTAAAATCATCGATCGTCTCAGATTCTGCCATAAAATTCTCGTTACTGCGAGAATCGTAAGGGGAAATATTTTTTGTCAAATCGTACAAATGTGAGAAACGCCGTAAAATACGTTCCTCTTTAGATTTTAGAATGGATAATTTCGTTTCTAAATTGGGTTTCGACATAATTATAACTCGAAAATATGATGCGGCAAATTTATAAATTTAGTTTCGAAAATTATGCGATGTCAGATAAAAATGACAGAAATGGCGGATGAAAATTTATGCCTATTGTGAGAGCCAAAAATTACGCTATGTCACAGGCGAAATAATTATTATGAGCGGGGAATTATGAATTTTGCACCAGGAAAATCCGAGTTCGAATAGGACCAAAAATTATGATATGGCGTGTAAATAGCCAATTCCGGGATGAAGGGATATCTTGGCCGGGCACTCGCTTAAGTCCTAAAGGGAATTTGTCACAATGCAGAGACACTCACGTTTGGACTGCAGCTCCGGCTTGAGGCGTCATGCGGATGGTAGCGGAGAAGAGCGGCGCGGCGATTGGATATTTAACTTAATCCTTATAATGCAAGCGGTATGATATATGTATATAGACACGAGGGTGACACACAAGTTGAAGTGAGTATTTTTTCCTTCGCGGTGACGGCCATAGAGCATCCCTGCATTGCGTGAGCCAAAACAAGGTTTTAGTGCGCGAGCACCACCTCACTAGACGCCAATAAAGTAGGCTAATACTATACCAACCAATCAGTCTAAGAAAATGTATACTTAACTATTAATACATTTTGCCTACCTATTTACTTACATTCCTATGGTTTGTTTAAAGGTGGCCTGATTTTTGGAGTGAATGACGCTTGTCGTGGAAATGAACTCTTCAACATAAAAGTCAATGATATCGAAAAGCATTGAGAGTTATTGCCGGATACCAAAACAAAATCGAGAATGGTCATTCACAGTTCGTAGTGAAAGAGTACGAAAAAATTGACGAAAAGTACCTTGGTACCGTGGTAATAGTAAAAAACTGTTTTAAGCATTTTCGGAAATTCACACGGGAACGGGAAAAACGGGATTTATATATTCGATTCCAAGTGCCCCTATCTCAGTAACTATAATAACTAGGTTGGTATATTAGAGGGGCGTAGTAGATCTTGCTCTACTAAGCCCCTCTAATATAAAAAAAACAATAGATATTTTGTAGGTAACAGTAATTTGAAGGTTTGTTTGTAATTTACTGTAATAATGTGTTGAAATAATATTAATAAAATGCTGTTTCTAGTGGCCTTGGTTTTTATTGTCTCGCAAAAGGTGAGAAAAGTAGAGTATACTCCTCGGGGATAAATATGTTTTTGTCTTGGGCGCACTTAAATCCCTCGCTGCACTCAGGACTCAGTTTTAATTCCCTCGCTTAGCTCAGGAATTAACTCATAACACCCTCGCTACGCTCGGGGGTTAAATTTGCAGGCCTTCGTTACGCTCAGTATTCAAAATCGCCCCCGTGACATGAAACAGTGCTTTATCCCCTTGGTGTACAATCTACTATTTCACACCACCTGCTCGACAATGCCTCATTAAATATCATGCAAACTTCACTCAAAGCAAAGCATTATACCCCTTGACTTTAGCCGGGCAGTAATATTGTACTGAATTTCATTATAACCCGCCGGGCAATAATGAGATTTGTACTTCTAATAGTTCTTATTGTTATAGTCGTAAAGTTCAATTTCGTTTAATATCAAACTTCTTTGAAAGTTCTTTATTATCTACACACATTATAAGATAAGTACTCTAAGATGGGTTCAGAGTAGCGATGGGCGAGTCGAGTTGTCTGATTCGAATGATCCGAATCAGACGCTATGCGAGTTGATTCGAATCAAATTCCTTCGTAATCCGAATCAACTCGACTTGCCGGTTCCACTCGGCGATTCGAATCGCGCAACCGGAACGCGCACCCAACTCGATTGACTCAGCTTGATACGAATGCATACGCCAACTCGAATATGCCGAACTCAACTCGACTAACTGACTCGCGGACTAAGCGAACGCCATCCGGTTGATCAGAGTCGAGTCAACTCGTATCCTGATCCGGATCAACGTTCTGAATCAACTCGAGTGATCCGAGTTGGAAAAGGATTGACTCGTAACATCGCTAGTTCAGAGTAGGCCCGAGCACGAAGTTTAGTTATCAATTCAATGTTCCTTTATCCTGCGTAAAGTTACGTTAACGTATCGAAATCGAGAAACTGTGTAACCGGTGTAATTACGGGCACAAGAGGCATTTCATCTTAGCCCTCTAAGTTGGCAACGCATCCGCAGGCCTCCGGAGTTGCGGGTGTCTATGGGCAGTGGTGATCACTTACCATCAGGTGACCCACTTGCTCGCTTGCCTTCCTCGTTGTATAAAAAAAAAAACTTCATACTAAATTTTAGTTCCAAATACGCTCACGGGCGGGCGCTGTTCCAAACATCATACAAATTTCTCGATAACGTTACTACTCGATTACGTTACGCAGGATTCGAAAACTTCGTTCTCGACCCTCAGAAGCTGAAAGTTAAATCGTAGTGATTATAAGTATTCTCTTTCCCGATGCGTTGCCGAAGGCATAACAAACCTCTCACGAATTTGACTTTTAAGGGTTCCGTACCGAAAATGTCAAAAACGGAACCCTTATAGTTCTAACTAATGGAACAGTTAGCAGCAACAGTTGCTAAGCATCCGAAGTGCTCACAATGATCTGCACAAGCTCTTATGTTTATAACCACTTAGTGATTATATTCTCTTTGTTGTCTATAACATTAGAGCCGTGCTTAGACCATTATTGTGAGCGCTTCGGTTGCTAAGCAACTATTGTTGCTGACTGTACTAGAAAGTGTTTTAAGTAATTTATTGAATCAGGCGTTACTTTGCGGAGGTCCATATTTATGAACTAAAAAACAATTACTTTGCTCACCCGCGACCACTAATGACAAATAGTTATATCTGTGCGGCAAATGTATGTTTCCATGCAACACCTCCACCTCCACTGCTACACGAATCAACACATGCCACACAGACCCAACTATCACCACCACCACTATACTAAACGCTGACGCGTTTCGGCACTCTCCACGAGGCCATTTACGAAGCACAACAACAACCGCTCAACATGCTACCACTTCCACTACTGACAAAAAAAAAAAAAATTACAAACAATCGCAACCTCAGAATCTACCGCCAAACCCTCCACTAATTTCTGACTAAATTTAGAGGGTAGGTTATATTTCAAACGTTTTTCCAATAACTGCACTTCACCTTCTACAAATTCGACATTAGTGAGATTTTTAACTCGAGGGTAGAAACCGTTACCGTTACGTGACTCACTATTATTGTTGTTCAAAAGAGACTGAGTTCCATTTCGCGTAAGCCTACGCAATTTATTAGTTTGGGTAACATACTTTTTATGTGCCTGCACCGAAGCAAAATATCTCGCCTTTTGGTCCAAAGTATCAAACTCAATATTATGCAATTTAAATACCAGTTCCGAATGTAGTACTCTAAGATGTAATTTTAAATTATCTCTAACACAAAACCAATGACGAGACTCCTCATTTAACCAAATCTTGCGAGCCTTATTTATTGCTATCGTAGCGGCCCTACTAGTGTTATTGCTATGTAAATTTATATAATTTGGTACAACATTTAAATGCTTACAACGTTGATTAAACCAAATGTTTTGAACAGCTAAACGGTGTTGTTTTGTTAACTTGATATATAAACGTGCCTGTACGGCTACGCTTGCCGATTTTAAATAATTTATTGAATCAGGCGTTACTTTGCGGAGGTCCATATTTATGAACTAAAAAACAATTACTTTGCTCACCCGCGACCACTAATGACAAATAGTTATATCTGTGCGGCAAATGTATGTTTCCATGCAACACCTCCACCTCCACTGCTACACGAATCAACACATGCCACACAGACCCAACTATCACCACCACCACTATACTAAACGCTGACGCGTTTCGGCACTCTCCACGAGGCCATTTACGAAGCACAACAACAACTGACCACAGTCAGTAGTGGAAGTGGTGGCATGTTGAGCGGTTGTTGTTGTGCTTCGTAAATGGCCTCGTGGAGAGTGCCGAAACGCGTCAGCGTTTAGTATAGTGGTGGTGGTGATAGTTGGGTCTGTGTGGCATGTGTTGATTCGTGTAGCAGTGGAGGTGGAGGTGTTGCATGGAAACATACATTTGCCGCACAGATATAACTATTTGTCATTAGTGGTCGCGGGTGAGCAAAGTAATTGTTTTTTAGTTCATAAGTGTTTTAAGGCCTAACTATGTAGAGTTGCAAATATTACTTTATCCACACTCATACTATAAACACAGTGTAAAGAGCTTCTATAAAGTACTTTAAGATGGTTTCAGAAACCGAACTGCGGCTTCGGCTGCCGAAGGCATAATAAACCTGTCACGAATTTCACTGTATTTAGGGTTCCGTACCTCAAAAGGAAAAAACAGAACCCTTATAGGATCACTTTGTTGTCCGTCTGTCTGTCTGTCAAGACCCTTTTTCTCTGGAACGCGTGGAGGTAGTATGTTGAAATTAATATCAAATACTCAAGCCTGCAGTCCCTTGAAGCTGTAAAAAAAACAAACTTTTAAGTCAACGCAATCAAAAAATACAGTAAATAAAAAGGTTGTTTCCATACAAATTGCCGTACCCCAAAAACCTAAAGGGTACGTCCAGTTGTCCTAGAAACTTCATATTAATTATTATTTATGAAGGTAAGGTAGCTCTTATAGCACAACCACTCAGAAAATTCTCAAAATCTTAAATTTTTATGTCTGTAGATTTCATAGACCAATATAAGATGACTTAGATGACACTGCGTACATTTTGTTTAGGAGCAGGGCTCTGCTAATACTGGACAATTTAAAACACTAGGGAAAAGCGTTAAAATCTTTTTACGAAACGCTTGTGCTCGAATCCGACTCGCTCTTGTCCGACTTTTTTAAAAATCGTAAACAAACATATCGAGCTGACATTTCGTATCGATAATTTTTTCAAATTGTATTGGTTTTTGAAGATGAAAACTGACTGTCGTGAGGATAGTCATTACCTATGGCTTTTGAACGCATAATAGAGGACTAATGATATGTGTGTAGATAAAGTAATGTATGCAACTCTACGTAATTAGGCCTTAAACGGGGTACAAGGTCGTGCGAGAAAGAGATGGCGAATGGCAAAGCGAAGCCAAGTCGGGAGCGTTAGACCATGGCCGTGTTTTATAAAGCTACAAGTTACAATTTACAAGCGGAAGTCTCATTCTATCACATTTTGTTAGAATAAAAATCTTTTAACAAAAAAAGCGCCTTCAAAGAAAACCTCGAAAAAAAAACATAAAATAATCCTCTAAAGCCATGAGTTTTATGGCCTAGCAGACATATGAAGTCGGTGCGGTGCTAGCGGGATATTCTTTGAATGAAGCATCGACTTCAGTCTGCTAGGCTGCTACTAGGCCATAAAACTCATGGCTTTAGAGGATTTCAGGTTTTTTTTTCTGAAGTTTTTTTTTTGAAGGCGGTTTTACTTTTTGTTAAAAGATTTTTAAAGTCACAATTTTAAGTTACGTCAATATTTAAAATGTTATCCTCCAACTCCTAACCGTTAAGGTGTTGTACCTTCCATCATCACCTCATCAACACGAGATGATGACTACCAGACGCAAGTACTTGAATAGCTTTCGAAAATATATGAAACACATGATACGTGCCTATAAAATTTGAGAGTTGCCCTCGATTTCCCTGGGATCCCATCATCAGATCCTGACTTGGTGACAATGGGACCAACTAGAAAGTATACACTTTCAAACAAAAAAATAATTTTTGAAATCGGTCCAGCCCTCTTCGAGTAATCGGGGAACATCTGTTAAAAAGGAATTTCCGCTTATAAATTGTATCTTTATAAAACACGGGCCATTGTTTGTCAAACTTAGTCTTATCACACTCGCGAATTGCGAGCTAGTGCTTCACACATACGAGGGCTGTTTGATAAGTACCCGTTTATGGAAAAAAAAAACATTTTTATTTGTATATATGCATTTATTTTTCTACGTAGTCACCTTTTAACTCTATACATTTGTTCCACCTATACTCAAGCTTCAATAAACCATCCAAAAAGTATGATTTTGGAAAGTCATTAAAATAGGCCTCTGTGGCGGCAATGACTTCGTCATTTGATCCAAATCGCTTGCCACCGAGCCATTTTTTTAGGTTGCGAAACAAAAAGAAATCGCATGGGGCCAAATCTGGAGGATACGGGGGGTGAGACAATAGTTCGTAGCGTAACTGTGCTAATTTAGCCGTCACAACTCTGGACGAATGAGCCGGGGCGTTGTCGTGATGAAACAGTACTTTTTTCTTTTTTAAATGGGGTCGTTTGTCTTTCAACACGGCGTCAAATTCATCCAATAAATTGGCATAGTACTGCCCTGTTATTGTTTTTCCCTTTTCTAAATAGTCAATATGTATAATACCCTGCGAATCCCAAAAAACGGTCGCCATGACCTTTCCAGCCAATGGGACAGTTTTTGCTTTCTTTGGAGCAGGTTCACCCGGTAAAATCCACTGCTTCGACTGCTCTTTCATTTCCGGGGTGTAGTGGACCCACGTTTCGTCCACGGTCACGAAACGACGCAGAAACTCCTTCGGGTTACGTTTGAACACGGCCAAACACTGCTCCGGAGTAGTCAGTCGGATCCGTTTTTGCTCCTCCGTGAGTAAACGCGGCACCCACCTCGCCGATAATTTCTTCATACCCAATTTTTCTTTTGATATGTGTTGTACCCTCTCGATTGAAACGTTTACAGCATCAACGATTTCTCGAAGTTTAATTCGGCGGTCGGCTAAAACGATATTTTCAATTTTCTTAACCATATCGTCTTTAGTCACCTCAACTGGCCGGCCTGGGCGATCCTCATCAAAGACGGTTGTTCTCCCCCGCTTAAACTCGTTATACCAACATCTGACGGTTTTTATAGAAGGAGCACATTCATGGTAAACCGCTTGCATTCGTACTTTTATTTCATCACATGTTTTTCCTTCCAAAAATAAGAATCTAATTACAGACCGATACTGTTCTTTCTCCATTTTAACAATTTTAAGTTCACGCCTTCACTGAATCGTTGTCAAATGAGAAAAAAAAACAAAAGAATGCCATTTTTTTTAATTATCCCGCCTCTGAAAAATGGCTTAAAAAGGTATACTTATTTGCGGCAAGTGATATTAATATATTTAGAAAACGGGTACTTATCAAACAGCCCTCGTACATCGCTCGCGGCGAATAGGTTGTTTGATCGCCTCAATACAAAACTTGCTAGCAAATCGCCAGTGTGATAAGGCTGTAATAGTCCCACGTACCCCTATTAAATATCCTGGACCACTGCGAACTTAAAAAAAATACAAATAAGGTAAGGTTTAATTATTTAAGGATAAGTCGATACAATCACAAAACAGTGTTGATAGCTGATGTTGGTCAATTTCAATCTTAATTCTGATCCGACATTAAGTCTATTTACATATTTCATTTTCAACATGTCCAGGTTTGAATCCTTTCTCGAACCTTCTAGGATCACTAGCGAACCCCTCGGGGTTTACGTGCCCCACTTTGAGAAACCCTGCGTATCATAATAAGGCCCCTGGGGTGTAATTAAATTACTATTTACATTAGTTTATTGCAAACATGCTACAAATTAAAAACTTCTTTTTTTTTTCAAAAATATAATGAACAATCAAAACAATATCTTTATCGAACTATACAACAGAGATGTGGCTTTTAAAATCAAATAAAAAAAAATATATAATCAAAATTATCCTTACAACTAAATAATATATTTATATACATGATACAAATTGTATTATATGTACAAAACGCATAAATTTGTAACCTGTAGATTTTCTACATAATGTAGTATTCAAATTTAGTCCATTAATTATTTTGAGTTGAAGCCATTGATTAATTGTTGCTTGATTTGATTCGCTACATTTTGCCGCAATTTAATTTATAATGTTCTCAAGGTTTCTCTGTCGCCCCCATTTCGAAGCAGACTAGTCAAAAGAGGCAGACAAACTGTGAAAAAGAGAATTGCGACAATACTAGCTCCTGACAAAAAACAACAGCATAGAACAGCAAGCTAGAATGGCCGCACTTACAATCAGATTCGATAAGTTTCAGTTTCGTAGGCTGAGTAAAATTTCATAGGTTTATATTACTAATAAACATGATGTATTAATTAGGACATCCAGAATTCATAAAAATGTTAAAACATTCCGCGGAAGATTAGGGATTGGCTACACAGGGATAGGTATCTGCAGAGGTTTATTGCAGCTTGATATCTATGTTGTCGTCTTCAGTCTGAGGAAGCAACCATTCACTTTTATGACCTGCCATCTCAGTCATCTGCATAAAATAAATAGTATCTTTTCTTAAACTAGAAGAACACATTTTTACAATCCTACACGAATCCACTCACTAACGTTTGGACAACATCGATCGCGTATCTACACGGTACGGGTTTCTAGTGCCACGGTGGACAGATTCGATAGGTGAAATCGTAAAATCGAGACAAGCGGCGGAAATTTTGGAAGATGTCATGATTTTATATCGTCTCCGCGTCTCCTATCTGAATAATAATAGTTATGTTGGTGGCGTTAGCGTTTGTCGGGTGCGGGCGGCGCCTGGGGGGCGAGGGCGGGGTGCGCGGGGTGCGCAGCGGGCGCGTCGCCGGGCGGCGCGGCGGGCGCGGCGGGCGGCGCGGGCGGCGGGGAGCGCAGCTTGGCGCGCGGGCGCCAGGCGTCCAGCAGCGCCTCCACGCGCTCCTCGGTGGGCCCCCAGCGCGCGAAGCCCGCCGCGTTCTGCAGCCACACCACCACCGTGCCGCCGCCCCAACGGAAGTACACCTCGTTCCTGTAAACGTAACCGCTTATTACTAGTTATTACTCATCAGTCGATATGGACTCATTATCATACCCCGTTATCAGTGTTACAGATTCATTGAAATCGCTAGGGATGGCACTGCACATTTTCTTGACATGTACCTATATTATCATAATTTGATAAAAAAAAATTAAACAGTTTATTTCGAATAAAGAAACAAAATTATACAATACGAAATTAACCTATACTATAATCCTTAAGTCACCTGGTCTATTTGATGTGAACTTCACAACTCACTTTTTTATTTAAATGTTTTAAGTATACGGCCTTAAAAGAGGTTTTATTCTATTTTAGCACTCCATAATAGGTGATGTGTCATTTATTTGTCAATAATGATTAATGTCGTATATCATTATAATTCGTTTACTTTTTATTCAGTTAAAATCATGAACTTCCTGAATGATTTCGCTGAATTTTCCCAGTTTAAAACAGAGCTGATGGCGAAATTGGAAAACTCGAAAACTCTTAATAATTTATTCAGAAAACTAATGAATTTATACAAATCTCTTGTTTTACCTGTAGAAATATTCTTGTAACAAAAACGTTTCATATACCAATATGTCACATTGACAACAAACTAAATATCGTGCAACAATCCTATGACTTAGTTTCAATGAATTCGCAACACTGATAACGGGGCTCATTATAACTAACAAGGATTAGTCATAAGAATAAATAATGAGAAAGTAGAACGGAAACTCTCGCTCCGGATGGGCTCAAGGTCACGATATTAAAGTATTTGTTAAACAGACTACTCAGTCAGACTGTCGCCGCACGCGCGGTTGGTTGTTTATAATTTGGTTGTAATAGTTTTACGTGACCCTGTATCTATTTTATTTTATATTTGTAGATAAGTAATACTTACTTAAATCACCTTAAATGGCTTCATTTGGTATGGCACTTATAATAACTTCTTACTTAAAAGTGTCTATAATATGTAGACCTTCGTAATGATTTATAAACCTCATATTTTGTAAAACTAGAATAAAAATAATGATTTCAAAGTAAAGAAAAACATATTTTAGCGATATTATCTTTAGACGTAATCAACATTTAACAGCAATCAACCCTAGCAACACGCTTTGACGACAGAGGGGTGTAACGACGTGAAGGGGGAAGTAGGTATATAAATGGCGGCGTTTTGGACTCGGTCAAAAGAGATTCCGTTCTACTATCTTATTATTTATTCTTATGGACTAGTTTCCTAAGCCTGGTTTAAATTTATCCCAAGGAAAAAACAAAAGTAACTATTATTATCTATATATGCATTATACCGTGCTACAGGCAGTAAATTAAATATTCTATTCAATTATCAAGTGTGGATACACGCTGTCACCCGACGAGAACTTGTTATTGTAATTTTTTTGGACGTGGTTTAGTAAAAGTGAGGTGGGGTGAGGTGAGGAAGGCGCGAAATGCCCAAGGTTATCCTCTCAGGGCAGCGCCATAATGTTGAAATTTTCAAAAGCAGTGAAAAACTCATTTATTTATTTTAGTACGGCTCGTTAGTGGAAAAAAATGAGAGATACGGTCCCATCCGGCAGAAAGCATGAAACTTGGCATGCATGTAGCTTTTATGTATATAATAAAATATCGAAGTGGGAACAAGTCGTGAAGTGATTTTTGGACGCTCCCCCCCCCCCCCCTCTTTTGTGTCACCAATTACAGTTTTTTATTAATAACACAAAAACGGTTAAAGCTACATCAAAACTGTCAATGAGCAATATGTTCTTCCTTAAATTCTCTACGATAATTGTCTTGGAAGTATATTGATACGACTTATAGTTTTCAAAACAAACTCACAACCACTGGGACGAAAATTGACAAAAAAATTAAAGTACCTATAGTGGGATATCTTTCCTTGCATAATTGGGACAAAGCAACCGCTTGGAACAGGTGTTTCTGGGGGTGATCTGAGCAGATTTAGCCCAGTTTAGACCAGTAGGTGGGCAGGGGAGGGAGGGGAAAAGGTGCATCCGGCGCGCCTCACTCACTGTATATCTTCATACATGTAGCAACTATATCGAGATGGGTGTCTTTTTCTTGTAACTCGAGGACGAGGAATTCATTACTTAAGCTATATTTTCACTCACCCATACAAAAAAGACAAAGACAAAAATTCTTAACACCCTTTTTCCATTTTTTTTCCACTTTTGTTTCCACTTCTATAATTTTATGACAGGTATACGTAAAATAAAAAGTATGTAGAAGAAAAAATCTAAAAAAAAGCACCTCGTGCCAACTGGGCTAAATCAGCTCAGATCACCCCCAGGAACACCTGTTCCAAGCGGTTGCTTTGTCTCAATTATGCAAGGTAAGATAGCCCACTATAGTTAGGTAGTTGATTTTTGCTTAATTTTCGTCCCAGTGATTGTGAGTTTGTTTTGAAAACTAGAAGTCCTATCAATATACTTTCAAGACAATTATTGTAGAGAATTTAATAAAGAACATATTGCTCATTGACAGTTTTGTTGTAGCTTTAACCGTTTTTTTTTTTCAATGAAAAACTGTAATTGGTGACTCAAAAGAGGGGTCGCCAAAAACCACTTTACGACTTGTTTCCACTTCTATAGTTTTATTACAGGCACATGTAAAAGCTATATGTATGCCAAATTTCATGCTTTCTGCCGCGTGGGACAGTATTCTTAACTAAGGAGCCGTACTATATTATTTAAACATAACTTAAAAATCATACTGCTCTTATTATACAGGTCCGCCGCACGACACAATTTTTTTTTTTAACACAGTTATTAGACAAAAAAGTTACACAAGTTTTTTATTCTATATAGTAGGATAACTGGGCTATTCAGAAGGTTTTTTTTTTGTGGAGCAAATTGTCATGGTTTTAATTCTGGAAAGAGTTTTCGAAAACAAAAGTGCAAAAAAATTTTTGGTTTTTGAATTTCTCATTTTTTTTGTATGGGCGAGTGAAAAATGAGTTCCAGAAATGAATTGCTCGTCCTCGAGTTATAAGAAAACGATACCCATCTCGATGTAGTTGCTACATGTATGCAGATATGTAGCTTAGAGTGAGGCGCGCCGGATGCAGCTTTCCTCCTCCTTTTTCCTCCTCCTCAGAACCTCCTCCTTTTTTTGAAGTCGGTTAAAAACAAAAGCTTTGAATTGAAATAATTATAAGAATGCATTTAGAAAGTGCACAGATCTTACTTTGGAAGCACGTGCTGAAATCCGTGGCGGTATTCGTGTTCGAAAGCAGGAATCACCACCTGCAAGTTAAAGACGTTAAAATCTGTGAAAGTCTGTACATTTAAGTCACATTTTGAATTACTCCATCACTGACCAGAAGGACTGAGATCCGAGATACGTAATGTACGATTTCACTTCCACACACAAATTTGGTGTTTTGGATTAGGATTCGTATGGAAGTATAAAGCAGACAGACGGGAGGCGCCTTTGGCTTATCTATGCACTGCAATTTTTCTGCGACTTATTGAGGACGAGGAACGTTCCTACAAACACACTAAAACAAAACTGTCACACAAATGCCAAAAACACGCTGTGTGCGTCAACAGATCCTAACCATTTTGATCAGACTTAATATTAGAGTTTTGGCAGAGGGGACATCTCCATTCTTTTTCTGCTCTAGGAAGTGTACGATGCCAAATAGGAAAATAGGTTTCTTGCCCCTTTAAAACTGGAATTCAGTCGCGTTCGCAGACTTGGGTTTGGGGGTGGCAATGGGGTCTTAAGGAGAGGGGGAGGACAACCTGGAAAAACACCAGAAAATCAGTGTCGGGGTGGGTGTCGGCGGCACGGACCTGTTTGCGCTTGAAGTGGCTGGCCTGCAGCTTGTGCAGCGCGCCGGCGTGGCGCTCGGGCCACTCGGGCAGCACCACCACGAAGCTGAGCGGCTCGGCCGAGTCCTGCAGCAGGCGCTCCATGTGCCGCAGCGCCGCCTCCAGCAGCTCCTCGCAGTACGGCGGGTGCGCCACCAGCGACCCCGACACCGGCCGCAGCTCCAGGAATGGCCTGCACGTAATACTAGATTGTGCAAGTCGTGCATAAAACTACCCATTTTACCCGAGACGTTAAATCGAAGGTCAAATGGGTTTTATGAACGTGCCATGAGCTCTGCTTTTCACTTCGATTACGAGGAAATTAAACAGCTGACTCAAAAATAACAAATTGTAATCCGCTAACTTCGATCTAAAAACCGGCCAAGTGCGAGTCGTACTCGCGCATGAGGGTTCCGCAGACAGATTTTAGCGCTTTTCCCCAGTGTTTTAAGAAGTCCAGTGTTAGCAGAACCCTGCTCCTAAGCAAAATATACGCAGTGTGGGGTCAACTTATATTGGTCTGCGAAATCTACAGACAAACAAAAAAAATTTAGATTTCGAGAATTATATGAGTGGTTAATTATAAGAACTACCTCCATACCAAATTTCAAGTTTCTAGGACAACTGGAAGTACCCTTTAGGTTTTCGGAATTCGGCAATTACTATGGAAATAACTTTTTTAATGACTCTATATTTTGATAGCGTTCATTGACTTAGAAGGTTAATTTTTTCACAGCTGCAAGGGACCGCAGGCTTAAGTATTTGATATTTATTTCCGCATGCTACCTCCACGCGTTCCAGAGAAAAAGGATCTTGACAGACGGACAACAAAGTGATCTTATAAGGGGTCCGTTTTTTCCTTTTGAGGTACGGAACCTCAATCATTAGAAGTCATTAAAAAGGCTATTTCCAAGCAAATTTTCTGAAATCCGAAAACCTAAAGGGTACTTCCAGTTGTCCTACAAACTTGAAATTTGGTATGAAGGTAGCTTTTATAGCACAACCACTCAGAAAAGCCTCAAAATCCTACATTTTTGTATTTGTCTGTAGATTTCGCAGACCAATATAAGTTGACCCCACACTGCGTACATTTTGCTTAGCAGCAGGGCTCTGCTAACACTGGACTTCTTAAAACACTGGGGAAAAGCGTTAAAATCTTTCTAGGGAACCCTCGTGCGCGAGTCCGACTCGCACTTGGCCGGTTTTTTCCTTTTGAGGTACGGAACCCTAAACACGTGCGGAAATTTCATTTTTAATACAGTTGCTCAAAAAGTAGTACATTTTGTAGCTACGTTTCATGCGGAAAATTGTATCTTTCGTACTAGTGCTTTTTACTTTTCCAAGGCGCCGGCGGCCCCCCCCCCCCCCCCCCACGCCTTCCTCCTCCTGGGCGCCGGCGGGTGCTGGTGGGCCGGCCCACCGCTTCTTTATATTTTTTTCGCAAATGTATTAAAAAACGTAGTTACACGTGCGGAAGAGTCATTTTCACACTTTTTTTCACATCAAAAAGTACTATTCTATGAATATGTTTACTCACATAAAGATGCACTTACGGAGCATGATAAGATAAGATTTTGCATAAAATATGGTACATAAGTTGGCAATAAAGTACGTTACATACGTTTCACACATTTCAATGTCAAATAAATTGTAAACTGGAACTGAGACTGCATAATTAAAACGTAAGATAAATGTCACAAACTTAGAAAAAGCAAAACAACAAATAAACACATATATCGCAATTGCAATCATCATTTATATTTAAAATTGTCAAAATATTCATCAATTGAGTAAAAACATTATTTTATCAACCATTTCTTAAGTCTACTTTTGAATAAGTTTAGAGGTAAAATTTTCACGTCATCTTGTAAACAATTATAAATTTTAATTGACATGCTATAAGTGTTCCGACCATACAATTTTGTCTTTTGATTGAACAGGCAACACAAGTCTGTTTGGATATCGCGTATTGAACTTACATGTGTTCTTTTTCGTTTTGAAAATCGAGAAGTACACTTTAGCAAATACACATACCTCATATAATGTACATGCATACCACTGTAAGCTATTCTAATTTTCTGTAAAGTGGCCTGCATGAGACACAAGTATCGAGGGCGCAAATAGCTCTGATGCATTGCTTTTCTGCTATAAGTACGCGTTTTACGAGGGTGAATTGAAAAGTTTTGAGCCTAACCTTCATATAAAGACTTGACTTTTTATAACAATTTTATTTCTCTGCATAGTCTCCAAAACGATCTATACCCTTTTGCCACCTTGCTTTCAACTTCATTACTCCTTGTAAAAAAATGAATCTTCAAAATGATCGAAATATACAGTCAAGTCACAGCTTCTTGTACTTACCTCAATATTCAAAACTGAAGCCATTACCATCTTCGCTGATAAAACGGCCTTAGCTTTTTTAGGAGGTGGAGACTCTAACCTTTTTATTTGTTTGGATTGCGCTTTAGACTCCGGTGTTTTGTGGTGGACCCCAGTCTCGTCTATAGTTATGAATCGACCAAGAAAATCTTGTGGGTCGCATTGAAACAGATCCAAACAATCCTGTGACACTGTATGGCGAGTGCGTTTATTTTCAGCTGAAATCAGTCTAGTAACCTAGCAGAGACCTTAGAAAATCCAAGATCCTTGATGATTATGTTTTGTACTCGCTCATAGGAAATGGCAATTGTCTCCGCTATCTCTGCAACTTTCAACCGCCTATCATTCATAATCATATCTAGTATTTTATTGACATTTTCGTCTGTAGAAGCCGTTATTGCTCTTCAACTCCTAGGTTCATCTTCAACTGCTTCTCTGCCCCGTTTAAAATCTGCTACCCATCGTTTTACAGTGGCATATGATGGAGCTGATTCTCCTAAAGTCTGGCACATGTCTTCAAAAAGTTGCTTTGCCGTTTAGCATTTTTTTTATAAGTACTTTATGACAGAACGGTGCTCAATTTTATCCATTCTAAAGGAAACCGCGAACTTCGTTTAGTAATTCGATTTAAAAAATTTAAATTGCGACAGAAGAAAAACAAAAGATTATGATATAAAATAATGTAAGTTTTACGTGCCAGTATTATTTTTCTTTTTAATGTCATTATCAACCTCAAGCTCAAAACTTTTCAATTCACCCTCGTATTTGGTATGAGTTACCCCATAGGAGAATTCCGTAGCGAAACTGGGAACAAACAAAACCATGGTACGCCTGAACTGCGATTTCCATAGAAGCAACTTTTGGAAGTCGCCACAGAACATAAGCAAAATAATTAATTTTATTGCAGTTTAGTAATATGTTCATTCCAAGAGTATTCGTCATCTAAAATTATACCTAGAAATTTTATCTCATTAGATTCAGAAATAATTTGATCTCCAATCTTAACAAAAAGGTCATATTTACGAGCATTTTTATTAATAAATTGTATGTATGCCGTTTTGTCAATGTTTACCTTCAAATTATTATTACTTAGCCATGTAACAATTTTCATGATTGTAAGGTTTATGTCCTCGATGTAAGTTTTTACGTTTTGACACTGTATTACGATTGACAGGTAATCAGCGAACAGTGTACAGTCGAAATTCGTTATGTCTGGCAGATCATTCACATATAATTAAAATAACAGCGGTCCCAAAATACTTCCCTGCGTTACGTCAACTCCGTTTTTGACGAGTGATAAACCCGAGACGTGGCGAGGGTTTCCATCGTCACGAGATTGTAAAACCTTGCCAACCGTGTATTATACGATTTTTTTCAATACATTTGTAAGAAAACGGCACATTATAATACATATAACACAAATTAAAAAAAAAACACTAGTCACTTAACAAAAATGGCGCGTCCCTAATAACCGCCGCGCCGCGCATGCGTAAGTTATATTTTTAATTAGGTAAAATAAAATTATCAGGCAAAGGTACTCGAACGTTCAGCCACTGCGAATTTTTCGAATAAATAAAACGTGAATAACTTTAAAATCTGAATTAAAAAATTCAATTTATATTTATTACAATCAATCAATCATGAATTTTTTTTATTTTGGGAATTAAAAACTTTGAGATTGAAGTACTAATAATAAAAAATAAATCGCACTAGTGTGATAAATTTCACTTAAGTACGAGCCATGTATACATCCTTTGAAAGTGAATTTTTCGTGCAAATAAATTGCAAAAAAAAAAATTAAAGATCAAAACATATTTCATGTAACGATCAAAATACTTAGTGGCCCCTATTTTCCGTTGAGTATTTGCGAAAATTGCGGCTTTCTAGTACCAATAGTCTATGACAAACGGAAACGGACGGACAGAAGGAAGTATAAGAGTTCTGTTTTTGCTATTTTGGCCACGGAACCCTAAAAACCCGACTAATAAACAGAATCCAATCCGACTCACCCTCGAGACCCAAAATAAGAGTCTGTATCGGCGAAGGCAGAACAGTACTGTCTGAAATAACAGTCGAGCGGGCTGGCGAAGCACTCGAAGGTGACGCCGAAGCAGCGCTGCAGGCACTCCAGCACCGGCACCGGCAGCGCCATCTGCGCCAGCTGCGCCTCGCCGCCCGCGCCCACCCACGCCGCGTAGCGCCGCAGCACGCACCACACGCGCGACAGGAACTGCTCGAACTTCTTGTCATCAAAGCAGCTGTAGCGGTACAAGCACTCCTGCAAGGTGAATTATGGGCGGTAAGTAAGAAATTACGACTGAGAATCTAGTTTAGAAGCCCGAAGTCGAAGAATGAGGGCTTTCTGAGCCAAGGTTCACAATTCCCGTACCGGCCGTGAAACATACAATGTTTTTCATCTCACCACACTTGCGAGGAAACGTGGTTGGCGATGCTGATAGATATAAAACGGCTATAGCCGCTTACCGCCGCCGGCGAACATGTTAATAAATACACTCCCGGGCACGTAAATCCAGCCACCTTGAATTTTTACAGGCAGTCTATTGCCATAATTTTGATGTACAGTCAAGTGCAAAAATATGGGTGCATACAACTTTTACTCAAAAAAATCTTTTAACAAAAAAGTAAAACCGCCTTCAAAAAAAAGGTTAGAAAAAAAAAAGGAAAATAATTATCTAAAGCCTAAAGTTTTATGGCCTAGCACTAGCAGACTAAGACACACATAAAATAACAAGCTGTAAAAGCTATTAGGACACTATGACAATGCAAAAGGGCAGTGGGAAGGAGATGGGGCCTCAAACCGCTAATGGTAAATTGGATATACAAAGAGGTCATACTGCCAAGAGTGCTCTATGGAGCTATAGTGTGGTGGCACAGGGCCCGAATCAAAGAGTATCAAAAAGAGCTGAACAAGGTGCAAAGACCAGCATGCCTCATGATAACTGGGGCGATGAGAACCACCCCCACGAAAGCAATGGAGGTTATGCTGGGTCTCAAGGCCTTACACTTAGAAATAGAAAAGAGAGCCATGGAACAGTGGCATAGAATGAATGCATGCGGGGAGTGGAAAGGAAACCACACCGATAAGAGGCATGTACTCATACAGAAGGAGGTGGCAACGAAGTTAGGAATGATGACTGGAAACAATGACCTCATTAAGAAACAGAAGACCTTCGACAAGAAGTATCGAGTACATATTGGAGAAAGAGAGAACTGGAACGTAGAGGTCGAACACCCGACAACCATCTGTTTCACGGATGGTTCAAGAAGGAAAACGACCCAACTAGCCGGAGCGGGTGTAACTATACCCAAACTAAGAGCAAGAGAGTCATCACCAATAGGCAAATACGCCAGTGTCTTCCAGGCAGAAATATATGCGGTGACAAAATGCACCCATATGATACAAAAAAGCCTAAGGGAGGGACGGGATGTGGGATCGGTGGTGATATACTCGGACAGTCAGGCAGCATTAAAAGCGCTGAAGAAACCAAAAATTAGCTCCTCACTAGTGAGGGAATGTAGAGAGGCGCTTAATGAACTGAGCGACCGTACAAAGGTTACGGTGGCCTGGGTACCGGGACATCAGGGAGTAATGGGCAACGAGAAAGCAGACGAACTCGCCAGGGAGGGAGCTGGAATGGAATTTATAGGCCCAGAACCAGTACTTCCAATCTCAGCGGACGTCACTAAAGGAGTTATGGACAAACTCAAGGAGCACGAAGCAAACGCAGAATGGAGACAGGAGGCGGGCTGCCGCCAGTCAAAGATGATGATGGGTAGTATCAACCAAAGAAGAACCAGGTATCTACTAAACCTAGGTAAGAGTAGCTTAAGACTTATGACAGGTATAATCACTGGACATAATGTATTAAACAGACACCTAAGTATCATGGGAATTAAAAGCGACTCCTCCTGCCCACACTGTGGGAAGGAGACGAGCAAGCATGTCCTAGCCGAGTGCTTCATGTATGCGGCTGCGCGACGCGAGGCATTCGGAAGCGATGAACTGAGAGAAGACGAACTTAAGGATGTCAACCTAAAAGATGTCCTTATGTTCAGCAGGAGAACGAGGAGACTCGAGGAGAGATGCTGCGTGGGAGCGCCGCTGGGGCAGTAACCGTCGGCTCCAAACCACGGGGAACTGGGCTGAATGAACGCACAAGACGATCGACAGCCCGCCTGATCCAGCCAGGCGTCCCCACACATCATCATCATCATCATCACTAGCAGAAATATGAAGTCGGTGCGGTGCGAGCGAAATATTCTTTGAATGAGGCACCGACTTCATATTTCTGCTAGTGCTAGGCCATAAAACTTTAGGCTTTAGAGAATTATTTTACGTGTTTTTTTTCTAAGGTTTTTTTTAAGGCGGTTTTAATTTTTTCTTGAAAGATTTTTATTTCACACTTTTACGTTGATTTAACATTTTCAGAATTATCCTTCAACTCCTAACCGTTAAGGAGTTGTACCTTCCATCATCAGCTCATCACCATGAGATGACGAATACCAGACCGAAATACTTGAATAGTCTTAGCAATTATGTGAATGAAACACATAATACGTGCCTATAAAATTTGAGGGTTGCCCTTGATTTCCCTGGGATCCCATCAAATACTGATTTAACATTTTCAGAATTATCCTCCGACTCCTAACCGTTAAGGAGTTGTACCTTCCATCATCAACATAAGATGTTGACTAACAGACGCAGATACTTGAATAGCCTTAGAAAATGTATGAAACACATAATACGTGCCTATAAAATTTGAGGGTTGCCCTCGATTTCCCTGGGATCCCATCATCAGATCACGACTTGGTGACAATGGAATGGGACCACCTCAGGTGTATACCCTTTCGAATAAAAAAAAAGGTTTTTGAAAATCGGTCTACAATTGACAGAGTAATCGATATATTTATGTACATAAAAAAAATATATACATACAGTGGAACGTAGAACCTCCTCCTTTTTTGAAGTCGGTTAAAAATATGTCCCATAAGGTTGTGGTGGATTCATTAAATACATATTTTTTAACTTGACCGTACTTGCAGTTACAAATTTAAATAAAAAAAAAAACCAAGGTTCGATTTACATGTCGAAGTGTGGATAATTGACTAAAATAAATTGATGTACCTACTTATTACAAGTGTATCTTGCTCATTTGAGTTGAGCTACAGATAAATCCGGAAGATACTGTAAATTGACCACATTTCATATTTTTGAGACTATAATTTGATTAATTGTCTGTATTCAAATTTGAAAGAGGAGCAAACCTACGGTTTTAAATTTTCATTAGGATTTGTAATTAACTTATTACTAATTTATTAAAAGGTACTTATTCTAAAAGGACGTAACTCCGAAACTACGCTAGAATGGATCCATTGCCTTTGTCTTGTCACGATCAAAAAACAAAACCAAGATGTTAAATTTATCTGACATTGTCAAACCTATGTGTGATTGTTGCTCATTTTTTTTTTTTCGTGAAAAAGGCAAAGCATTACACCCATTTTTGCGTAGTTTTGGTAGAATCGGTAATTTTATAATATTCTCTGGTATTTAAAAAAATAAGTAATATTGTAGTGTTACTTGTTGTGTAGATTGGGGTTCGTTGGTACGACACGGCGGAAGTGAGACGACTATATCAGCGAAAAGGCGTTTATTGTAAACAGAGAGAGAAAGATATATGTACAGTACAGTTTTACTTGTCTATGCTATGCACGAATAACTAGAGGCCACCGGTATTCCAACCAACTAAAGGTATCCAGTGAGGATGACCAAAAGTAGGTAAAATACCGAGAGCGATATATCCTAATCCGAGTGAGATGGATGTACGACGTACGCTTGTTTACTCTCCTAGCTGAACTCAATTGTACAAAATATTCCGAGGACCTTATTGATTTAACTCGAAACATCGTTACGTAGTTTATTTTGGTGTTTGTGACATCTATTGGTAGTTCATGATACTAACTTTGAGTGTAAACAAAACTTAAACATTTAAATAACAGTCAATGAAAATAGATTACAATAGTCTTATAGATCTTTAAACACATAAACAATATTTTCTACCTTGGCTAAATAAAATGATACGTACATGTTTTGGTTGGCAAAACAGTACAACTAACGCCATCTATTTCAACCACAGTGAAGCTACCTTAACAAACTTATCGTGGCAATAATTACTTAAGTTAGGCGTTAATACATCAAAGATGGCTTGCATAAGCCCTAATGAATACCAAATATGTGAAATAACATTGTTTTAGTCGTCAGGTAAAGCCTGACCGGCGTTTTTGTTTCATAGCTTAGAAAAGGAGTACCACTAGCGCCATCTATGGAGCCGTGGGAGACATAATCAATACTCGATAACAGTGCGTGTTATCTAAATGTTATTATGAATGTTACAATATTAAATTTTTATAAATATAGTGATGTGTTCAGGAGGCAAAGCCCTTTCGATACCTATATTAATTTCCAGGTGTGAAAAATATGAAATGTTGTAAATTGTTTACATTATGATAAAATGTCTACTAAGGGCTAATTTTTCAACCCCCAGATAAGCTCTTATCCCACAGGCCCCAGGTAGTGGAGGGATTTCTGTAGAATAAGACCTCACCTGAGGATTGACAAAACGGTACCGTTCATGTTATCGAACTGGGTTAGTTAGCAATTGTAACATACCAGTTTCTGGAGATACGCCGCGTTGATGACTTGCGTCTCGCCGAGATAGCGCAGCAGCGCCTGGTCGCGGTCTAGGTAGTGGTCTACGAGTGGCGCGCGCGGCGCCGGCAGCGCGCACTGCACCGGGTAGCACCACACCTTACGGAGCGCCGCCTGCTGCAGCGGCGCCGGCAGCTCCTGATACCGACACACGCGCACGTGGCTTATGATCGTAAATAGGTATAACACACTTTTCCGAAATGTGCATTTTCTCAAAATAGTACATTATTGCCGAGGCCCGGAAAGTAGGGAATTGCCTGACGAGGTGATTTGCAAGCCGAGCATCGTGAGGTTTGCAAAAATGCGAGTCAGGCAATTCCGGTTTCCGTCGAGGAATATATAGTGCTTTTCTCAAATAATGTGAGGAAATTAAAAAACCTAATTTGCAAAGAAAAGTAATTTAATAGATAAATCACGAAATCCGTTAACAAAAACCAAAGTGTTTAATTACTTGATCTTAAATGTGATTAAAAATTATGTCAAATTCGAGCTTACCGCTGCAAAAATTACTCGAAATCGATACCCATGACGATTTTTAGTGAAAAAAAAATGTCAAACTGTCATCCGGCATCTTGGCTCCAAAAAATAACATTCAATTTGAGCTCACCGCAGCCAAATTACACGAAATCGACATCCCTGTGATCATTTTATTTACAAAAAAAACAAACTGTCATTCGTAATTTATGATTGAAAAAAAAAAACTTAACACACGCACTGCGGTAAATCGGGCTGGCTTGGCTGTATGCAATTATTCTTTGGCCCCATTTTACACGTTATGTTAAAACTTTTAAAAAGTTAATAAAGCGGGAAAAAATGGAATTGAAATGGAACGGAATCGAAAGCCATTTCCATTCACCTTCTTCGACGGATTCTTCGTTTAAAATTTTTAATGAAAAAAATTAGGTGCTTCCCGGGTTCTATTTTCAAATGGAAAGCGAGAATTTCCGAGCATGTTTGAGAAAAGTACATTTCCTCACTCACATGTTGCCATGGGCGTAACGAGGGCGGCAACCCTGGATCTTACAATCGAACTTAAAAAAATATATATAACAATTGTACATATATGAATTAATATTTTTCACCTCACCAGCTCGGAAAGGCTTTCTTTATCATTCGAAATCTTAGCGCAAAAGCACTTTTTCGTGGAAAAAGTACCTGGAAATTCGAAGGCTAAGATCTTCTACTATCGCGGCTTAAGAAGTAATAGTAGCAGCCATTTCTCCATAAAAACGTAGTCCCCTGTTTTCTTGCTGGATAATGACATTAGAGAAAATATTTTTTTACCCTTAAATCTATCTCGGTTACTGGCATGCCCCTATGTTTTGTTTTTTTCCCATTATTCAAATAATAAAAAAAACTAGGGACCTTCTAAAACCGCAAAAATCGATCGGTTCAGAATGTTGTCATTTTCAGACGCCCGGTAAACAAATTTAACTAACTTAAAGAAAAAACCGGACAAGTGCGAGTCCGACTCGCGCACGAGGGTTTCGTACAATGATTTTAACACTTTTCCCCAGTGTTTTAAACTGTCGAGTGTTAGCAGAGCCCTGCTCCTAAGCAAAATGTACGCAGTGTAGGGTCATCTTATATTGGTCTATAAAATCTACAGGCAGACATAAAAAAATAAGATTTTGAGATTTAATTTTCTGAGTGGTTGTGCTATAAGAGCTATTTTTGTACCAAATTTCAGGTTTCTAGGACATCTGGAAGTACCTTTTAGATTTTCAGGGAACGGCTATTTGTATGGAAACAAACTATTTAATGACTGTATCTTTTGATTGCGTTGACTTAGAAGTTTGATTTTTTCACAGCTTCAAGGGACTGCAGGCTTGAATATTTGATATTAATTTCAGCCTGCTACCTCCATGCGTTCCAGAGAAAAATGGTCTTGATAGACAGACAGACGGACGACAAAGTGATCGTATAAGAATTCCGTTTTTCCTTTTGAGGTGGGGAACCCTAAAAAGGAAAACATAGAGGCATGGTCTCGTCTTTCTTTATATTATTTTTGAAAGAATTATTAAAATTGGTCAAGTTTTGGAAAAGAAAACAGGGGACTACGAAAGGCTGTTTTAGCCAGTTTTAAATAGGTATTATCAGTTCGGGCTGCAGTTGGCCCTTTCATGCTCTGATCGGGGTTATTGGTGGAAGGGAAGTGTCAAAAAAATATATACACGGCCAAAAAAGTGCCGTGTTGTAGTCGATAATAATGGTGCATGTCGATATCGATATTTTAATTTGTGACGATTCTGGCTAAGTAGTCTTATCCTATTTTTTGACGTTATATTTATCCAGTTTTGACAAGCTTTTATTTAACTTGCCGTGTTAGCATGTTGGCAAGAATGTCTTAAAACTTGTAAGTGAAATTAAAACCATTTATCGAGCTCCGATGACAATGCAAAACAGTTTGTGATACGAAGGTCGGGAAGAAAGGTTTTACAAACGAGTTTATGAGTGATAAAAGTTTTGTAGAACCTTGGTACTTAACCGTATATCATACAACGTCTTTACGAAAAGTAGGTAATTAAATAACAGTACTAATTAAAAAAGCCGTGATAGCCTAGTGGCTTGACCTATGGCCTCTAAAGCAGAGAATCGTGGGTTCAAACCCCGGCTCGCACCTCGTGAGTTTTTTGGAATATATGAGCGGAATTACATTTGTAATTTATCATGAGGTTTTCGGTGACGGAAAACATCGTGAGAAAGCCTGCACACTCCTGCGAAGCAATTCAATGATAATAATAATAAATAAATATCATGGGACAATTTGACACCAATTGACTTAGTCCCAAACTAGGCAAAGCCTGTACTATGGGTACCAGATGGGTGGGTTTTCGAAGGTCCAAGTTTTCGGTTTTTCGCTCATATCTCATAAACTATGCGTCCTAGCGACAACGAGTATATAAAAGAAAGCTGATTATCTGATTAAATTTGCTACAAGTTTATCTTGGTCAAGTTTTTCGATATCTACCTATTTTATTTATTTATTATTATTTTAAAGGATTATTTAACGTTTTTTTTCTAAGGTTTTTTTTGAAGGCGGTTTTACTTTTTTGTTAAGATTTTTATTTCACAATTTTACGTTGATTTAACATTTTCAGAATTATCCTCCAACTCCTAACCGTTAAGGAGATGTACCTTCCATCATCAGCTCATCAACATGAGATGATGACTACCAGACTCAAATAATTTAAGCCTTAGAAAATATATGACACACATAATAAGTGCCTGTAAAATTTGAGGGTTGCCCTCAATTTCCCTGAGATCCCATCATCAGGTCATGACTTGGTGACAATGGGACCACCTCAGAAGTAACCCTTTCGAATAATGATTTAACATTTTCAGAATTATCCTCCAACTCCTAACCGTTAAGGAGTTGCACCTTCCATCATCAGCTCATCAACATGAGATGATGACTACCAGACGCAAATACTTGAATAGCTTTAGAAAATACATGAAAAGAGAAAGCACTCAGCCAGGTGGAAAAAGGATTACAATCCTGACCTTGTATTTGTGTCTAGGGACCACCTCGATCGCCCCCTCCAATGTACCCGCTCGGTGTTGTCTGACTTCCTCAACAGTCAGCACAGGCCAGTTCTTGTGGAAATCGGTTCTAAAATCCCGTTAAAATACTCCATGCCCCTACCGAGACGGAATTTTACCAAAGTGGATTGGAGCGGTTATAGAGAACACCTAGACCTCATACTGACCTCAGCCGATCTGGACCCGAAAGCCTCTAATTACGGTAAACTATGTGACCTAATATTCAAGGCTGCAAGGTTTTAGGAAGGAATATATACCGGGCTGGAGCTCGAGAAGTGAGGACCTTTACAAAGAGTACTTAAGTTCGGGACACCTTGAAATTGGCGCTGATCTCCTTGCATCCCTGGATGAAAGCCGAAAGGCAAGGTGGGAGGCCACCGTTGCGGGAATTGACTTCAAGCATGCCAGCAGAAAGGCTTGGAGGACGCTCAATAGCCTTACCGGGAAGCACGCTCCCACAGGAAACTGTCAAAATGTTAACCCTGATGCCATAGCCACACGATTGGTGGAACTTACAAGAGCTGGAAGGGACAAAATCTTCACTAAAAGAATTAAGAAAGATCTCCTAAAGCTCAAGAAGAGCTCACCAAGGAACCATGAATTTCTAGGTTGGAACAGTCGTTCTTCTTGAGCCAGGTCACTCAGCACGAAGTTTTTAAAATAATAAAAAGCTTAAAAAATAAGCGAAGTTTCGGCTACGACGAATTTCCCCCCACGCTAATTAGAGAATGCGCAGAAGAACTAGCCCTCCCATTATCACTTATCATCAACCAGTCCTTTGCCGAGGGCATATTTCCGGATCTATTAAAGATTTCGATCGTTAAACCAATACATAAGAAAGGTGTAAAAAGCGACTGTAACAACTACCGCCCCATAGCGCTTATATCCACTATCTCTAAGATCTTTGAGACTGCTATGTCAAACCGTCTGTACTCTTTCTGGGAAAAATATAACATATTCAGCGACTCCCAAAATGGTTTCAGAAAACATAGGTCGACATCTTTAGCTGTCTTTAAATATATGAAAGAGATATTCAATATAATAAATGAAAAGAAACATGCCATTGGAAATTTGCTCGATATGAGTAAAGCCTATGATCGGGTTCTCTATGTTATTTTACTACAAAAGTTGAGTGCAATGGGAGTCAGAGGGTTACCTTATGAGTGGTTCCTTTCATATCTTACAAATCGTATGCAGTGTGTAGAAGTAGATCACCACAATAATATAACCAGCAACATATGTCAAGTCCAATCAGAGATGATAAGAGTCAACCAATCAATACCCCAGGGCAGTGTGCTCGGATGCATCTTATTCCTTATTTATATTAATAATCTGCCCGAAACGATAGACTGCCCTTGTGTCCTTTTCGCTGACGATATATCTTTAGTGATTGCGTGCGAAAATAATGTGCAGTTGAAAGATCGGCTGGATGACGCCATGTCGGGCATTGTTTCCTGGCTTGATGATCATAATCTTAGGATCAATTATACCAAAACTAAACTTATAGAATTTAGACCCTGCCAAAAACGCAGCTTAAATATAGATTACACCTTTAAAAACACGACACTAGAATGCGTAACTATTGCTACACTTCTGGGTATACACATTGATTCTACAGTAAATTGGAAAGAACATATCCACCAAATGTCCCTTAAGTTAAGTCGTTTCACCTATGGTCTCTATGAACTGAAAAAGTGTACCGATATCAAGACAGCAACGTCCGCTTACTATGCCTACGCACATGCCTGGCTTCAATATGGGATTATACTATGGGGAAACAGTTCAGACGCATTACAACTATTTAGACTTCAAAAACGTTGCCCAGGAATATTAGTTAACAGGAAATATGACAAGCTGCAAACAGTATTTCATCACACAAAAAAATTTTACCTTACCATCAATTTATATCTTAGAAGTAAGTAATTTTGTAAAAAATAACATGTCACTCTTTCCTCAATACTCGCGCAGATCGTTCTTACGACCCAATAAAAAACTGGCTTTGCCAGACTCAAAATTAAAAATGGTTAGATCAAGTCCCTTCGCCATGGCGGTCAAAGTATTCAATACAATTCCAAAGATGATCAAAGAAGATAAGATTTGCACATTTAAGGCTAAACTTAGAACTTACTTAATTGGAAAAGCCTACTACTCTGTACAAGAATTCCTTAATGATAATTAAAGTACAACTAAACTGCAAAAAGTCTTGTATGCTAAATTCATTTATATTTATCAACACGTGACATTTATTAACATGTAAATTTGTAAACTAAGTACCTACTTATTGAATTAGAAAACGCGATATAACATGAAATTATTAATTATGAATGTAATTCGACATCTTTAATAAATATTGTAAAATTCTAGCTTAGAAATAATAAGGTATTGACATATGATATAAATTTTGAATTTTTAGTTTTAACAAATTGCTATGCTCAACAGAGCTCATGTTTTGAACTGTACTTACTTACCTTTAAGACCTTATTGTACAACATGAAACGCAATAAATTATTTGAATTGAATTTGAATTGAATTGAATTGGCTGGTGCTTTTTGCATAGATGAAGTAAACAAAGCCATAAAGAAGCTCAAAAATAATAAAGCCGCTGGCTCTGACAACATCTTCAACGAATTCTTCAAGCACATGGGCCCGATAGCGATCGGCTGGCTCACAGCCATGTTCTCAGATATTTTGGCAAAAAACAACCTGCCAAAGGAGTTCAAGCTGGCAAAGGTAGTCGCCGTACTCAAACCGGGTAAACCTGGGAACCTTCCTGAAAGTTACCGACCTACTGCACTCCTCAGCTGTACACATAAGCTGCTTGAGCGTCTCCTCCTAGGACGGATTGATCCACTTATAGAGGCTGTATTGCACTCCTCAGCTGTACACATAAGCTGCTTGAGCGTCGCCTCCTAGGACGGATTGAACCACTTATAGAGGCTGTAATCCCTCCGGAGCAACCTGGCTTCCGGAGGGGCAGGAGCTGCGTCGATCAGGTTTTGGCTGTCACGAATCATATCGAAGCTGATTTTCAGAAACACCTCAAATCAAACGCAGTTTTTATCGATCTTACAGCTGCCTATGACACAGTCTGGAGGAGTGGCTTAATTTACAAGCTGCTGTCGGTAATACCGAGCAGAGAAGTCGTGGATCTAATCTCTAAAATGCCGTCGGAAAGGTTCTTTGAGGTGTTCCTGGGCAGTAGGAAAAGCAGAAAGCGGAGGCTGAACAATGGTATTCCGCAGGGCTCGGTCCTGGCACCATTACTGTTTAATTTGTATATCTCGGACCTTCCGCGGACGGAGGCTGTCAAGTTCATATATGCTGACGATATAGCGCTAATAAACCAGAGCAGGGATGGGACTCCCAGGATGGGTAACGAATCCATCAGGGATTATGTGGCTGGGTTACGTAAGCTAGCCATAGATTCAACATTCAATGACAACGCAAAGAAAAATCCGTTAAGCAGCTGGACTTGAACCAGCAACCTTGGTAATCCGTACCACGCTCCACCAATTAAGCTATACTTAACGTTGGTGTACCTAACGAATTTTTCAATGCCTTGTGTCATATTTTTATTTGGAAGATCTCTCCTCAGCGCCATCTATGAGTAGCTACATCTATTTTCTTCTTCTTCTACATAATTCTTCCAAATGTCTTTGTCCATATTAAATTCACAAAATTTTACCGACATTTTAGTTCACGCGTAATCACACACTTTTTCACACGTTTTAAACATTCAACCACTATGTTTAACACTGTTTTAATTTATTCCCGTCGCCAGTATGTTACATACGTGTGCAGGCAGCCATGGTGCACCAAAACTGAGGGTACCCGAAGATCTTCATGAATACCCACATCTTAATATATAACAAATATGTTGCAGCATGGTTGCAGCTTGCCATTTGAGTTAGATAGGTACTTACATATGAAAGAAAATGTAAATTTACTTTAACTAAGGCTTAAGTACGCAGCCTTGGAGCAGCTGTACCACTTTGTTCCTGTGGCTGTGGAGACCTTGGGCAGTTGGGGTGCGGATGCAAAGGGTTTTGTGCGGGAGTTGGGTTGTAGGCTCGCGGATGTCTCTGGTGACTCCCGCTCCAGTTCGTTCTTGGTGCAAAGGTTGGCCATCGCCATTCAGCGTGGTAATGCAGCGAGTGTGATGGGGACCTTTGCGCCGGGAACGGTCAGGGGCGGGTTATTTGATTAGTGTTTTTAGGGGTTTATTTTTGACATTGATTAACTAACATAGTAATTAAGTAGGACCAATGTTACTAATCATAAAGGATGTTATACTACAATTTCTTTAACTAAGTAAAGATATAATTATAGGTATACATTTAACATCTTTGTTTACCTGTATTCCATTTTCTTTTAGCAGAGCACTGTGTTTCTCCCGTATTTTTCGAGCATACTCTGCTGAGAGATGGTAGATCTTAAGGCAAATACCTTCTACTGATGCTTTTACGGTTTCAGCCAAATGGGGTTGGCACTGCCTCTGAAAAAACCATTGATAATCAATTGTTTATCAATATAACACTATGTCATATAGGTTTTTATTTATTTTCAGAATACATCCTGCTAGACAGTGATCTTAAAAATAGTATGTGTGCCAATTGTTTAAATTTAATTTAATTAAAATGCTGTCTCAATGCAGTATGCAATATTATTGAAAATGTTTGATATACCTACACTTATTTAACACAAACATACAATAAAAAAAATACACAATCAGCAAAATAATCCGCCTGCATCTTTTGAAAATTAAATAGTATTATTATACTTGTATTATTTGTAAAATGAATTAAATAAAAAATAAAGCTTCAACTCACTCTTAAATGGGCCAATCTATCTTGGAAGTCATCGTAAGTGGCCCCAACAGTTCGTCGCAGCCATTGGAAAGTATCCTCTGCATTCCACTTAACAACTTTTCTACTTTCTGGAGAAGCATTTCTGGACTCTATCATTTTTTTAGCAGCCTCGGCATATCGAGACAATTGTTTCCTTGCATCACCAGTGAATTTAGGATGAGTTAATTTGATAGGAATATCATTCATGATTTCTTCATACATGGAGCGTGATATCTCAGGAAAGCAGTGACTAGGTAAAAGTGGATCAGAGCCACCCTGGTCATTGACTTTACGTTCCATTAACCAACGGTTAAAAGAGTCCTTAGGAGCATCAATACCCTCCCTGGTATGACACAATTCTTGATAACATTGTCGTAGTTTATTGGCAAGTGTAAATCTAAACCCTTCAATCTCTGGATGTGGATGCGGGCAGATAGTCGGAGGCCGCTCATATATAACTACATTAGTTGGTACTTCTATATCCCATGGACCAGCTAGGACAAACTTTTTTGGAGGAGGTCCATTATCTTCAGAAGGACGACGCTTACTGGCACTGGGAGTCATGTTTCCTGCATTAGGAGGGCCACTGTGACAAATTCCAAGTGGATCAGTTATAGGATCAAAATCACGCTTAACTGCTGGCAGCTCCCACATAGATTCGCCTGAAAGTTTATTCCAAAAATATGGTCTATTTTCCCTTTTAGACCAGTACTTGCGCCAACCCTGTTGAATGAGATCTGGATGTAGGTCTGCTGAGAGGTGCGGCGCCAACGGGGCGGGCACCCCGGGCGTCTGCGGCGTCTCTCCGCTGCCGCCCGGCGACGACTGCGCCTCAGGCGACGAGTCATTGCGCGGTGTTGTATTCTCCCAACCCGAAGACCCGGCAACAACTTTGTCACGAACATCATTCATGATGCTTACTCGAATTTAACAAAAATTAAATAAGATATTAGAAAACAATGCCGTTTTATGTCCAACTTTTATAATTCTCTTACTCTAATAAGTTTCTAATAAGCACATTTTTCATCAGGAATCACTAATTATTTTGTTAGCGCCAAGAATTGTTATCTTGTAAACTTCAGCAATCTCAAAGAAATACATCATAATTCATACACGAAAATTAACACAACAAAATAAAACTTCATAAAACAGTAATAATAACTTCGAAATCTATCAGAAAGTATTGTATCGTAAATTTACGACTAAGCAAGGCAGCAAAGCCCCCAAGCTAGCACCGCCATCACAATTATGACATGACATGCCATGCCACAGACATCTGTTGTTTTTTTGTTATTTAATTCATCCCATAAGGGATAGGCAAAGGAACTGAGTCCATACAGCCACGTCTAATGTGTTTTGTAAATTTCTGTATTTTAAAGTCCTGTCATCGTCAGAGTTGTGTCAGTCTGTCCTAGTCACGTCCTGTCAACTGCTCATGCCTTCCGTAAAGCGATAGTGTACTTTACGGCGAGCTACGGCGAACAGCAGCCGGCGGATATTTGGGGGTCACAAACAGAGGGAATACGCGTTTTCACTTGAATTCTTCGGTGCACAAATTTTTGAATTAGGTGTCTTGATCAGTACCAAATCAATCGTTCTATCTATTTGTTATTTAAACAACATTGGTTGTTAATTTTCTTTATTAATTGCAATGTTCAATCTGATTACAGTGCTTGGCCTTTCCAGCCGCCAAAAGTCTCACATTGACGTTAAGTGTCAAATCTTATTTTTTCTAAAAATGATAACGAACCTGAGGACAAGGCATTATGCCAACACGTTGTCTCTTTTTTTTTTAAATAATAATCATTATATATTCATTATTAAGTAACCATGATTCAAAATAAATTTTATTATCCAAGATAATTATTTATGGTCAGTTAAACACAAAACAATCTGTTGAAGAACAATGTACTTAATGGGGACAAAGTTAAATAGGTACTACAATTGTATCAGACTTTATATTGTAATTTAGTTAATCATAGCCAATATAATCTTTTAAATAAAGCGGTTTTTTCATTTGTCTCTTAGGTCTAGATGAAACCGGGCTATTTGTTGTGTTGAGAGATGTATTCACTATAGGCACAGTTAAATCAGAACCTGGTGAGGTTTGTGTGATGTTTTCTGCATTGGGTATGCATGGAGTGTGAACTGGGCTTGGAGAATGTGACGGTGTCTCGGTATGTGATTGATGTTGTTCAGTGTTAATTGAATCAAGGTCTTGGTTAAAATTCTGCGAGGAAGAAGGGCGAATATGAGATAAATCCCTACGATAAGGAACATCATTTACATTAACTATGTATGAGCGGTCAGAAAGAATATCTGTTACATGACCAGGTGTCCAGTGTTTGCTTGTTGCAGGTTGAAGCTGTACGGATACTGGTTGGCCAATTTCCAAGTGAATTGGATCTCTTGCAGTTTTGTCATAATAATGTTTAATTTTTTCCTTGTTTTTTATAATGTCTTCTCGAACATTAGGAATTACTTTAGGTTTTAGTAATATTGGCATCAAAGGAAGGTACCCACGTGTCCGTCTTGAAAAGATTCTTTGAACTGGACTAGAATCAATTTTGTTAGGGGTATTTCTGAGACAGAGTAGACTATACCAAAAGTCATCCTGGTTTTCAGCTGATTTCAGAAGTAACTTCTTTGCTATCTTAACTGTGGCCTCTGCTTTTCCATTTCCTTGAGGATGGTTAGGAGATGAAGTCACATGATCAAAACTCCAATCTTTAGAGAAGTTGGCAAAGTCTCGATTTACAAAGTTAGTACCACCATCTGTGACCACTGTTTCAGGTATGCCGTGACGTGAAAAATTCTTTTTACAAATATTTATGACAGAGTTAGCAGATAAGTCTTTCAGTAAATCAATTTCAAAGAAATCTGAGAAGTGGTCTATTGTAACAAGGTATTTTAATTGTTTGCCCTTGTGCGTAAAAAAGAACACATCCATTGACACTAATTGGAATGGATAGTCTGGAATTCGATGACTTTGCATAGGCAATTTTTGTTGAGTGGGAGCATATTTAGTACATATAGCACAGTTTTTTACTGTTTCTTTTATGTCAGCTGAAATAGATGGCCAAAATACTGCATCCCTTGCTAATTTTAACATATTTTCTATACCTGAGTGAGCTTTATGTAAATTTATTAGGATATTTTTTCTATAATTTTCAGGAATAAGAATGGATTGATTCTTTAGTATCAACTGATCATGAATTGTCAACTCATCCTTGAGGCTATACAATTGCTTCAAAGCATCTGGCACATCTCTAATAAAATGAGGCCAACCTTCTAAGATATATTGTCTTAATTTTGTATAATTGTCATCTGCTTTTGCAGCCTCTAATATTTCTTTCAGACATCCATTAGAAATTGGTAGGTCCTGAATTGGATTAATGTTGGCTATGATCTTGAAAATCTTGTAATCAGTTCCCTTTTCTACTTCATCGCAATCAACGTAAAAACGTGACAATGCATCAGCCATGACATTATCTTTTCCAGATACAAATTCCAGTTGCAATTGATAACGTTGTAACATTAGGAGCATAGCCTGCAATCTTTTAGGAGCATTTAACAGAGGTTTTTTAAATATACTGAGTAAAGGTTTGTGATCTGTTTTGATTATAGTTCTCTTATTTCCGACAATCAATTGGTCAAACCTCTTACAAGCAAATACTATGGCAAGAAGTTCCTTCTCAATCTGTGCATATTTCTTCTCTGTTTTTGTTAGGGTCCTTGATGCATAAGCCACAGGTTGATTGTCTTGGAAAACTGCTACTCCCAATGCGGCCTCACTGGAATCACAATCAATTAACAGTGGTTTATTCTTATCAAAATATTTTAAAGTTTTTTCATTACTTATAAGTGATTTCAGGTTGATAAATTCTTTTTCTGCATTTTTACACCAGTTAAATTCAGTTTTATCCTGTGTCAGATGTCTCAGATATATTGATTCACTGCTTAAATTCGGAATAAAACGGCTCAGGTAGGTTATTACACCCAAAAATCTTTGTAGCTCTTTTTTATTAGAGGGCCTTGGAATATTTAGTATATCCTGCACCTTTGAAGGGTCTGGTTGGAGACCTTTATTAGTAAATATGTGGCCATAATATTTCACTGAGCTTTGAAGTAATTTCATTTTGTTTTTATTTAATTTACAGTTATTTTGAATTAACCTCTGCATCAAATTTTCCAGGTTTCTGTTATGATCCAAAGTAGCTTCATCCACAGTATCTCCAACACCATATACTAATAGATCATCCACTAATACTTCCACTCCAGATAGATCTTGAACTATTTCATACATTTTCATTTGAAAATAGTCTGGAGAAGATGAAATGCCAAAAGGTAAAACTTTCCAACGATATTTACCAAAAGGTGTCCAGAAAGTGGTAAGTTTACTGCTGGAATCAGATAATTTTTGATGCCAGAAACCCTTTTTGATATCTAATGTAGTAAATACCTTTGCCTTACCTAACTCAGGAAGTATTTCATCTACTGTGGTAAATTGATAATTAGGCCTCTTAATTGCTTTGTTAAGAGGTATTGGGTCCAGACAGATTCTGAAATTATCTTTTTTTTTATAATTAATATATTGCTTACCCAATCTGTATATTTTTCTTCTTTAGCAATGATGCCTTGTTGTTCTAATCTTGTCAGTTCTTCTTTCAGATGATTCCGGAGGGCTATTGGGACGCGACGTGCCTTTTGAATTACTGGAGGCACCGATTCATCAATTTCAAGGTTGACTTCTCCAGAAAAACTACCTTGCCCATGAAAAACACTATCATATTTCTTGATGATGTCAAGTGTCTCACTATTACTGCAACTTACTTCCTTGCAAAATTTAACCAAACCCATTTTTGTACAGGCATTGCATGATAAGAGAGGAATGTGTGGTGTGTGTACTACTTGGAATGTTACTTTGTATGTGGATTGTTTACCTGCAACCTGAACTTTTATCATAATGTCTATTTCCCCATGTATCATTATGTTGTTACCACCAAATCCAAATAAAACTTTTTTTGATGGCCGCATTTGTTTTTCCATAATGTTTTCCCCTATCATGCTTTCTAAATTTTTTAAACCAACCAAACATTCATCAGCAGCAGTGTCAAGTAGACATTTTGATTTTTTCCATTGTCTACCACATTTTAATTGAAGCGTAGACTCTGCCATATGTGTATACATTTTTTCGGATCCAATTTTCTTGATTACTGCATAAAAATCTTCAGAATCCGATGAAGAGTTTGTTTGCTCTAACATTTGCTCTTCGTTTTTGACTTCTTTTACCTTCTTCTTTAATTTTTTCTTGCAAACTTTATCCAAGTGGTTTCTGCCATTGCAAATTTTGCATTTTTTGCCCCAAGCTGGACAAAGATTCTTTTTAAATTCATGTTCAGTGCCACAAAATTTGCACACTCTTGGTAAGGTATATGTTTTATCACCTTTGTCTGCAATTTTTTTTATTGACTCTGTGTCATAAGTTCTAAATGATTTCATTTGCTGTTCAGTGAGCTCGGAAGCTTTGCAAATATTAACTGCGTCATTTAGTGTAAGGTTTTCGCGCTTTAGTAGTTCTTTCTTCAACGACAGATCTTTAATGCCAAACACTATTTTATCCCGTAGTAACTCATCTCGTAAATCTTTGTACTGACAGTTATCAATGAGCTTGCTAATTTCGTTATGATACACGTCGAAACTTTCTTCTCCTTGGTTTCTAGAGTGAAAAATGTATCTATTATAGATCACATTTTTTTTTGGTATCATTTTAGCACTTATGACAGCTAAAATTTCGTCACAAGTTTTCATGTTTTCGTTTATTCCGAAATTGTTAAACTTTTTTAGTGCTTCTTCTCCCAGTGCGCTAATGAGTATGCTAATTTTCCGTTCTTCTTGTTCTGCCGACCACTTATCCATTTCCGTGGCTCTGCAATTGTTCGGTGCAGTACAACTGCACCAAACATTGTGACGTCAGACGCGAGCCGCTGCGCTGCTAATTTGGCGGCGCAGTAGTTTTATAAAGTAGTGCACTTTTCGACTCCGTCGCGACCGGGCATTCACTTAACATTTAACATTTATTGCAAATCATTTGCTAACATTCTTATAGTATTTAGTTAACATAGTCTATTGTAGTGACCTTTTGAACAATAAACTTTCTAACAACTTTTGAGACTTTAACAATCCCATGCACACCCGCAACCCCAACATTGGTCCTTCGAACACAGGACTTCGCGCGTTATATCGGTTATCGGTTAGCGGGTGAAGTGTTATGAACTGGTAGAACATTGGCGAAGTGCAAGGTGTGCAGTGGATATTGGATTGCGGTGTTGGAACATCAGCGAAACATCAACAGAAAGCTAAGTCAACAGAGGCGACGTTGGAGATCATTCAAGTAAGATCTGTCCTTTTTATAACTTAATCTAACATTATGGTGAATGTGGAGAATCAGTATCCTTTAGCTGAAGAAATTAAGAAGAGTTTGAGTAATTTCAAAAAGGATGGAGCTGACAGGAAAGCTAATGAAGAGTATTTTAAACGGCAGTGGAATAAGTTGGAGGAGTTATGGAACGAATTCCAGTTTAATCATGATCGCTTGTGTAGGGAAGTAAGTCAAGCAGATCCCTATTTCACGAACAGGTGCTATGACCAGACAAAAGAGGTTTACGTTAACCTAAAACAGTTAATCAACGATGGGTACCAACAGTTAAAGGCAAATCGGACAAGCCAGGAGTCAAGGAGTGAACAGAAGGTTGAAGATCAAGAGAGCGACAAACGACAGCCAGGCACATCTCAGCAAGGATCAGTGGGTGGTCAGAGGTGGTCACAACAGGAGGATGAGGAAGATCGTCGCCGAAGTCAGGGGGTATTTAGTAGGATTGATGAATCACTGCGAAAACAAGAAGCCAACTTCCGAGCCTTTGAGAGAACTGTCGCGAACATCGACATTGAAGCCCTCTCGGACAAATGGGAGTATGAAGACGCGCTCAGAACATTGGGAAATCGGTGGTCCATGATCGACACTCTGCATTTAGAGATCGATAGTGAGCTAAACGGAAAAAACTTGGCATATGAAGCAAGTTTTACTAAATATGAGAATCAATTCAACAATTTGAAGAAAAACATAAACAAAAAGATGTGGTCCGTATCGCACCGGGAGAAGGTGACTCCCACACTGGAGATTCCAGTGTTTAGCGGTAACTATAATCAATGGGTTTCGTTCAAAGACTTATTTACCGAGGCTATTCACAACAACCCAACTCTCTCGAATGCTCAGAGGATGCAGTTTTTAAAGGCGAAGATTAAAGGAGAAGCCGAAAGATTAATTCAACATTTATCCATTTCCTCAGAAAATTATTTAACAAGTTGGGAGATACTTAACCATCGCTATAACAACAAGAAGCTTATATTTACATCTCATATGAACATTTTATTCGGACTAGCCAACATACATCCGAACTCCATGTCTCAAATTAAGAGGATCCACGATGTTTCTATTGAAACTCTCAACGCTATAAAAAACCTAGGAGTAGATACAACAACATGGGATCCTATTTTGGTGCACATTTTGTGTCAGAAGCTGGATTCTGAAACATACACGGACTATCTAGAATCACTAAAGAACTCAAAAGAAATGCCCGTCCTGCAAGAGCTTTTAGATTTCTTGGAAAGCAAGTTTACTACCCTAGAAACATCCTCTCGACGCAAGCAAGATGCTCCTCAGAAGCCGAACATTCAACATTCATCCAACACACGAAAATCTTTCAACAATTTTAACAACCATAGAAACGAGAACGGAAACACATCAGTTGCGAAATCATTCCACGTCTCGGGTTTCAAATGCCCATTGTGTAAATATGATCACGGAATTTACAATTGCAAGTTCTTTTTACAAATGCCGAATGAAGCTAAATTAAATACAGTAAATAGATTGAAACTTTGCGTAAACTGCCTATTCTCACATAACGGAAAAGAATGCAATTCAACAAAGAAATGTCGCAATTGTCAAGCTGCACATAATACTATTTTACACGAGGCGATAGAAGAATCTAGGTCAGGCCGAGGAATGACATCGACACCCCGAGAACGTGTAGCTAGCACAACGCATGTTTCGCGATCACAAGACAAAAAGTATTCGGAGATTTTATTAGCAACAGCCCAGTTAAAAGTAATGGGGGATAACGGAACCTATCACATTATGAGAGCTTTGATTGACCAAGGCTCACAAATCTCTTTAATATCTGAAAATGCTGCTCAAGTCCTGAAACTCAAGCGAGAGAAATGTAAAGGCGTAATATTTGGAGTCGGTCAACAAGAAAACAACTGCAAAGGGAAAATCAACATTCAATGCGCGTCGAGACATAACGACTACACTTTCACAACAGAAGTAATTATTATGAACAATCTAATAAAAAATCTACCAAACAAAACATTCCCGAAACCGTCATGGTCAAACATACAAAACATTACCTTAGCAGATCCTGAGTTCTACATCAGTCGCCCGGTAGATTTATTGTTAGGAGCTGAAATCTATACTAACATTATTATGAACGGAATTTTGAAAGGTGAGAACGCATCTCAGCCATTGGCTCAACAGACGCAGTTAGGCTGGATGCTGTGTGGAAGCGCTGAAACATTTTTTTGCAACGTAATTATCAACAACATTGAAGACATTCAACAATTTTGGAAGGTGGAGGATATAAATGAAGAAGGAGACTTGTCCTCGGAAGAAAGGGACTGCGTCAAATGGTTCCAAGACACAACCACACGAAGTGAAGAAGGGAGATACGAGGTGCGACTTCCTATGAAACAGGGCTTTGAGAAAAAACTTGGAAGCTCAAAACAAAAGGCTGTTGCCCAATTTCGGAGTCTAGAACGAAAAATGGAAAGACAACAGAAGCTAGCAGAGGCCTTTAAATTATTTATGAAGGAGTACTCAGATTTACAACATATGCAACCAGTAAACACTGACAGAAATAGAATTGAAAATTATGTACCTTATCATGGAATTGAGCGACCTGAATCCATAACTACACAATATAGAGTAGTTTTTAATGCATCAAGTAAAACATCGACAGGGTGGTCTCTCAATGATCTCATGGTCAAAGGCCCAAACTTGCAACAAGACCTTCAATCACTGCTTCTAAAGTGGCGTCAATACCCATATGTTTACACAGCAGATATTGAGAAGATGTACAGGCAGATAGCAATACATAAAGATGACGCAGCACTACAAACTATAGTCTGGAGAGAATCACCAGAACCACCATTACAGTCATTTCAATTAATGACCGTAACTTATGGAACAAAGGCCGCTCCTTTCTTGGCGATGATGACTTTGAAAAGATTAGCAGCGGATGAGCGTAACAATTTTCCCGAAGCTGCAAAAATACTAGAAACATCATTCTATATGGATGACTTGCTCCACGGAGCGTATACATTACGGCAAGGTAAGAAAACAATTGACGATTTAAAACTACTACTGCAAAAGGGAGGGTTCAATTTAAGAAAGTGGTCATCAAACCATCCAGAGCTATTAGAAAATATAACTGATGATCGCAATAACAATAACGTTCTTTTTAACTTCAAAACCGAAGACATTTCAAAAACATTAGGATTATGCTGGAAACCATCAGAAGATAAGTTTACGTTTAAAGTCGAAACGAGCGATCAAATAAAGGTAACAAAACGAATCCTGTTATCAGAAATATCGAAGATCTTTGACCCCCTAGGGTGGCTAGCGCCACTCGTTACTAAACTCAAACTATTGTTTCAAAAGTTATGGAGAGCAAAAGTTCAATGGGATGAAGAGGTCCCAGATGAAATCAAAAAAGAGTGGATAAAGCTGCAAACAGATTTTAACAAAATCAATGACTATGAAATTCCACGATGGATAAATAGCCAAGAACATGACGTCATCGAGTTGCATGGGTTCTGTGACGCATCGACAGTAGCCTACGCGGCAGTTGTATACGCTCGTATTAAAAATGAACAGCACATTGTTTTGGTCGCTGCCAAAACAAAACTAGTCCCTCTTAAAAAGACACTAACATTACCAAGGTTGGAGTTAAGTGGAGCTTACTTACTCTCGAAACTCATAGACAAAATTAAACAAGCACTGTATGAACATGAAATTGAAACGTATGGCTGGACTGACTCAAAAGTGGTCTTAGGGTGGCTACAGGGTGACCCAGGACGCTGGAAACCCTTCGTCTCGAACAGAGTGAGGCAAATTACGCAAAGCATGCCAAAGGAACAATGGAGTTATGTGAAAACAAGCGAGAACCCTGCCGACGCGGCGAGTAGAGGCATCTATGCGACCCAATTGATAGAAAAACAAGCCTTATGGACCAAAGGGCCGACCTGGCTACCAAACTTTACACCTGAAAAGCTTCAACATCAAGAATACGAAACGGAACAAGATAAGAAATTAGGTCAGTCAACCGTGGTACAACAAAGCAACAAAAATGATAGTATTGTAGGAGAATTACTGCAAAAACACAGTTCCATTATTAAAGTGACACGAATCGTCGCATGGATACTACGAACAATGACCCCGCATCGTAAACAACAACGGCCGAGCTATCTCACGTTACACGAGCTGCGAAAAGCAAAGTTAACAATAATTAAAAACGTGCAACAGAGTGAACTTGAGTCGGATCTAGAACACTTACGCAAGTACAACTGCGTGCATCCGAAAAGTAACATAAAAGAATTAAATCCATTCATTGACTCTCGAAACATTCTACGAGTACGCGGTCGTCTTAATAAAGCAGCAATGAACGAAGAGATGAAACACCCAAAAATTATACCGAAGAATTCTCGGTTAGCCACTCTGCTTATCGAACAAGCACATAAGTTAACATTTCATGGTGGTCCAACGTTGACTTTGGGAACATTGAGACAGGAATACTGGATTCCTGGAGGATATAACACTGTGAAGAAAGAACTTAGAAAATGCGTGACGTGCCGCAAACAAGAAAGAAATAAACAATCCCAGCTAATGGGCGATTTGCCATCGGCGAGATGCAACCCTGCAAAGCCGTTCGAACATTCAGGAGTAGATTACACGGGGTTTATTAACATCAAAGCGAACAAAGGAAGAGGAGCAAGAACATACAAAGGGTATGTAGCGGTCTTCGTGTGTATGGTGACCAAGGCCGTACATCTTGAGTTGGTAACGGAATTGACAAGTGCAGCCTTCTTAGCGGCACTCAAGAGAATGGCAGCCAGAAGAGGAGCGCCTTGTCATATCTACAGTGATAATGGGACCAACTTCGTCGGAGCCAATAGGAGTATGCAACAAGAAATTCAACAGATTTTTGACGAAAACTTTTTGACGGAAATAACAGGAATGAACATTGAGTGGCATTTCAATGCACCAGCATGGCCAAGTGCTGGAGGTTTATGGGAAAGAAGCGCACGTAGTCTAAAACATCACCTAACACGAGTCGTAGGAGAGCAGAAGCTGACGTTTGAGGAATACGCCACGCTGTTAGCACAAATTGAAGCTTGCCTAAATTCACGTCCATTGTGTGCCTTAAATGACGATGTCGAAAACCTAGACTTTTTAACACCCGCACATTTTCTAACAGGAAGAGCTGGACTTACCATCATTGAAACACATGAAGACGCTCGCACACGATGGCATTTGAATCAAAACCTATTTCAAGAAATATGGAAGCGATGGAGAACAGAGTATTTAAGCCAACTGACTGCGCGAAGAAAATGGCAACAAGGACAACAAAACATAGAGATGGGAGAGTTAGTGGTCATCCATGAAGACAACCTGCCGCCTGGGAAATGGGCCCTAGGAAGAGTTATTGAAACCCATCCAGGCAAAGACGGCTACGTTAGAGTGGTGACCCTGAAAACAAAAAATGGTATTGTTAAACGACCAGTAATAAAATTATCTATTTTGCCATTGCAAAAAGAAGAAAAACAAACAATCTATGACAAACAAGAAAGGAAGAAATTGGAGACACAGAGTAACCGACGCTCTAATTTTGTAACACTGGCAATGATGGTCATTTACTTCGCGAGCATAATTTCACCGGGAAGCAGTTTGCAAGCAACACCCATACCAAAAGATCAAGCATTCTATTTTGACAAAATTTCTAACATACAAATCGTGAGAGATGAATGGAAGATAATAACATACTACGATATGAACCCCTATTGGGAAGGCATTGCGGCCTATAAGAAATATCATCAACAGTTAGATATCATATGTAAATCAATTAAAGAGTTGAGTCACTGCGAAGTGATCATGTTACAGTTACGTCATGCCTACAATGAACTTGATCATAACAACCTAGCGTTACTGAATGAACATGAAACCGCACGTGCTCGAAGGAAAAGGGGACTTATTAATGGCATCGGAAACATCGCAAGTAGCCTATTCGGAGTGCTAGACGACCGCTTTGCAGAACAATACGAGGAAGACATTTCACTAGTTAGAGCAAATGAAAAACACTTAGAGCGCCTGTGGAAGAACCAAACGTCCATCGTAGAAGCGGAGTATAATTTACTAAAAAGAACGGAAGAAACGATGCAGAAACAACACAAGATTATTAACCAACATTTAATGCAGTTAGAAGCAAATAACTATAAACTAGCAAGACAGATAAATGAGATTGAATTTATAGCTGAATTTACACTAACCGCTATGGCCGCAAACAACATACTTACTCAGTTAAGAAGCCTCCAAGATACCCTCTTAGACACTATCACAAACATTTACAACGGCAAAATCAGCACCACTCTAATAAGCCTAAACCAACTCCAAAGACAACTGAGTATAATTTCCAGCCAACTGGATAAAGAACTCGCCCTTCCAGTTGACAACATCCAAACAAACATGCAGAGCATCTATCACCTGTTGAAAACTAAGGGCGTGGTGACGCAACAGTATACTCTTTTTGAGATAAAAATCCCGTTAATCAGTAGAGAGAACTATGAGCTTTATAACATTCTAGTAGTCCCACATCAACAAGGAAGAAATATGATTAGTGTGAAACCTATTAAGAATCACGTTGCGATAAACTTGAGAAAAGAAACATACCTAACTGTAACCCCTACCGAGATAGAACATTGTGTGCCACGAGATTTGTTAACATTACTATGTGAACTAAAAACCCCTATATACAACTTAAAAGCTGACCACGACCTTTGCGTTAAAGACGCAACGCAAATTAGTCAATGTAAAACAAGTATCACCGAATGTCAGAACAAGTGGATAAATTTATCAAAGGTAAACCAATACTTCCATTTTTGTTGCGACCTATGCCAACTACGAACGATATGCAAGGATCAAGTTACGGCGCATCCGATGACTAAAGCAAACATTGTAAACATACCGGAAGGTTGCGTGATAAAAATAGATAATATGACAATTTATACTCATAAAAAACAAGAGAACGATTCATTTAACACCAGAATATGGAATTCCGGAAATAGCACCAATCAATAGAGTCATAAACATAACAATTAACAAGTTCTCAAACGAGACTCAGACAAATGATGATAACAAACAATTAATGAGAGAAATTGAACATAAAATTAAGACTATGACACAGGAACAACCCTTATCTGAAGAAGTCTCTGGTCATGACGGATACCATCATGGTGGATACCATTACACCTCGATATACAGCATATGGGGTGTAGTAATAATTCTGCTGCTAATCGGGATGTGTCGGCGAGGGCGATCCCGGAAGCAAGGAGCAGCAGTTCTGGAGACTGCGGCAGCGACGTCGGCGGCCCCGCAACCTGCGGCGCGCCAGCCTCGTCAGTTTAGTGAAGCAAGTAGTGCTAGTGCGCGAATAGTGTGTGAAACAAACAGTTGAGAGGAGCACAACCCCAGTGTTGAAAAAGCTTGCTTTCAGAGATGACTCAATTATGTGACATGTGTTAATCGAACCGTAAAAGACACTAAGATAGATAAATATGCAAAATTATTATCACCTTGTATCATCGCTTAGTAGTTCAACCATTTCATCTTTGTGCCCGGCAAGATGTTCGGTGCAGTACAACTGCACCAAACATTGTGACGTCAGACGCGAGCCGCTGCGCTGCTAATTTGGCGGCGCAGTAGTTTTATAAAGTAGTGCACTTTTCGACTCCGTCGCGACCGGGCATTCACTTAACATTTAACATTTATTGCAAATCATTTGCTAACATTCTTATAGTATTTAGTTAACATAGTCTATTGTAGTGACCTTTTGAACAATAAACTTTCTAACAACTTTTGAGACTTTAACAATCCCATGCACACCCGCAACCCCAACAGCAATAATTGGTCCATGACGACTTAAATGACAAGAAAGCGTCTTCTGGGTCGATACTTGAACTAAGAGGAGCAGGCCATGGCACGTTTACCATTTGTGAGGTTGACGCTGAAGATGAAGTGGCATGAGAGACGATGCGCTGCGTGTTTAACAATGTGAGTTGTTGCTGCATATTTTGCAGCATCTGTGCTTGCTGGCGCACAAGCTCTTCTAGGCTTTCCATTTTTAAGCTTTTCACGCTGCCACCATGTTATTTAAACAACATTGGTTGTTAATTTTCTTTATTAATTGCAATGTTCAATCTGATTACAGTGCTTGGCCTTTCCAGCCGCCAAAAGTCTCACATTGACGTTAAGTGTCAAATCTTATTTTTTCTAAAAATGATAACGAACCTGAGGACAAGGCATTATGCCAACACTATTTATCTCTGCTTCAAGTTATCAAGGTCATCAAGGAATGATTCGTTTATTGAGGAACTCGTCTGTCGGACTCGGAAGAAGAGAGTCCACGACAGCAAAGAACTAGGGAGTTTTGGCCACGAATAAATGCAGATTTTGACACACCTTTTCAATATTATTATGAAAGGTCCAGAATGATCTGTACGCAAATAGACTAGACTAGATTCTGCAAGAAATTGGGAGCTCATTAGAATCGCCGAGTAATCAAAATGATTTATTGAGCACGAAGCTTCAATTCTCTGTCCGTGTCTGTCTGTATGCACTGGAGTATCATGCAATCGTTGACATGCATTTTTTGGCCGTTTTTTGCCACTGTTTAGAATAGATATATTTTACTAGCCGACCCGCGAACTTCGTACCGCCTAGGTCATTCCATAGAAAATGTACCTATGGGAAAATGAACTTCTTATTTTTTTTCTCGTGAAATTTTCCCCTCTATTAATACCTATCCTGCTATTCGAAGCAAATATATAAATTCAACAAATGAAAGATCATAAAAATCGGTCCAGTCGTTCTTGACTTACAAATACTTAGTGCAATTAACACGATTTTGCTTTATGTACTTAGATAGATTTTCATTTATCAACTTTACGTGGGTATTTTTAATATTTAACAGATAAAAAACCTCTACGTATTTGTAATTTTTGGCAGCCACTTTTATTAAATTAGTGATGTCCATTACACTTGTAGAATTTACTTGTAGTCGAGATTTACAATACCGTATTACAAGTGTAGCTTTCCGTGTGTCTTTATAAAACACCTGTAATAGTACATAGTGCATTACAGGTGACTGTTTCCTGTAGACTTGTAACCTGTAACTTGTAACTTTATAAAACACGGCCCTGACGTTTCGTGAACTGTTTTTTTTTATTGTAAAAAATATACATCACATTATTATTTATACATATCGGACTGAACTCGATTTATGTACGTGAGTGATCCGTTTTATTTCACTTTGATTGTAAATTACGTTGGTTTTCAAATTTGAAACATCGAATTCGATATCGAAAAGTCATTACGATATCGAATTCGATGTCGTAATGACTATTACTTTACTGCTGGTGGTGGTGGGTGGTGCTGGGGCTGGCGCTGTCGGCGAGCAGTCGATGGTGTACTGAAATGCTGGTCATTTTCTACGGTTTCTGAACGCATTATAGAGGACTTATGATATGTGTGTAGATAAAGAGATTTAACATTAGTATATGTCGACCGGGTTCATTGAATTAAATTTAATTTAGGGACTAGCACAGCATGATTTCTGTACTACCAAACAAAATATGTAATTTTATTTACAATTATGCTATTTAGCTGTAGCGAACCGGTAGCATCATTTTGGTCAGACTTAAATATAATGTACTATGTGACTCTTAATGTTAGAGTTTTGGCGGGGGGGAAATCTCTATTCCTTTCCTGCTCTAAGCGAAAAACTAGTAAGAAAAAAAAAAGACAGACATGGCTGTTTGCAATTCGTCTCCTTTGAAATAGAAAAAGAAAGAAATAGAAATAGAAAAATATTTATTCAACGTACACAAGAAGTATAATAAAAAACAATTAAAAAGTAAACAAAGACGTTGAACAGGATCCCTCTCAGCATTGTGCCGCAACAGGGGCCACGGTGCTGGTTTTCAGAGGGACCCCGATTTAAAACTAAACTTAAAACGAAGACAAAAACAGTGTACACTTGACGGTGAAAAGGGAAGAGGTAAGTAATTTAACAAATAAACAATATAAACTATAGTAGACAAAAGACAGTTATACAAGACAAAAGTAAAGTTATAAGAGTAAATTGGCTGCATGGACCTCGTTTCCTTTGCCTATCCTTTATGGGACGAACATAAAAATTTTAAGTCAATATTTGACAATAGGCCAGTGCTGCCAGAATGTAACTTTTGTAACCTTTGAGGTTACTTCTAGCTCTGTCAGGTTACGGCCGGGTTCTATATATATTTATTTAAAGTATTATTAGTAAGATAGAATAAAAATATATATAGAATATAAAAACAAATACAAAAGTGAACTCAAATACAGCTAGTGTCGAGAGACAAAGTTTCCTGCCCTTGTTGATGCTCATACATATGCACCTTAAGTTTTTTCCAAAAACTGTGTACATTTTGCAGGTTCCTAATTGGCGGTGGGATGTTGTTCCAACATTTAGTTGCTATGTATCGAAAACTCCCTCGGAAGGCAGCCGAGGCATGGCGAGGCGTTAACAACTGCACACTACACTGCCGAGCTTCGCGTACTCTATGACTAGATGACCAAGACAATTTCTCGAAAAGATATGGAGGAGATTTGAACTTTAATACTCCAAAGAGGAGGCAAGCAAGGTGGAGCTTGCGCCGGTGCTGCATTTTCAAGATTTTGTGTTGATTTAAATATGGAGAGACATGGGCCCTCAACGGAATGCTGAAACAAAAGCGAGACTTTGCCGATCCCTGAAGGGATATTTTCTTTATTATAGTGTCAAGCTGTTTTGGGCAACCAGCTTTTTTTCTACCATGTTAACTAAAACATCGGTACATATAACTTGATTTTTTTTTAATTAACAATGTCAAGCTGTCAAACGTATACAGGATACAGGACAGTGGACAGTGTGTCAATTGCTCGTCAATTGTCATAATCTGTGATGTCAACGATGTCAAGATTGTCAAAGTAAGAGGGATTTGGCGGGAAATAAACCACAGACTTCAATTTCAATGACGGTCAATCACAGACCTAATCGGTCAATGACTTAATTAATCTGAGCGGGAAACCGATGAGAGTGGATCGTGTCGTTGATTGAATTTCAGTTTCTGTGCTTAATGTTGTTTGGTGGATAATAAAGATAGTGTATTATACAACAAATTAACGTAACAGTGCCCAAAAATGAAGAATTCAAGTGAAAACACGTATTACCTGTTTGTGACCCCCAAGTACCCGCCGACTGCTGTGCTGCTCGCCGAAAAGTACACTATCGCTTTACAGACGGAAGGCATGCAAGGCATGAGCAGCTGGCACGACGTGAATAGGACAGACTGACGACTCTGCTGGTGACAGGACTTTAATAATACAGAAATTTACAAAACACATCAGACGTGGCTGTATGGACTCAGTTTCCTTTGCCTATCCCTTATGGGTGATAAATAAAAAAAAACGACAACTAAAAAATTGAAAATTTACTCAATATAAATTGAGATTGTAAAATAAATCACTGGTAAATTGAATCGTCAAATAGAATGGCGAGCAATGTGAGAGAAATCGAAATAAACGACTGTCTTGGTTGCACTACAATTTACAATTACACTGATTGCGATATTAAAATTTTAAAAGGAGACATTGAATACAGTAAGTTTTATGAAGATTTTCTACATAAAAACTTGCCGTGTGTTATAAGGAACATTAGTTCTCAATGGAAATGCGCTACTAAATGGGTTAAAGGTGATACAATTAATTACGACTACTTTATAAATACTTATAGCGACTTGGAAGCACCTGTTGCGGATTGCGCCAAGATCACCGACAATGCACAAGCTAAACACATTTTGACCGTTAATAATTTTATGAAATATTTAGAATCCAAAGAGAGGGATACACTTCTTTATTTAAAGGATTGGCATTTAAGGAGACTTTGCCCAAATGACAATTTTTATGAGGTGCCATTAGTCTATGGGTCAGATTGGCTGAATGAATATGCTCAAGACCACCAGGAAGACGATTTTATGTTTGTTTACATAGGACCCAAAAATTCCTGGTAAGTTTTTTTTTTTTTTTTTTTCAAAATGACATGTACACATGTGTGAAGCTCGTGTGAATGTACTGGACTGCAAAAACTAATTTGGTTGCTTTTTTGCAGGACACCTATACATGCAGATGTCTATAATTCCTTTAGCTGGTCAGTAAATGTCATAGGAAGAAAAAAATGGATTTTATTTCCTCCTGGAGAGGAAGAGAAATTTAAGGATCCATTAGGAAATTTACCTCTTTTGTTTGAGGATGAAAAATATAAAAATGTTAGATATATTGAAATCATACAAGAAAAAGGTGATGCCATATTTGTGCCTTCAGGTTGGCATCATCAAGTGATCAATGAGCTTGACACCATATCTATAAACCACAATTGGATAAATGCTTGCAATATAGAAGAAGTTTGGAAAGCATTGGAAAAATCTTTACAAAGAGTTGAACATGAAATTAAGGAATTCCGGGACACTCCAGAGTTTGTGGAACAATGTCAGTTGATTTTGAAGTCTGTGTTTGGTATGGACTTTCAATATTACATTAATTTTATCTTATATATAGCTAAAAAGAGACTTTGTCAATTAGATGGAGAAATACCTATTTTATTTAATAAGTATACATTAGGTAAACATCATGTTATGTTTGATTTAAATAAGTTATTAAAAGTAATTGATTTATTTAATAACCATCCCCTGATTGCACATAATTGTATAAAAATTCATTATAAATATGATTCTCTTACTATAAAACAATCAATAACAAGCCTAACCCAATAAAACAATAAAAAAATATTAAAGTCTTGATTTTTCAAATGCATAAACACAACCTTTCTTTATTAAATCTTCAATGTCACTTTTGCTATATCCCAACTCTTTCAAAATTTCTACTGTGTGTTGTCCAAACTTTGGCATGGGTTGATGCCCACTGGATACCCCAGGACTGCCAGAGAGTTTGGGGGCTGGCTCTGGCACTAAACCATTGTCAGAGTCCCTGTAAAATGACTTTCTAGAAGCATGTAGTTCATGCTTGTCAACATTGTCCATTTCAACAACAGGTGTAACACAACCATCTGCATTGTCAAACACCTGACACCACTCATCTTGTGTTTTAGTAAGAAATATTTTTTCTAAAATATTTTTGCAGTGTTCCTTATTGCCAATTTGCGGACAGTTGTCTTCAGACAATTGTAATGCATCAAGAAAATTATTATAAAATTGAGGTTCTAATGCACCAACTGCCATAAATTTACCATCTTTGGTTTTATAAGTTGCATAACTTGGTAACCCACCATCTAAAACATTGGTCCCCGGTTCCCCTGACCACACTGGCAGCTTTCTACTTTTGTATAACCATGTTGCCAAATAAGCTGCCCCTTCTGTCATACTAGCATCCACTATTTGGCCTTTGTCAGACTTTGTTCTTTCAAAAAGTGCAAGTAGAATTCCAAGAGCACACATGAAACTTCCTCCAGCAAAATCAGCTAATAAATTAACTGGTGGAGATGGGGGTTCCCCTTGCTTACTCAATGCAGAAAGAATGCCAGACATAGCTACATAATTTATGTCATGTCCAGCTTTACTCTTAAAGTATCCAGTTTGCCCATAACCTGAAAGTCTTGCATATATTAGACGAGAATTTTCTTTAAGGAGCAATTCTGGTCCAAGTCCCAATTTTTCCATTACCCCAGGTCTAAATGTGTCCAAAAAGATATCCGAAGATAAACATAGTTTTTTTATTATGTTAACTCCTTCCTTAGACTTTAAATCAACTGACAACATTTTTTTGCCATTAGACAAAACATCAAATGGGGAAGGTTGTGTCTGAAATAAATAAAAAAAGTAAATAAACTGCACTCTTACGAGAAGCAGCACGAGAAAACTTTCGTACAATAACAGCTCTCTATTCAGTTTAATTACTTGGTGATTTAAAAAATGCAGTTTCTTGTGTTAGCAGGTCCTAAAACTATTTTTTACAAGTGGTAATCCACTTCCATATCAAAACAAACAATTAGGTAGGCATCTGAATATTTAAAAAGGAACCAAAATCTCAATAGGTAGGTACATAAGTTCAATTCAACAAGCCAAAGAGAATATTTAATCACTGCTTTTGGGCAAATGAACCTGTGTGCTGAATACCTCTTAAAAACTGCAAACTGAGGAGATATTTAAATTCTTTACTTAAAGCATTACATATTCCAGTTGTAAAGTAAAAATAAAAGTACTTAATAGGAACATAGTTTAATAAATATAGTGTAGCATGTAGTGTAAATGTGAAATATTTTCAGTTTATTACCATGGATTTCCATGTTACGTGAATAGAATAAGTAGTGAGCTTTTACTGTATATTGAAAAAAAAAAGAACTTCATATACCCGTTGAACAACCGTGACTGTAGCTCCAAAGTCTGCTAGTATTGTACCACAAAGAGGGCCGGGAGCTAGCCCTAACATTTCTATAACTTTAATTCCTTTGAGAGCCATCCCTTGCCTGTAATGAACAAAATTCAAAGTGATTATTTGATAACTATAAAATGTCCTATTGCATAGTGGACTGCAACTTGTAAGTGTACTTAACAAATATAATCATCAAACTTTAATTTGTTAATTATTATTGCTTTCCATTTGTTGTATATAGCTGCTGCTAGTAATCATATATTTTAAGACTGTAGAGGTAGGTAATTAATGTAATAAATAGGCATACTTACGTCGGCTTGTTTCAACTGTTTACTTAAATTAAAATAATATGACATATAAAATTGAACAGGATAAGATAATTTAGTCTAGAGTCTAGTGCAAAGTTCATTCAGGGTTGTCCCAGTCTCAGTTATAAAAAAAAGGTACTCTGTGGTTCAGTCTTTCTTTGTAAAAAAAAATACTGTAACACTCATTGAGATAAGAAAGTAGAGGCGCTATATTCTTCTATATGAAGCGTGACTTATACAAATATCTGCCATATCGACACGTACATGTCAAACGGCATTTTATCTCTTTTTAACTTACTGACAGCTGCATATGAATAGGAGAGACAAATAGTATTTGTTGGTTACTAAATTTGGCAGCACTCTCTAAGTGACGTCACGAGTTTACGACAGCGTGGCAGGTGCCACCATGTTCCGTGCCAAGTTTCGTGGTAGATGTGCTGCCAAACGGTAGCCGGCTCCGAATATATTTGCTGTTTTTGTGAGGATTACTCTAAGAAACGAGTTATCATGGTGTGCAGGGCTTTGTCTTTAATAGGATAATCATGCCCTAGTGCTGCGTCAGACAGTGTAGTGTTAAAAAAAACATTAATCAACCTGAATTGACCCTTCAAAGGTTAGTAACCAGTTACCTTGAATAATTCGAATGTTTTATTGTATTTTGGCATGTATCGTAACATAATGATCTTATAAAATGAGTATGAACGTCTGTTTTAGTACGTTTTGTTTTATTTTCCAATGATTTTATTTATTTCAACAGAAATCATTTGCATGATTTTGGCATATTAGCTTATGCGGTGCTAAGTATCGACATAGGTATCGATGGAATTCTAAACATTGTTTGAATTTTTTTTTTCGTTAGATTTCCTGTGAATGAAACTGCCAAAAAGAAAAGGATTGGAATTGAAAATATAAACCCACGACATAAGACATGGTTTGTCTGCTCGATGCACTTCGACATGTCATAATGCTTCAACAGAACTCTTAATGTGACGAGATTGATGACGTGACGGAGCAATTCAGGTAATTGTTAGATCTAAACATATAAAATAAAACCGTGACTTACTGACTGACACACAACGCACAGCCTGAACCAGATTTGAGACTTGGAAAAAATGTCCCTTGAGTAGGCTAGAGATAAACTTATAGATACTTAATATTCTTCTTTTTCAGTCTACTCGTGCCTGTCACCTGTGTTGCCTTGTACATCAAGTTCGAGGGTAAGGTAATGTCTGTAATCAAAATGATTATAGATTTGAGGTTTCGCTATCACGGAAAAAGATGTTGTGAGTGTTGTGACAAAGTATCTTTCAGAAACTATTAGAAATGAATAAAAACTTTGGAGATGCCTAAGACAAATGTTATTTATTTTCACTTTTGTGGGTAGTAGGACCTTGTGCGAAGTAGCAGTGCTTGCACTGTTGTGTCCCGGCGTGGAGAGTAAGATAGCCGGTGTAATTACGGGCACAAGGGGAATTCCATCTTAGCTCTCTAGGTTGGCAACGCATCTGCAAACCCATATGCACACATGTCATAACTCCTCTATAATGCGTTCAAAAACCGTAGAAAATATGAAATATCTGCAAAAACCAACATAATTTACAATAAAAAATTGTCGAAACGAAACGTCAGCTCGGTATGTTTACTTATCTATGACAAAAACAACAGTCAAATTCGTGACAGGTATGGATATAATGCCTTCTGCTTCTGAACGTGTCTTAGAGTACTTATAATATGTGTGTAGATTAAAATTAATTAAAGTAATGTATGCTACTCTAGATAATTAGGCCTTAAAACACTCGTAACGTGACAGTTGCATAAACTTCTATAGCGTAGATTTTATCGATATCGATATCTGCATACGTTTAACAGTCCCAACCCTAGGAAAAGCAGCCATGTTACGTGCCCAATTTTAGTAGGTATGCACGCTAATTCTGTAGGTATCACCGGTCCACTTGCTATTAGGTCTGTGCCTGGACTGGAATGAACACTTGACAAATAACATACCCTATTTCCATAACATAAGATTTGTATTTAATGTGATAGGGCCCTCGGCACGAGAGAGAGCCAATACACAGTCAGCGTGTCCCTTTTTAACAATTGCCAGCGTAGTTGGTACGCTTTAGTAGATTTGGTGTGAAAATAGAAACAGAAATCTATCGCAAAAATTGTAAATGTTAACCCTACAGTGCACTCAGTTCCACATATGGCACAACCAACTTATTTATGTATTGCCAAGAATCAGGCAGGCAGCGACATCTATCATACGTTAAAAGGATATCATAATACATTAAGTCATTACGTAGTTCGGTGCGTTTCCGCTGGGCGGCGGTTTTCTTTAACGGATCGAGTGATCGATTTAAATTTCTGTGGTCGCTGCTTAAATCTGTTTTTGGCAACTTACGGAATGCGATAAAAAAATATTTTAATAGTGAAATAGTTAGAAAAAATATACGTTGTGTCTGAAAAACTGTGCATAATTGAAAGGTAGGTTTAGTTTATACCATTACGATATGTACATAAGGATAATCCAAGAAGCTTATTGGGATAATCAGTTTTTTTTAAACGTCCCCGATATGGTACTCCGTGCATTGACGTTCAATTGCTAAAACAAAGTGAAAGAACGCTTGCACTTACGAGAGCATTTATGACATTGGCATAAGTTTTAATTACTTGTAATCTGTAGGAATAGTTATTTTTGTTTTGTGGTGGTTTATTATACTTAGAATGTATTGTTTTTTAGACATTCTGAAAGAAACCCTTTACGAGATACGAATAGTGATGATTTTTTTTTAAGTATCACCCGGTAGTGAAGATGATCTGGATTACTTGCGGGTCAATAGTGATGAAGACATTGAAATATTGCGGGCGACCATAAATCGAGCCTGTCGAAAATCTAGCGATTCAGAAAAAAATCGATTGTCGATTACGGAGTTTGTTAAGCTGACCCCAGTTAAGTAAGAGTTTTTCAAATGATGCACAACTCTACACGTTAAAAATACCTGTCTGAATTTGGGATATGGCATATGGCATCAAATTCAAGAACGGACTTTTTTTTCATCTTTCCATGTCAATGATAACTCAGAGAAAATTCATCAGCACGTCCCACGCTCTGATTCTACTAAGTCGACTTACAACAACAGAAGCTGTACATCACTATTGGTACTGCTCATGCCAATGATACAATCAGCACAAGATCCTTAAGGCTAGATATACTAGCTTGAGGCTCGACAGATCATTTTTCTGTTTGGAATGAAAAAGTCAGCGTTGTAAATATCCTGGATGTTGAGGAAAAACTATTGTGGAGTGAAAAATTACAGTTTAGACTGTGCAAAGCATGAAAAGTAATTGTTTCCGCAAAATTCATGCTGAAAACAAAAAATGTACCAAGATTATTGTCTCTGTATAGTGTGTTGTAGATAGTACCTTAATCATCGACTTTTATACATGAAAGACTGGCCACGCACCTCTTTAGCGCTGACAAAATGCGGCCTTCACTCATTAGCTGTCATGACACTGACATGTCAAACTTCAAGGAAATATGCCACAAACAAATATACCATCTGGATAATGTACGACTACCGACCTGCTAATTCATGTCCACAAAATAACAAGTAGTCGCATGATAACAATGACCCGCTAATTTACGGACATAAAATAACAGGTCGTTCTTTATTGACCGAGCGAGAGAAGCGTCAACGTTTCAAATAGGACAAAAATGCTTTCGATGTCTGTCCAGCTGTTCTCCTCTACAGTGTAAAATTTTGTAAGCAGGCTTGATAATTAAGTTTTTTGGGAAAAAAATTAGCTCACGAGGTCTACAGCTCTCAGAGCCACTATTGATAATATTTTAGTTATAAAAGACGAGAAAGCTCACAGAGTGGCAAATGGAATGAAAGGCAAGTCTTTCGTAACTGTTTCAAAGGTAAAAATACAAAATAATGAAAAAATTACAAAAAGGTATTTCAGTGTCGTCATTGGACAGATAATGCACTGTCTAAATCGGTAGATCAAAAAACTGGAAAATCAGTAGAAATATATGGAATAGTCAGTTTCTGTAATAGTTTTATTCAATTTACCAGGATCGAACAAAGCTATAGTAAAATAAAAAAATAAAACAAATATTCTATGAAAGTTAACCGGGAGTTTTTCTTTCCGAATTTCTACTCGGGTCGAGATTTATCAGGTCGGGGAATTAATGGCCCTATGTTATTTGGCCATAATATTAGAGGTAGTAATTTATCAGGTGGGGAAATAAATTGTTGGACCTGCATTATTTGGCTATAATATTATAATTTTAAATGCACGGTTTTCTTTACAAATAATGAGTATATTATTTATTTACGTATTGAATGTGTTCCTTGTGCTTTGTTTTTCTTTTTCGTGTTGTTTGTACAGTTCAAAAATGTGTGAAACTGTTGTAATTGGGCAAGTCAAGGAGATGTCACCTGCGCGGCCCGGCACTTTCTTCGAAACCATTGATTTTATATTTTTTTAATTATTTTCGGTTTTTTTTTCCCTAGAAATGTAAACCAATGTCTATCACATTTTTTTTTAACATAAGAATAAATAATAACATTTCTTATGGTGTTAATCAAGGAACTTACACTAGATCTGAGCAGTGTTTTATAAAGCTACAAGTTACAATTTACAAGCGGAAGTCTCTTTCTAACAAAAGGTGATAGAATGAGGCTTCCGCTTGTAAATACTAACTTTATAAAACACGGCCCAGGAATGATATCTCTCAAACTTTAAAACAAAGATCAATGATGTCTGTGCTTTAAAACTTGGTCACCAAGAAGCTTATATCCAAAATGCTCGCAGTACGAACAATTTTTGAAGACAGATTTTTGAACTCATTTGATCTTCTGTCTCACTCGGCAGACGGAGTGGCCAAGCTAATGGTATTTCCCCCCAAAAAATAAACTTATGTACGATTTTCTTTGTCTATAAATTATCAAACATTTAAAAGTTCAACAATGAAATTTTGATTTACTTGCTTTATTTTACTATAGTCGTCTTACGATAACTCTGCAACGAACTGACAACAGTAGAAATCTAATGTTTGTTTATGGCTAATTACTAATTTATAGTCAAACGTTTTGAACTTTGAGCATGGTGACTGGATCAGTACCAAATCAATCGTTCTATCTACCTATCTATCTCTTCTTCAAGTTATTAAACTCAAGGTCATCAAGGAATAAATCGTTTATTGAGGAACTCGTCTGAGTCGGACTCGGATTAAGAGAGTCCACGGCAGTATAGAACTAGGGAGTTTTGGCCACGAATAAATACAGATTTTGACACACCTTTTCAATATTATAATGAAAGGTCCAGAATGAACTATACGCAAATAGACAAGACTAGATTCTGCAAGAAGTTGGGAGCTCATTAGAATCGTCGAGTAATTAAAATGATTAATTGAGCGCGAAGCTTCAATTATCTGTCTGTGTCTGTCTGTATGCACTGGAGTATCATGCGATCGTTGACATGCAGTGGGCAGGGCAGTGGTGGTCACTTACCATCAGATGACCCACTTGCTCGTTTGCCTTCCTCGTCGTATTAAAAAAAACCATTTATAGCCGTTTTTCGCCATTGTTTAGAATAGACATATTTTACAAGCCAACCCGCGAACTTCGTACCGCCATAGGTCATTCTATAGAAAATGTACCTATGAGAAAATGAACTTCCAATTTTTTTTCTCGTGAATTTTCCCCTCTATTAATACCTATCCTGCTATTCGAAGCAAAAATAAATCCAACAAATGAAAGATCATAAAAATCGGTCCAGCCGTTCTTGACTTATAAATAGTGCAATTAAAACGATTTTGTTTTATGTACTTAGACAGATTTTCATTTATCAACTTTGCACGGGTATTTTTAATATGTAATAGATAAAAAACCTCTACGTATTTGTAATTTTTGGCAGCCACTTTTTTTTTTAATTAGTGATGTCCATTACACTTGTAGAATTTACTTTTGTAGTCGAGATTTACAATACCGTATTACAAGTGTAGCTTTCCGTGTGTCTTTATAAAACACCTGTAATTGTACACAGTGCATTACAGGTGACTGTTTCCTGTAGACTTGTAACTTGTAGCCTGTAGGTTTATAAAACACGGCCCTGATGGGAATTGATTACCACTGTCCATAGACACCCGCAACCCCGGGGTTGCGGGTGTCTATGGGTTTGCTGTAGCTTGCTGGTATGGGCAAAACCTACTAAACACTGGCAAAATTGTCCTCCAATGGACAGAGCCATATAAAAAAAAAACGACTTTTGATTGCTACCACAGACCTAATAGCAAGTGGACCGGTGATACCTACAGAATTAGCGTGCATACCTACTAAAATTGGGCACGTAACATGGCTGCTTTTCCTAGGGTTGGGACTGTTAAACGTATGCAGATATCGATATCGATAAAATCTACGCTATAGAAGTTTATGCAACTGTCACGTTACGAGTGTTTTAAGGCCTAATTATCTAGAGTAGCATACATTACTTTAATTAATTTTAATCTACACACATATTATAAGTACTCTAAGACACGTTCAGAAGCAGAAGGCATTATATCCATACCTGTCACGAATTTGACTGTTGTTTTTGTCATAGATAAGTAAACATACCGAGCTGACGTTTCGTTTCGACAATTTTTTATTGTAAATTATGTTGGTTTTTGCAGATATTTCATATTTTCTACGGTTTTTGAACGCATTATAGAGGAGTTATGACATGTGTGCATATGGGTTTGCAGATGCGTTGCCAACCTAGAGAGCTAAGATGGAATTCCCCTTGTGCCCGTAATTACACCGGCTATCTTACTCTCCACGCCGGGACACAACAGTGCAAGCACTGCTACTTCGCACAAGGTCCTACTACCCACAAAAGTGAAAATAAATAACATTTGTCTTAGGCATCTCCAAAGTTTTTATTCATTTCTAATAGTTTCTGAAAGATACTTTGTCACAACACTCACAACATCTTTTTCCGTGATAGCGAAACCTCAAATCTATAATCATTTTGATTACAGACATTACCTTACCCTCACACTTGATGTACAAGGCAACACAGGTGACAGGCACGAGTAGACTGAAAAAGAAGAATATTAAGTATCTATAAGTTTATCTCTAGCCTACTCAAGGGACATTTTTTCCAAGTCTCAAATCTGGTTCAGGCTGTGCGTTGTGTGTCAGTCAGTAAGTCACGGTTTTATTTTATATGTTTAGATCTAACAATTACCTGAATTGCTCCGTCACGTCATCAATCTCGTCACATTAAGAGTTCTGTTGAAGCATTATGACATGTCGAAGTGCATCGAGCAGACAAACCATGTCTTATGTCGTGGGTTTATATTTTCAATTCCAATCCTTTTCTTTTTGGCAGTTTCATTCACAGGAAATCTAACGAAAAAAAAAATTCAAACAATGTTTAGAATTCCATCGATACCTATGTCGATACTTAGCACCGCATAAGCTAATATGCCAAAATCATGCAAATGATTTCTGTTGAAATAAATAAAATCATTGGAAAATAAAACAAAACGTACTAAAACAGACGTTCATACTCATTTTATAAGATCATTATGTTACGATACATGCCAAAATACAATAAAACATTCGAATTATTCAAGGTAACTGGTTACTAACCTTTGAAGGGTCAATTCAGGTTGATTAATGTTTTTTTTAACACTACACTGTCTGACGCAGCACTAGGGCATGATTATCCTATTAAAGACAAAGCCCTGCACACCATGATAACTCGTTTCTTAGAGTAATCCTCACAAAAACAGCAAATATATTCGGAGCCTGGCTACCGTTTGACAGCACATCTACCACGAAACTTGGCACGGAACATGGTGGCACCTGCCACGCTGTCGTAAACTCGTGACGTCACTTAGAGAGTGCTGCCAAATTTAGTAACCAACAAATACTATTTGTCTCTCCTATTCATATGCAGCTGTCAGTAAGTTAAAAAGAGATAAAATGCCGTTTGACATGTACGTGTCGATATGGCAGATATTTGTATAAGTCACGCTTCATATAGAAGAATATAGCGCCTCTACTTTCTTATCTCAATGATTGCTACTATCATTATTATTTTTAATTAAAGAAATGTCTGAGTGACATGAAAAAAGTATTACCACAGCGTGATTTTTCTGGGTTGCCAATTAATATCTTATGCAGAGTTATCGTGGGACGATTATAATTACTAATTGTAACTTCTCGTTACATTCGAAAGTTTACTTTGCTTTTATTTGATTTAAGCAGTATTTTGGTGTTAATTACTATGAGTTGTATAGTCCGCGATTGCAGAAGTGTCTGGTATCCAGGATCTAGCGTAAAATTCCATAGGTAAATTGTTATATCAATATTATTACACGCTTGATCACGTTTTCAACAAAGGCTTATTTCAAGTCTACCACCGAGTTTTTCTGCGAAATATGTGCAAATTAAATTAGAATAGGTCTTCGGTAACAGATTTAAATACTTACTATTGCAGTCAGACAAGCGCAGGTACTCAAAAACTCAAAACCAAAAATAGGAAATTAAAAGACTAAGGTGACCATTTCTTACGAATACAATGCAAGCAAAATATATCTATGAATTAACAGACAGGCAAAGACATGGAGTAATTTTTGCAAATCATGTAATAATTAAATCATCATCATCACTAGGCTTTTTTACGTCCCACTACTGGGCAATTAAATAAAAAAAATTAAACAAATTTGTCCCAAACTGGGCAAACCCTGTACCATGGGTACTAGTTCACTGATTAACATAATTTTATAGGTAATTATATATTTAACACCCAAGGCTCGAGAACAAACAATCATAATTCTTTCATCCATAGTATATGCCAAGATTCTGTAGATATTCAAACTTGTTAATTTGTATTTCAAAATTACAGTAAATATTACCTTATTTTTCAGGATTGTATGGATGTGCCGTGCCCTCAACTTCCCAACTTAGGGATTGTGTTGCTAACTCAAATGGAAAATTCTGTGAGTGGACAATAGTGATCCAATTGCTATTGTTTTGCAATTTTATTTATAAATGTTTAACTAATGTTTTAATGTGTTCGAACAGGGCGAATTATCCATTAAACGGCTCGCATTAAATGATGATTGGGACAACATTAACAAGAAAGCATTCCTACCTGTTGTTAGTAATGCTACAGTCACACTGCGTTCTCCAGCACTAAATATTGATACAGTAAGTAGCATCCATATCCTATTCATATCAAGACAACGTGCTCTATTATACAATGTGTTACATAATTCCCCATGAAAAAGAAAATATTGGTTTAACCGGAGAAAAGTGCGTAACCTGTCTCCTCAAACAAATTGAATTTTCTTAGATTTTTTACAGAAAATAATATTATTATTGTATCTTAATAACTGATCATCATTTGTACCTAATTTAATAATAATTAAACCATTTTATCCTAAAAAGGTTTGCAGTGAGAGAAGGCATATTTCCAACACGACGAAGCGTCGGCCCATTTTGCTCCTGAAATACCTACTGCAACACCTTAACGCTCACTTCCCGTGAGGATGGATCCTCCGCAGAGGACCGGTGCCGTAGCCTGCACGTTCTTCAGACCTTACACCGCTACACTTTTTTTGTGGGGTTATGAAAAGGAGAAAATATATTCCACCGATTGCTCTACTGCGGTTGAAATAAATATATAGTATATAACCTACGATGATTCGAAATGCAACACAGGCCCTATTTGTTGAACCCTGTAAAAAAGTATTTGTTGATTGATTTTTGGCATCAGTAAAACTTATAAAAAATGTTAACATCCGTAGTTTTATTAATTTATATTTGTTTGGTTCCGTACCTCAAAAGGACGAAACGGAACCTTTGTACTATATAATAGAGCTGCAAATACACATACATGGTATCGGTTGTAATATTTGTCCTTACTTGTATGAAAGAGGTCTCGTAATATATCGTAGTGATTGTTCCGACTGTAATACTAGGTAATCCAACTTAACACTCAGAAACGGTAAAGATAAGTTTGTCTTTCAGCCGCACTTGTCCGTTCTGTTAGAGCCGCAGGGTAACTATTTTGACACTCGTCATCGGATTAAAATGCCAGTTTTTGTACGATTGTGACAGCTACCAGCTACGTAGCTGTTTAGCCTACACTGAACACGATGGCGATTGCGAGCGCGTTAGACAATAAGCATGCTATTTTCGGTTAGTATCCGTTCATTAAGTAAATAAATGTGTTATGTACTGAATCCTCGGTGCGCTAGCGCGAGTTCATTTTGTATTGGGCCGGTTTTTTTTAATTTTGGCTATATTCATTCTTACCTATATCCACATTCTCAACAAATGTATTGTCACCCTAATGAAAAGAGACAGCGAACAACAGTGACGTCATTTAAGGTCGAATATTTGGTCTTACATTTTTTGTTCGCCATGCAAGCTCCATTATGGGTATAAGCTTCTTGCCTTAGATTAATGAAGTCCATGAAGTCATTAATGGAAGGTAAACTTATGGCCGTATAGTTATACCCTTCGCTCATGTAACTAATGCCCTTTGTTAAAAAGAGACAACTGTATGCTCCGATTTCAAGAGTCGTACCGTTTTTTGATTTGTAGTTTGCGTCAGTATTTGAATGTGTGAGGGAGCGCCTTTGATGACAACTATAACCCGATCTCATTCAGTGACACTTTATTTGAATGACTAGCTAGAGACGACCGATGCTTCTATTATTTATCGGGTAAATTGGCTACAGAATTGACCAATGGGCATCTGGCTACAGGCTGTGTTGTACACAAATGAAAATCGGGTACGCTTGACAGCTGCTTACATGCGGTCTGTGATGTCTGTGCATTAATCTTATATCATAGATTAATATATATAAGCTAAAGCAGCCCCCATACTACGAAAATCGAAGTTCGTTTCGTGACGTCCCGCTCACTCTCGTGTTAAATAATATTAGCTTGAGAGGGACGGCACTATACAAAGTTCGAATTTTGCACTTTGTAGTCGGGGGGGCAAAAACTACGAAAAAACGTTCGAAATGACATACGCACACAGAGTCTTTAGAAGGCTAATAAGCGGGAATAGCAAAAGGCCTAGTTTCGGTATTGCTTTAGCTTATATATATACTGTGGTAATATAATATACGGGGAATAGAGCGCCCTCTCATCGAAAAATACTGTCACCCTCAAGCAGTCTACAGCAGCGCCATCTTTTATCTGTGATCGTCGACAGAACAGATTTTATAACACGCACACGCGCAAGCTCGGACACGCGCGCGGGCGCACACATGCACACCCGCGTACACATCCGAACACGCGCGTACACACACGAACACGCGCGTACACACACGAACACGTGCGTACACACGCTCGCGCGCGCACACACGAGAGTTGTATGTACACACTTATTGGATTAGACATGAAAAATTCAAGGTCAAAATTCAAAATCGTTTATTTCGTAAATTATACATTTAAAGCGTCCAAAATTGCAAGAACTAACAATAATCACAAAACAACAAGTCTTCACAAATCACAACCGTCTGATATCGCGATAAATAGGTAGTTAACTAAAACAACACAGAAAGATTGTAACTAAAGCGTCCAAATTTTCGCTGCAACGTCTAGGTTAGCGGAGATACTCGACGCTAAATATACAATACACACGAACTTGCACTAGTAAAACGGAGGAGCTGAAACTCGAGTCTGCTTATTTACTAGTGGACAATTAACAAAATAACAGTTAAGCACTGCGCGTTTTCTAAAAAACAGAAAGCCGCTGGCGCTGTATGCTGTATGACGTTTATTTGAACCTGAAAAATTTGAAGGCATGTAGTAGGTGTACCAAAAATCCTTTTTTTTTTCTTTGCATGGTGATAAAATTTGCAAATTTTTTAACAGATTCACGAGTAATAATTTCTGATTGAAAATTACAAGCCTTCAGTTTAATATTTTTTCATCAAATTTTGCAACATATCATGAATAAAAAATTAACGGTTTTTTCTAAACCAGCAGCACTGATTAACACTAACTACTAAAAAGTAGCTTACACAGGTAAGAGATGGCGCAGCTAAAAACTTTAATTGTCAAATATAGGTAACTTTCCTCCTCCTGGCTTATATCGTCGCTGTGGTACTGCCCCTAAACTACGAAATTCGAAGTTCGTATCGTATCGTCCCGCTCTCTCGTGTTAAATAATATTAGCTTGAGAGGGACGGCACGATACGAAGTTCAAATTTTGCACTTCGTAGTCGGGGGGCTGGGGGACTACCACGAAATTCGAAGTTCGTATGGTATCGTCCCGCTCACTCTCGTATTATATTTTATTAGCGTGAGCGGGACGAATGGGACGATACAAACTTCATAGTAGTCCCCCTGCACTGCGAGACTACGAAATTTAAAGTTCGTATCGTATCGTCCCGCTCACTCTCGTATTAAATAGCTTTAGCCTGAGCGAGACGGAACGATACGAAGTCCGAATCTTGCACGTCGTAGTATGGGGGCTGTAAGGCCTGCACGGCGGAAGGGAAGAAGGGAAGCTGATGTTACTTGTTCATGTTACATTTTATTCCTTTGAATATTTGTGAAGTTCAATTTACCAGACGAATTTAAAGCTCTCGGAACCGTCAAGATGTCAGTAGCTTTTGCTCCACGAGGGAACCGCCCTCCACTAAGTCCTGCACAAATCCAAAAGATGTTGGACGAGAATGCTCATCTTATACAAACTATACAGGAGTATCAAGCAAAAGGGCAACTAATGGAATGCCATCAATACCAGCAAGTTTTACATCGAAATCTTGTTTACTTGGCGTCAGTGGCTGACGCCAATCAAAATATTCAGGCCCTTTTACCGGTAAGTTGTCATCTAAGCATGTTTCTATATTCAAGGATGGGATCTCTTCTGTAATAACTGTTCAGACAGACGATTAGTAACGCAACGTAACGTAACGAATAACGTAAGTATATCCGATTTGTCCTTACAGAGAAATCATTGCAATTTAATTAACATAGGTATGTGTATGCAATTTATATCAGTGTACATTCACAAATTTCAGCCTCCCCATCAGTTAGCAGCTGGCAATGTTCCACAAGGTCCTCTAAACCCTCCTTCAAGCGGAGCAGAGTCTCCAGGACCATCCCAGCAGCCTTACAGGCCACCATCCGGAGTATCTTCAACTCCAACCAGGCCTACTCAATCTTATGGTCAAAGACCATACCCTCAGAATCAGTACCAAGGTCAATATCAAAGTGCACCTGGAGGATATGGGCCACCACAGGGAGGTTATGGGCCTCCAAACCAGGGATACGGGCCTCCTAATCCTTCCCAACAACCTCAGGGTTACCCACCAAATTCTAATTATGGACCACCTATCACAACAACTCCCAGTAACTATCCCCCATCTACTCACCCAGGAGGTGGATATCCTCCGTCCACTGTTCAGCAACCATATGCTCCACCTCCAGGTAGTCCTGCTGCTGCAGGATCACCATATCCTGTGCGCAGCCCTGCTCAACCAGGTTACACTGGCAACTCTGCCTACCCACCACCACAGTCAGGTCCCAACTATCCTAATGTTGGTGTAAGCACATATAACTCAACTGCATCCCAGCCTCAACCATATCAGTCGCAATCCTTCCCTAACACTACTCCCACTTCTGCTTATAGCACCACTCCTACCTCTCAGCCAACCCGATCCCCTCAACCACCTCCTAGTGGTTATACATCACAAAATCCGCCCAGCTCAGGGTATGGTTCACCTTCAGCTCAGTCTCCTACCTATAACTCTAGTTCTCATGGGAACAATCTTCCTCCAGCGACTGTTGCTTCAGGAGCCCCTCCGTCTGGTGGTCCTCCTGGGCAACAGTATCCTCCTGGTCAACCATCACCTTATCCTCCAGCAGCTCAGCCTCCATACTCAAACCCATCATCCCAACCTGGCAGCCCAGCGCCATCAGTATCTACAGCGCCACCTACTCAAGGGTCATACGCGCAGAACCCTCAAAACTACCCTCCAGCAGGAGGCGCTTACCCGCCGCATGCGTACCAGCAAGGGTACCCACCGGCTCAATATCCGCCGTCCCCATACCCGTATGCCCGTGCCCCAGCTCCTGGCGCTCCTCCGCCGGGCGCTCCGCAACCATATCCTGGTTATGGTTTCCAACCTCCCACTCAACAGTAGGAATCTAAATTAGTTTTAATAAGGTTTTTCAGATTTAAGTTTAATTGAATGATAAATCAATAACATAAAATGGTGTGATTGAATTGAATGAAATAATAAAATTTAGTAAATATTTTTTTATACTTATGGGTTTTATTCATGTCTAATCTAACTAAACCACAAAGCAGACAAACAAACTCTGGACACAATGTATAGCTGCTATTCACATATAAAGGATGTTTGGTATAACGATGTAGGAACTGGTGATGTAGGAGGTGATACAGGGGACTATTAGGAATAGTTTTAAGCCTATCCCTGTTATTCATAAACCTATATTAACTAAAATGCCGTTAAAGTTCGTTTGTCCTTTTTTGTCACATTGACATTTCCGTTAGTAAGAAGTGGACAAACCCTATTTTAGCTAATTGAGGCTTGAGTGACGTTTATGAATAAGGCCATAAATGTTTTAGTCCAAAGTGACCGTTTTTTTTTTAATCGTGTTTTTCAAAAAAAATTTTACTTGGTACCAAAAGTTGACGTAAATTTTTTTTTAAAGAAACTGCAAGCAATCAATTTTATTTCTTTATAATTAGCACCGCGATTAATTGATTAACCAATCAAAAAACATCAGCCTCCTACTAGCTAGGTACGTTTTTTATTATCGTTTTTGTAGGTCAGAAATAGTGGTCATGAATGGTTTCCACCAGAAAAATAGTCTTTATCAGGCTGTGAAAAAAAAAACTTCTCAGAATATTAATGTTCCTATATTAGTTTAAAAACATGTTTGATTTGTTTACTGTAATAAAAAATAAAAAATACTATCACTGGTCAACCTGTTGAACGCCACGACCGAACAAAAAAAGTTGCCCGTACGAAGTAGACAATTATGCAAGTTTATTCTTAGATTAAATAAAAAGGCAAATAAAGACACTTTTGCACAAACTTTATTTTAAATTTACTTTGCAATTAAAGAACATGCTTAAAAAAAAGATTCCGACGACTTGAGAACCTCCTTTTTTTAAGTCATTTAAATGATAAATCGATAAATAAATACCATTCTCCCACTTACGCCGGTAAATACAATTTTAATGTCACATTTTGTTAAACACAACAATGAGTGTTTTCTGTCAAAAATTAACCTTTTCACAGCTAATTAAATGTAAACAAAAACTACGTAGGATATTTGCTGTTTTAACCGTCACAATCCTAAGTAGTTTTTTATCACACACACACACACACACACTTCATTCTACATTACATTTTGTTAGACACAATGAGTGTTTTCTGTCCTGTTACAGCTAATTAAATTTAAATAAAAACCAGTGATATTTTTTTTATTTGTTGCAATTGTGCTGTAATTTTTATTTTCAATTACAGTAAGCATATCAAGCATGTTTTTAAACTAATTGAAACATTAATATCATGGGGAGTTTTTTTTTTCACAGCCCGATAAAGTTTATTTTTTTGGCGGAAACCACTAATGGTGACCTACAAAATCGATAATAAAAAAAAATGTAGCCAGTGGGAGGCTGATTTTTTTGTGATTGGGTAACCAATTAATTGCGGTGTTAATTATAAATAAATAAATTTGATTGCTTGGACAGTTTCCTTAAAATTATTTCTTTTGACAACTTTTGGTACCAAGTAAAAAATTCAGAAAAACTCGATAGAAAAAAAACTATCACATATTTGACTAAGGCATATAGGATTCAAACTCTTCCTAATAGTCCCCTGTATCACCTCCTAAAGTTCCTATATCGTTCTACCAAACACCCTGTATATTATTATGTTATGTAATAGGAACACAATGATTAAATAAACTATTTTTTATTTCGTGTACATCTTATTCTCAAATACCTATTTTAATCATCTTCAAATGAAATTGTGGGTTCCTCAAAGCGATGAATTGTTTCGTCATAGTATTCCAAAGGAAGATCTTCAGTAAGTAGATGTGTGGGGAACGGCGGCGGGGTTTTAAGCTTGCGCAGCGGGAGGACAGTGTCGAACATGTAGCACATGGCACCCGTTTCACCAGGTATAGCTACTCCTAACACCCAAAGAACATTATGCTTCGTATTAATACGTAGGATTTTTGCGCCACGTAGAACCCGCCAACTGAAAAATAAAACCAAGTTAAAAAAAACACGGGGAATTGCGAATAAAACAGTAAAGGGCGATTATTCGGACTCGCGCACCGAGGATATATGAACTTTGGGAGGTGATACAGGGGACTATTAGGAATAGTTTGAAGCAGGGACCGGACCACCCTTTCCGCGACAAAAGCCTTTCAGTGGGCGTCCCTTAAACAAAGCTAACCCATTAAAAGACTTTCCCGTTTGAAATGCTAGCCCATTCATTTGACTACCCCTTACCGAAAAACTTAGCTAAAAATAAAGCTAGCCCTTTGCAATGGCTTACTGCTATCCTATACGCCTTGCAATCCCTTAATAAGGGTTACCCTTATCATTTAGCGCTTTTTTATAAAGCTATCCCTTTAGTAGTGTAGTGTCGTACTTGAGCCTTGCGTAAAAGAGGCATCGTAGGTATGGTTCGTTTCGTATGTAGCAGCAACGGCGTAAACAACAATAATAACAAATAAGGTCACTTCAGTCCTCACTTACGCAGTAGATTTGTAAAACAAACAAGTACAAACACTGTCAATTACGAATAAATAATAAATATTATTATCTGCAACCGGGAGTTGATCATTGATGAGGTTTATACTTTTAAGTGATTGTCTTTGGTTTTGTAACCTTGGTTGCGATGTTTTTTTTTGGTCTTGTCTTGTCAGTTGAGCGGTTTTGTTTAAAATAATATATGTGGTATACGGACAAGAAAAGTGGTTTTACTATAACAATTAGGAATATAGAAGCTTCCGCTAGTGAACAGGTTTAAATAGATTGTAACAGGTTATGGGCCACCCCATATTCCTGATTTTCCAATGAATCGAATAAAAAATATACAAAGTTTACGATCGTAATATACTTTTGACATTTTCTTAATTCATGTAAATTTTTATTAAATTACAATAAATAGAGTTTGCTACTGTAGTAAAAGACCTACAAGAACAAAATATGGCTCAATCGAAAATACAAAACGTGATTTGTCGGTTGGAAGATGGAAACAATTTCCACAACTGGAAATTTAGATTGGAGCTGTTAATGGAGGAGAAAGGCCTTGGTGATATAGTGGCCTGTGCTGACGTAAATGAGAAAAATAAAAAGAAGGACGCAGAAGCAAGATCGCTAATAGTACAGTGCATAGGAGAAAATTTTCTGGAAATTGTGAAAAGGTGCAAAACTGCAAAAGATATGATGAATTCTTTAGAAAATATTTTTACACGAAGAAGCATTATGAATAAATATAATTTGAAGAAGAGGTTAATCGAGTTGAAATGTGACAACAATGAAAAATTGCAAGATTTTTTCTTGAAATTTGACAAACTGGTAAGTGACATTGAAGTGATGTCAGAAATGGACGAGTCTGATAAAGTGGTACATTTGCTACTCGCGTTGCCCAGTAAATACAAGAATGTTACGACAGCCTTAGAAGCAATGAATGAAGAACTGACTTTAGAAAAGACAAAGAGGACTCTGCTTGATGCAGAAATTAGGCTGGATGACATGATTGCACCAAACCAAGATAGTGCGTTTAATATAGAGTGCTGGAACTGCAAAGGAAAAGGACACACAGCAAGATATTGTCACAAAAATGTCCAAAACAGACATAATTACGCTTTCCAACGTGGAGCTCCTGTCAGAGGTGGTGAGTTGTATAGAAGGGGTCGTGGCAGAATGCAGGGACGCAGTCCGGGTGTGAATAGAGCATGTACATCGAGGGATGATGCCATAATAGTCCATGAAGAAACCACAGAGGAAGTGGGCTGCATGGTTGATGGAGAATTTAATTTAACTTGTAAGGCATTCTTTAATAAATCAATTTCCTTTGTAGTAGATTCTGGTGCATCACAAAATTTTATATCTGATCTTTATACACAATTTATGACAAACATAAAAAACTTAGAACATCCCATAAAAATTAACACCGCTAATGGTGAAAAATTGTTTGCATATCAAAGCGGCAGTTTACCAATAATATGTGGTAACGTTAAGTTTACTGTCGAGGGACTTATAGTGGCAAATTTAGCCTATAATCTTCTATCTGTACGGAAATTACTGGAAAAACCAAACGAAATCATTTTAGTAAATGAATATGCAAAAATTACCTTTTATAATGGGTCTGTTATTTGGGCATACAATAATGGCAAACTTTATACTTTACAGGGTGAAATTATAATAGAGGATGGAGTCGCGGCTATGTATTCGGCAGACGGCATGTTATGGCATAGACGTTTAGAACATACCGGCTCTAAAACTTTACAAAGGTTACAGCTACCACTCAATGACAATGTATGTAATGCGTGCATGAAAGGTAAGGCAACACGGTTACCATTCAAAACGTTAGAGCGACCTAGGTCACGTCAGGTCTTAGAACTGTTACATAGTGATATAGCGGGCCCATCTAGCATTCCGACTATACAGGATGAAATCTATTTTCAAACGATAATAGATGATTTTTCCCACTTTTGTGTAGTCTTCTTGTTAAAAAGAAAATCAGAAGCAGTTGAAAACATTATTAACTACATCCGTAGATATGAAAACGAATTTGAAAAACGGTAAAAAGGATTAGATGCGATAATGGAGGTGAATACACTTGCAATGAATTACGGCAATTTTGTAACCTGAAAGGTATAGCTTTAGAATATAGTTTACCATATTCTCCTGCTAGCAATGGCGTGGCAGAACGCATGAATCGAAGTTTATATAACAAAGCAAGAACTATGCTTGTTGAAACTCAGCTACCGAAAAACTTGTGGGGTGAAGCTGTAAAATGTGCAGCTTATCAGTTAAACCGTTGCACCTCTATGGCTATTAGCTACAAAACTCCTTGTGAAATCTTATATGGGACTAGAGGCTTAAACAAACTACGTGCATTTGGTGCAAAGGCGTGGGCCTACATTTTACCTAAACCTGATAAACTTTCAGAGAGAGCCCGTGAGTGTAGAATGGTAGGATATAGCAGGACAGGGTATAATTTATGGGATCCTAACAACAACAAAATAATAGTGTCACGAGATGTGAAATTCGATGAAGACAATATTATATACAACGAAAGTAATCAAACTAATAACGAACAAGAGTGGCAAAGAGTAAGTATGTCAGAAATTAATTCGGAAAATAATTATAGGATTACTGACCCTGAACAAGATAATGAATATAGAGAAGAGGTTATCGTTGATAATACAAATGTCGATGAAGGAATTATGGATCCAGAAGAAATATTTGAAGATTGTACTGAAGAAAATTTAAACGAGAAAAACGACGCTCCAAATGAGCATGTGATAAAAACAAGAAGAGGCAGAAGTGTTAAGCCTCCGAAAAGATTAGAAGATTATGAAACACATGTGGCTTACTGTTTGTGTACGGGTGATCCAAGTTCTTACAAGGATGCAGTTGAAAGAGGCCAAGAGTGGCAAGACGCTATAGAGAAAGAATTAAGTTCCCTTAAATGTTTGGGAACATGGGAAGAATCGACATTGCCTAAAGATAAAAAGGCTATAGATACCAAATGGGTATTCACTACTAAAAAGGATGGTACAAAAAAAGGCCAGATTAGTGGCAAAAGGTTTTCAAGAAGAAACACTATTTAATGTTTATGCACCAGTAGCTCGTATGCCCACAATTCGTATGATGCTGTGCCAAGCAGTACAAAATGATATGTATATGAAACAATTAGATGTCCCAACGGCCTTTTTAAATGGTTTCTTAAAAGAAGATGTCTATATAAAACCGCCTTTGGGAGTAAAGGTTGAAAAGGGTGTTGTTTTGAAACTAAAAAGATCGCTATATGGGTTGAAACAAGCACCTAAATGCTGGAACGAAAGACTTCATTCCTTTTTAACCCAGAAAGGTTTTATACAATCAAAACATGATTTTTGTTTATATGTTTTGGAAGATGTATTTTTGCTAGTTTAAGTTGATGATATAATTCTAATGTCAAAAAGTAAAATAAACCTAAATAAGTCACATGATTTCTTAAAAACTGAATTCAATGTCAAAGATCTTGGAGAGGTGAGTGCTTACTTGGGATTGGATATAGTGAGATCGTCAGAATCAATTTCAATTTCTCAAGAATCAGCAATAAATAGGTTGCTTGATAAATTCAACATGACTGATTGCAAAGGAGCGGTGACGCCAATAGAAGTAAATTTCACAACAGATCACAATGAACCCATTACCTACGATATACCATATCGTGTGCTTATAGGTAGTCTTCTATACCTAGCTACTTCAAGTAGACCTGATATTTGTTTCGCAGTATCTTTCTTAAGTAGATTTTTGGATGAGCCTACTTTATCACTGTGGAAAGCAGCTAAGCGAGTTTTGCGGTATCTAAAAGAAACGAAGTCAAAATCTCTTATATAAACGGGATAGCACTTGCAGCGTAGTTGCCTATACCGATGCTGACTGGGCTGGCGACAAAAAAGACAGGAAAAGCGTGAGTGCTTCTGTTGTTTTCTTTGGAAACAATTTAGTGGCCTGGTTCTGTAAGAAACAAAACGTTGTCGCCTTATCAACAGCCGAAGCTGAATATGTACCTGCGGCTCTAGCGTGTACAGAATTAATTTACAAGTTTTAATTTTTAATTTACAAAGGGTTTGTTACAAGATTTTAACAGTCTCTCAAGTTCTATGTTACTTGTAGATAATCAAAGTGCGATTAAGTTAATGGAGTCAAATAAAAATAGTAAGAGGTCAAAGCATATTGATATAAAATACCATTTCATCAAGGATTTAATTAGTAAACGAGATATAATTGTGAAATATGTGAGTGAGCACGAATGAAAACGTAGCAGATATTTTGACAAAGGCTTTAGGAAAACTGAAGCACAATTATTTTGTACACAAACTAGGCTTTAATTGAATGGTTTCTTTATATGACTGTTTAGACAATGTTGCGATAATGAGATATAATGATTATTGTCATTCTCAATTTCAACAACTTGTGATTGTGTGATACTTAGTAAACTAAAATGACTAAAGTTTTTGAAATTGAGGGGGGGTAGAGATTGTTAAATGAAAACTTAATATATTGATCATTTGTTTATGATATTTTCTTTCCTGGTTTGTTAAATGAAAACATAAGTGTTGATATTTTGTTTACTTATTGTGTTCTCTATTGTTTCCTATTTTATGACAATCCTTATTCTGTGGTAAATTAGAATTGAGGGGGATGATGAGGTTTATACTTTTATGTGATTGTCTTTGGTTTTGTAACCTTGGTTGCGATGTTTTTTTTGGTCTTGTCTTGTCAGTTGAGCGGTTTTGTTTAAAATAATACATGTGGTATACGGACAAGAAAAGTGGTTTTACTTTATCAATTAGGAATATAGAAGCTTTCGCTAGTGAACAGGTTTAAATAGATTGTAACAATCATAACATTGGCACGTGTCTAAGACTAAAGAAAAAACGATGCACCCGACCCGCGCAAAGCGGCAACAGCCAACCACAATCACAACTCTTTGCCATTGAAAATTGGACCGTATTTCAAGTTGAAATTTTCACCTGAAGAAAGCGACTTCGCGCGGTGCGCGCGCGAATATCAAAGAACGCCGCCGCCTGCCAGTGCCGCCACCGACAATCGCTTACTATTGGATTGTGTGCTTTATGAACAAGGTAGACGGTTTAATTTAGCACGCTTTATGCTAAAAGGGAAGCCTTTTATAAGGCTAACCCTTATAAGCGATATGCAAGGTGTTGGTGAGCGGATGATAAGGGTTTCGTAAGGGTATTGGGATACCGATTGCTCAAATAGGTTAGCGTTTATATAAGGGCTTTAAAAGCAAAATGAAAGGGTTTCGTCGGGCAAAGGGTATGGTGAGTTAAGTCTTATGCAAAACCCATACAAAACCCCTAATAAGGGATAGCGGGCCGGTCCCTGGTTTGAAGCCTATATGTCTTAGTCCAATATGTGATAGTTTTTTTTTAAATAGTTTTTCTGAATTTTTTTACTTGGTACCAAAAGTTGATATAAAAAATTACATTTTAAACAAACTGTGCAAGCAATCAAATTAATTTCTTTATAATTAACACCGCAATTAATTGGTTAACTAATTCCAAAAAAATCAGCCTCCCACTAGCTACTCGTTTTTTTATATTATCGGTTTTGTAGGTCACCATGAGTGGTTTCCGCAAAAAAAAAAATCGGGCTGTGAAAAAAAAAACTTCCCAGGATACTAATGTTCAAATTAATTTTAAAACATGCTTGATATGTTAACTGTAATTGAAAATAAAAATTACAGTATAATTTCAACAAATAAAAAAAAAATCACTGGTCAACATGTTGAACGCCACGACCGACCAAAAATGCTCCCCGTACGAAGTAGACAATTATGCAAGTTTATTCTTAGATCAAATCATTTACTTTTTACAATTTATGTTTTCTAAATAAAAAAGCAAATAAAGACACCTTAGCAACGCACTTTATTTTAATTTAACTTTGCAAATTTTGCAATTAAATGATTAATCGATAAATAAATACCATTCTCCCACTTACGCCACTAAATACAATTTTAAAATCACATTTTGTTAGACACAATGAGTGTTTTCTGTGAAAAATGAACCTTTTACAGCTAATTCAATGTAAATAAAAACGACTTAGGATATTGATGTTTTAACCATCAATATCCTATATAGTTTTTGTAACACACACACCTAAAAATCAACCTTCTAAGGCACCGCAATCAAAAGATACAGTCATTGAAAAGGCTGTTTCCATACAAATTGCCGTACCCCGAAAACCTAAAGGGTGGCTTCCAGTTAAGTTGTCCTAGTAACTTGAAACCACTCGGAAAATTCTCAAATCAAAATTTTGAATGTCTGTCTGTTGATTTCACAGACCAATATAAGATGACCCCACACTGCGTACGTTTTGCTTAGGAGCAGGGCTCTGCTAACACTGGACTTCTTAAAACACTGGGGAAAAGCGTTAAAATCTTTCGACGGAAACCTCGTGCGCGAGTTCGACTCGCATTTGGCCGGTTTTTTTTATGTATGTACGCATAGACTTTATACATTATGTACATCAATTGCCCTTGTTCGTCGTAGATAACCAAGTTTGATAACTGGTTTTCTACGAGGAAAAATAATTCCTTCTAGTTAACTCGGTTATCAAATGGGAATATTTTATTCCTCGTAGAAAACCATTGTTTTATTTGGTTTTCTACGAAGACACTTTTCTTCCCAGCTAACTCGGTTATCAAATGGGAATATTTTTTCCTCAAAAGTTATTTTATTTGGTTTTCTACGACGAAGACACTTTTCTTCCTAGCTAACTCAGTTACCAAATGGGAATATTTTTTCCTCGTAGAAAACCGTTACTTTATTTGGTTTTATTAATCCGACTCGCACTTGGCCGGTGTTTTCAGTTCATTTTAAGAAGAAGCAGTTTTATTTAATACTGAAATGGTGAACTGTCATTTAATTTATAATTATAGAATTTTATTGATGCAATAAAGAGACCACATTTTATTTTCGTAGTTTTCTATGAGGAAAAAATATTCCCCTCTGATAACCGAAAGAATTAGAAAGATTATTTTTCCTCATAGAATACCAGTTATCAAACTTGGTTATCTCCGACGAACAACCGATTTTCAACATTCTTTTTTTATTCAAAAGGGCCCCGATACTCGGGATACTCCCGAGCTGGTCTGATGATGGGATCCCAGGACGAACGAGGGCAACCCTCAACTTTTACAGGCACATATTATGTGTTTTATATATTTTCTAAGGCTATTCAAGTATTTGCGTCTGGTAGTCATCATCTCATGATGAGCTGATGATGGAAGGTACAACTCCTTAACGGTTAGGAGTTGGAGGATATATCTGAAAATGTTAAATCAACATAAAATTGTGAAATAAAAATCTTAACAAAAAAGTAAAATCGCCTTAAAAAAAACCTTAGATTTTTCTTTTAAATAACCCTCTAAAGCCATGAGTTTTATGGCTATATTCAAAGAATATTCCGCTTGCACCGCACCGACTTAATATTTCTGCTATTGCTAGGCCATAAAACTTTAGTGGCTTTAGAGGGTTATTTTACGGGTTTTTTCTAAAGTTTTTATTGAAGGCGGTTTTACTTTTAAGCATACCTGTTGCCCATATGCCCCGGCATTTTTGTTCCAGGCCACACCCTCGCCTTTTCACCACCAGCCCCTATGTTGCCAGGTCTTCTGTGGGTCTTAGTGACGCCATGGGACGCAGGCATACCTTTGAATCCCCAGCGCTTCATTACGCCTTGAAATCCTCTATCAATTCTAAAAAGACAACAACCATTGTACCTATTACAAAGAACAGTTTAATTTATTAAGTATTTAGCAATTTTTAACCGACTCCAAAAAAGGAGGGGGTTCTCAATTCGTCGGATTTTTTTTTTATTTAGGTACCAAGGTATGTTCCCTGATTACTCGAAGGCGGCTGAACCGATTTCGAAAAGGGTCTAGTCCAGAGGTTCCCAAAACTTTTCAATCTTGCAGCGCATCTTACATTTGTTATCTGGTAGAGATCGCTAAGTAGCGATAAGGCCGCCTATTGCTACCTTACATTTTCTTTGTACCTTTTTTGTTTTGTTTATGTGGTGTTCAATAAAGAGTTCTTCTATTGTATTGTCACGCATGACATGAATTAAGCATATTTTAATATAAATATACAAAATATATGTTAGATCATTTGCTGGAGTATGCTTTTCAAATCTGGAATCCATACTTTAAGAAGGATATTAACCTGCTAGAGAAGGTTCAGAGAAGAGCAACAAAAATGGTGGTTTCACTTTAAAATAGACCTTATGAAGAGTGACTTTCAGAACTGTCAACTTTGGAGGAGCGAAGGAAACATGGCGATGTTATTGAGACATATAATAGTAGTTTATGCAACTGCTACATAATGAGGGTCCTTAAAACACGAGTGTGTTTTTATGAAACGAGGCGAAGCGGAGTTTCATAATAGGATCACACGAGTGTTTTAAGGCCTAATTATGTGCAGTTGCATACAATACTTTATCTACACACATATTATAAGTACTCTAAGATGGGTTCAGAAGCCGAAGGCAAATATCATACCCATAACTGTCACGAATTTGATTGTTTTTTTTTTAAATCATAGACAAACATACCGAGCTGACGTTTCATAAACTGTTTTTTTTTTGTAAAAAAAAATAAAAAAATATCACATTATTAATTATACATGTCGGACTGAACTCGACTTATATACGCGAGTGATCAGTTTTATTTCACTATGATTGCAAATTACGTTGGTTGTCAAATTCGAAAAATCGAATTCGATATCGATATTACTTTGCTGCTGGTCGTGGTGGTTGGCGGCGGAGGCGACGATGTACTGCAATGCTGGTCATTTTCTATGGTTTCTGAACGCATTATAGAGAGGACTTATGATATGTGTGTAGATAAAAAAGATTTAAAACACAAGTGCAGTGATATACATGTATCAGCTCTATGAGCTGCTAGTGTATCATTTGAAATAATAATAATAATAATGGTATTAAATATTATACTAACGTTTTTGCTCTCACATCCACATAATCCCCTACTCTGAAGTGAGTAGCAATCAAAGGTGTTCCTGTTGGCAAAGCCGCATGGGGTGACACCATAAATCTACAGAGATGTCGCTTGGGCAACATGCCCACACTGTCAAACAGGCCACAGTACTCTTTGGTCACCGTGGTGGGGTCAACAGTTTCTGACCCAACCAGTAAACAACCTAGTCTTCTCTTTTCCTTCCAAACAGGTTTCTTGACTACCATTGGATTAAATTCTTCAGGGGGTATATATTTGATGACATGGTTGTCCACAACCTGAAGGGTAAATTGTGTTACAATAGATAGAAACATTATAAAAAATTGTTTTCCCTTTCATATAGGTTACACACAGGATAGGGTTTTTTTGGCTTAGTAGATAAATACTGAAATTAGAGAGACATTACAAGTTTAACATACTGTGTGTAACATTGTAGCACTCAAATAGATGGATTGAATTAGAAATGTATTTTAAAAATATAAAGCTAGTCTGATTACAACAATTCTTCACTAAAATTTGTAAACGGAGGTTTTAATTTTTTCTAAGTTATCTTTATTTTTGTATTAGTCATACCTGTAATAAAGTGGTCTGGAATATTTTTCCATCCTTTGACCAAAGTGGATAATTTCCTATCTTGCGTGCTATAAGTCCCACTCGCCTTGTAAAATGATTCCACGGAACTGTTGAGACTGATTCAGTATTTGACAAGGGAGACTCCAAGGCTGTCTGAGCATTCATCTTATCCTGTCGAATTTCTTCAAGGAATTGGCGATTTTCTTGAGTAAGCATATCATCACTCATCTGTAGTTAACAGTAAACCTATTAAGTAATACAAAACGTATATTGATGAACAAAATTTAATGTTACTGAATATTTAACTTACCACTCTTTCCTTTGGCACAAACCAGTGTGGCGGGCGATATCTAGGCGGTTGGTAACGACTGTTTTGTCTCTGCACAACATAATTAATCCTAAAATACAAGTTTTATTGTAATAACGTTCTAAAGTAGGTATTAGGAATAAGTTGCTTGTAAATCTGGTATGTCATTAATTTCTGTGCTTAAACTTACTTGAGTCTCTTTAGACTGCTGCACAACAACTTGAGATTGGAATTAGCCATGTCTTATTTGAGATTTCAGATACTTTATTGAATCGCAAGTGTTAACGATGGGATTCAATAGGCAAACCAACTTCTTCATATGCGAGAACTCATCGAATTGATAGTTATTGTTCAAGCAATTATAATTTTATTAAAGTTCAAATGCTAGTAAAATCTTAAATTGTTGAAAAGTTAAAATAGAGCTCATCCAACAAGAGGTAAAATAAAAAGTAGTGAATAATCTCTTTGCAAAAGGCAAGACCAAGCCTTTTTAGAGGTTAATCTTGAACATAGTCTCTAATCTGTGAATCTAATATGTCAAATTGTCAATATGATAGGTAGGTTCGAGCATAGAGTAATATAATATACGGGGAATAGAGCGCCCTCTCAGCGGAAAAAAATGTCACCCCACAACCAGCCTCTACAGCAACGCCATCTTTTATCTGTGATAGTCGACAGAACAGATTGCATAACACACACGCGCGCGGGAACACACACGCGCGCACACACACATGCACGCGCGCGCACACACACGAATTATGTGTACACACCGTCAAACTCTTATTAGATTAGACATTATGAAAAATTGAAACTCAGAATTCAACATCGTTTATTTCGTAAATTATACATTTAAAGCGTCCAAAATCGCAACAACTAACAACATAACAAAACAACAAATCTTCACAAATCACAAGCATCTGATATCGCAATAAATAACTGAAACAACACAGAAAGATTGTAACTAAAGCGTCCGAATTTTCACCGCAACGTCCAAATCATATGAACTGACACTGATAAAACGGAGGAGCTGAAAGTCGACTACGTATTTACTAGTGGACAATTAACGAAATAACAGTTAAATACTGCGCATTTTCTAAAAAACAGAAAGCCGCTGGGCGCTGCATGCTGTACGACGTTTACTTGAGTCCGAAAATTTTGAAGGGATGTAGTAGGTGTACCAAAAAACTTTTTTTTTCTTCTTTGCATGATGATAAATTTTGCAAAAGTTTTAACAGAAGTACAAGTAACAATTTGTGATTGAAAATTACAAGCCTTCGGTTCGATATTTTTTCACAAAATTTAGCAATATATGATGAATAAAATAAACCGTATTTTTTTTAAACCGACAGCAATGATTAACGCACTAACTACTAAAAAGTAGCCTTACACAGGTAAGAGATGGCGCAGCTAAAAACTTCAACTGTCAAATACAGGTAACTTTCCTCCCCCTGGGTTCGAGTTATATGAGGTATACCAAAGGTTTTTTTAAATTCATCCCGTAAAGAATAGGCAAAAGAACCAAGTCCATACAGCGACGTCTGATGTGTTTTGTAAATTTCTGGATATTAAGGTCCTGTCACCGTCAGTCGTCAGTCTGTCCTAGTCACGTCCTGTCAGCTGCTCATGCCTACCCATAGAATAAAGATACAAAAGAATGCTAGCAAGGGCGCTACCGAAAAAGACAACAGATAAAGTACATACAATATTTACGGTTGCCAAGTAATGAAAAAATTACCCCACAGTCTGCATTAGTACCATAATTATTATAGGTCGAATGTACTTTAACTCACACCTTGACTCATTTTAATAATCGATCCAGCAAATGTCATCACTAAATTATGTTTGTCTAGCAGTATTTAACAGTCTTCCAACTTGGGGGCACCAACAAGCCACTATCACGGTTAAAATTTTATTGTTGTAAGTGATCAGTTTTATTTCACTATGATTAAGTCTCACGGAAGTTCAATGGTGAACTAAATTCTCTTACTATAATATTACCTTGTATTATGTATAAGTATATTATTGATTTAAGTAGGTAAGTTAAACACTTAAAATAATTCAGTGAAAAACGTATTACATGAAAATGTATAAATAACATTAAGAAACTCTACTAGAAGCTAATAGGTGAAGTACTGTTGTTTTCCCTTTCTTCCAAAGCAATGTTGTGTCAAAATGCTCACTTCATATTTTTGATGAAGGATTTGGCACATAATTGATTTTTCCCGTAGCTTCTATCCATTTTCTAAGGTTTGGTGTGGTTTAGGTCAGCGGGAAATCTGAAATTTTCATAAAAATGAAATAGGTATATTATTTGATATACCTATTACGAATTACCCTACTGTGGGGTAAATTTTTATTCTAGAAATTAGCAACACTAATCTTTGAGGTTATAAAGCAAAAATATCAGAAATATAGCCGAAATCTAACAAATTTAACACAAATGTAACGCACATAGTTAGCAACCAGTAACCTTCCTTCTAATATCGCTTTTACAGCCAATTATACTACGCCGCGCCATTATCACAGATGCAAAAGCTAAAAAGCTATCACCGGCCACTTTTTAGCGCAAGTAAATCACCAAATGTTTTACAATTTCAACTTTTAAACGTGAAAATCAATTAACTGCTTCCGCTCCTTCCGACAAACGTCAAAGTTTGTTTGAGCATTGCGAAGCACAACCTTGAAAAACCCGGCCATACGATGAGGGACGTGTGAGAAAAAAAAACATAGAAAATGACACCCATATCGATTTCGCACAAAAAAATGTGTCCGCCATCTTGGATTTGAAAACGGATGTCATTTTCGTAATCAGCATCCCCGGAAAACTAGAAAATGACTCCTATATCTATTTTCAACAAAAAAATGTGTCCGCCATCTTGGATTTGAAAATGGATGTCATTTTCATAATCAACATCCCTGAAAACATAGAAAATGACACCCATATCGATTTCGCACAAAAAAATGTGTCCGCCATCTTGGATTTGAAAACGGATGTCATTTTCGTAATCAGCATCCCCGGAAAACTAGAAAATGACTCCTATATCTATTTTCAACAAAAAAATGTGTCCGCCATCTTGGATTTGAAAATGGATGTCATTTTCATAATCAACATCCCTGAAAACATAGAAAATGACACCCATATCGATTTTCAACAAGAAAAATGTGTCCGCCATCTTGGATTTGAAAATGGATGTCATTTTCAAAATCAGCACCCCTCAAAACGAAATGACACCAATGTTGACTTTTAGAAAAAATTGTGTCCGCCATCTTGGAATTGAAAATGGATGTTATTTTCCTAGTTAGCTAATAACAAATACCTAGTTCGCGCCGAAACTAACAATCCGACCACAACATTATTAAAAATGAGTTTTAAAAGGTTTGCAGTTGACTTGAGGTCTTATTTTGTTTCAATAGTCGGCGACTTACAAAGTCTTTGACAAATGCCGCCTCCTCCGTGTTAGGGTTTTTAAATAGGCGAAACAATATAAGCCTTAACGCGCTGGAAGTAAGATTCAAAATAACCTGCACGCACAATCAGCGCTTCAAGCGGCTACCCAATCCTGGGGTTTCGATACGCTATGCGGTAGCCCGGGTTAACCCATTGCAAGTGGTTAATGTATTAACCGGTAATCCGTTTAAAGGGCTACCGTAATATACGGTTTATTAATACCCAGCGTTATAAGAAACCCGTTCAAAACCCTTGGGCTACCGGGTATTAAGGTAACCGGTTCCGGTCCCTGGTCTGGCTATGGGACGGTCAGGTTGGGTGGTAGCACATCTAGTCGGTTCAAGTTCGAGAAAGGAGTCCGACAGGGGTGCGTCATTTCCTCCATCCTATTCAACATCTACGGCGAGCACATAATGCGCAAGACGCTGGATGGCTGGGAGGGTGGCGTCAAGGTGGGTGGTATCAAAATATCCAACCTACGGTGCGCAGACGACACAACCCTGTTCGCTACATCTGAAACCGAAATGGTGGAGCTTCTGAGCCGTTTGGAACGAGCGAATGGAGAGGCGGGTCTGGCCATTAACAAGAATAAAACCAAGTTGATGGTGGTTGATCGGTTCGCAACTATCGTGCGTACCACAGCGCTACGGGAATATGACACCGTGGAAGAATTTCAGTATCTCGGATCGGTGATTAATAACACTGGAAACTGCGAACCGGAAATACGGCGGCGAATCGGAATGGGAAAATCTGCAATGACCCAGCTTAATAAAATTTGGAAAGACAGTAACATCTCCAAGCGAACAAAAGTTCACGTAGTTCGAACGCTTGTCTTCTCCATATTTCTTTATGGCTCGGAAGCTTGGACATTGAAAGCCGCGGACAGGATAAGAGTCGATGCGTTCGAAATGTGGTGCTGGCGTCGTCTCCTGAGGATCCCATGAACGGCGCGTCGCACTAACGCCTCGATTTTGAGGGAGCTTGGTCTGGAGCGGAACAGGCGACTGTCCACCATATGCCTGAAGCGAGTGTTGCAGTATTTCGGTCATATTGCGCGCAAGGGACCCGAAAATCTAGAAAAACTGTTGGTAACCGGGAAAGTGGAAGGAAAGCGACCAAGAGGGCGTAGTTCGAAACGATGGTCTGATCAAATCTCCGAAAACCTGGAGATGAGCATTGGCACAGCAATCCACCGCGCAGAAGACCGAAGCGGTTGGAGGAAGGCTGTAGATGGCGTTTGTCGGGGTCACGATCCTCAACATTGGGGGACCGACTGAGGAGGAGATTGTATTTATTATTATAATATTGTTTTATTTTGCTTTAGCTCCTCTTATTACAGTGATGTTGTGGTTGCTAGAATTCGTCATGAACTCCAGTATCATGACATTGTCCACTTGTGGCAAATTGCGAGAGTCGGCTTTTTCGAAATTAGCCGTCCTTTTTGCCATTTTCAGTGCCGTTAGAGGATAAAATGCTGCTGGTTTTACTCTTTGTGCTTAAATAACAAATAAACAATGTGTTCAAATTCAGTGCTTTATTTTTACACATTTTCTTTTTATCGGGCATTCCAACTCCAACTTAGACACCCGGCCGGTCGGTGAATGTGAAAAACCACAGATTAGAGAGATAATGTTAACCTTCAAATCGCGGCCATTAGTCATTCGTTCCGTTCCACTTATACCTTCACTGTACGTTGTTTTTAGTACATAAAAAATCTAAATAAGTATCAAAATCTAATGAATTAGTAAAAATCTAAGTTTTCGCCCCATTTTATTAGGGCTTACTTGCAGATATGATACGTTAACTCAACCGGTGTCCATAGAATATTCTATATAATATTTTAGCGTAAGAAAAATTGATGCGTGTAATGACATTTTATATAAGACATTACTATAATTAAAAAATGTTGATGTTACCAGTTCTAACAAAATAATTAATTAGCGTAAACGCTTTACTTACAGGGAAAGATCAATGAAAGCATTTATTAAGCGAAAATAAAATGTTTATTCCAAAATTTAAAACTTTAATATAAACTATATTGATATTAGCACCACCTATCGACGTTTGACAACAAATTCATGTATATAACCCAACCAAACAGAATATTACTTAAGTATATACTATACACCAACTTGAGTGACTACTGAAATTTGCTGGACAACGAAGTGAACATTTTGTTCTAAGTTATACCACCGTGATGTCCAATGGTCTATCTCTTTCTCTGTCTACGACGGTGACCTACGGCGAGCAGCAACCGGCGGGTACCTGGGGGTCACAGAGGGAATACACGTTTTCACTTGAATTCTTCATTTTCTGGGCACTGTCACGTTAATTTGTTGTATAATACACTATCTTTATTATCTACCAAAAAACATTAAACACAGAAACTAAAATTTAATTAACGATACAATATCTTTGGATATAAGCTTCTTGGTTTCCCCTGTCTAACTAATCTGTGATTTAAATTGAATGAATATTAAATTAAACTTTATGATAATTTGGCGTGACGGTCTGACGGTGTCCAACAAATGAAGAATTCAAGTGAAAACGCGTAATCCTTCTGTTTGTGATCCACCAAATACCCGCCGGCTGCTCGCCGTAAAGTACATTATCGCTTTACGGAAAGCATGAGCAGCTGACAGGACGTGACTAGGACAGGACCTTTAGGACCTTAATATCCAGAAATTTACAATCAGACGTGGCTGTATGGACTCAGTTTCCTTTGCCTATCCCTTACGGGATGAATAAATAAAAAACTTTATATTTTAAGTCAAAAAATATTGTTGTCATTTTGCTCTAAGTTAGTTGTTGAAGTTAATAACTTAAGGATAAAATAATTGATCTATTAATTATAGTAAATTTAAAGTCATCGATGACGATGACATTTAAAGTATTTTTGTTGCTTCTGTGGGCTTTAACTCGGATCACAACTCAAAGTACAATACATATTTATGGCCCTGGGTTGAATCCTGAAGACATTATTATGCCGGCAAGATACTTCTACGTTAACTTCACTTTTATCACAGAAGAATCGTAAGTAAAACTTGTCTTATGTTATATATTATTTATATATATATATCAATGTATATACATACGTATGTTAATTTTGAGAGTTCGGTTGCTTTTGTTTTGCTACTTAACATTTAACAACTCAAGTTAGGGTTAGGGTGTTACTTATCAGCAGCAACAGCAAATAAAGGCACAATGTTATTTTACAATAGGAATTTATTTATTTCAGGTATACACCTAATTTGATTAATGATCTAGCTGTTGAAATCAATGGTAGCTCCAAAAAGAACAGAGATTGCCGTGTTTGGGTCAATAAATTGGATAGAAAGGATGGAAGTTTTATTGTAAGATACAAAGTTTATGAATCTTGTTATGATGTATCAATTAATATTTACTATAAAAGCAAGCAAGTGAAGGGATCTCCTTACAAATATGCAGGTGGTTATAATTTGTGTACTTAATAGTAATATTTATATTCAATTAAATTTTTAAAAGAAGTACCTATAGCTCCATCGATACTATCGATGATTCTGCCAATGTTGAGGTTGAAGAAGACACTATTGGTAATTATTAAACCGTTGTTTGGTAGCTCAATATTTATAATAAATTTCATCCATATTGACAATCTGCTGAAACTCGTACAAGCTTTAGCTGGCCTCTTTTAAATTAAGCAATATTACAAATACCAGCTTACAATGACAATTCAGTGAAAATTACTGACTTGGAGTAGTTTGTTTTGTTTTCATATTGGCAATGAAATGTAGATTGAATACTTGGTCATTATAAACTGATTCATATTTATATATCTGTAAATCTCTTAACTACAGAAATTAAAAGATTAGTAAAACACCTGCCTGCTTTTGAACAAATGCCTATTACCCACACCTATTAGGTTTAGTTTAATTTTAGTTTTTATTTATTTAGCTTGTATTGCTAAGTACATGTTTTATCACAAAGACATTGAAAATATATAGGTATATGTGTGTGTGTGTGTGTGTGTATGAATGTATGTTTTTGTGAGTTTATGCATATCTTGATGGATTTTAACATGTGAGGTGTCATCATCCTCCTAGTCGTGTCTCATAGGTTAAAGGTGTGGGTAATAGGTATTTGTTCAAAATCTGATATTGACATTTTGTAATGTTGGTGGAACAGGGGCCTCGCCCAATAGGTGTCTAAGAGCTTTATCTTGACCCCTTGGAAGGAATTTTCCTTACATCACCCAGTTCAAATGTTTTAATAGTGCAGAAAACCTGTCTAGTTAAAAAAAAAAATAATTTAGTTCTTTATTATTGCACATTTATGTTCCAGGTCCAATTCATCCAGACCAGTGCAACTGCCCTGAAAAGGATATCAGTTTGTGGCTTAAGCAATATGGATGTCCCTCATTATATGAAAAAATCAATCTTGATCTTAAACCATACAGCAATATCAATATGACATATCAAGTTGCGAAAATAGTTGAAAAGTATCATAAACCAGATACCACCAGTTTTTGTCACTATATAATTAAGAAAAACAAGATATACAGAGACTGTTATGGCAAGCATGTGGGGTTTAACATGTTCTCAGACAATATTCTATTATCATTATCAAGAAGAGTGATTCTGCCAGATATAGAATTAGTTATCAATCTGGGAGATTGGCCTCTCATTAACAAAAACACTGAATCACTTTCAGTATTCTCATGGTGTGGTAGTGATGATACAATGGATATTGTTATGCCTACTTATGATTTAACCGAATCAACATTGGAGAACATGGGAAGGTATAATTATTAGTAGCCATGTGCAGTAAACTACCTCGCAGTTATTGAGTACGTTTCAGGACGCGAGCGGTGGCGAGCACAGATCGCGCGGGGTGTGGAAAGGCGAAACGCGGTAGCCACAAAGCAGGGCTTCAGTGCCCTTAGTTAATCAAAAAGCACAAAATACGTCTCGATCGCGTTTGCGTTAAAGTGTCAAATAGTATGAGAATTGTTAAGCGCGAACGCGATCGAGACGTATTTCTTGGCCTGATCGGCGATTACACTAGGCGCTCTGTTCAAATCAATTCGTCGCGTCGTGGCTTGCGTCGCGTCGCATGCGCTCTATTACAGCACTCGCTCGACTGACGGCGGCCGCGCAACCTCTATTCATAATAATAAACGTTAGGAAGCAGTTTGGTGGTCAAGATGCCGCATGTATCTATCTACCTTTGATATGACTTGTGAATGTTTTCCTTTATATTTTTGAGAAAACTGTTGGTACAATTTCAAATGTTCTCGATAATGAAAGAAAATACTAGGTAACAAAATGCTTAAAATAAGTCGTAATAATAGTAAAGTAATTTGTTATAATAAATAAATAAATATCATGGGACAATTGCCACCAATTGACCTAGTCCCAAATTAAGCAGAGCTTGTGTTATGGGTACTAGCCAATGGATAAACATACTGATATAGATAAATACATACATAAATACATATTGAACATCCAAGACTCGAGAACAAACATTCGTATTCATCATACAAACAATTTTAATGTTTTATGAATTACAATGCCCTTGTGCCGCGATAGCTAAACTGCCAACCCTATGCGTACAAGTACAAGGTCGCCGACGCGCAAGTTACACCGACAGGCCGCTGGCGCGCCTGTTTCTAATAAGTATGTGCATGTAATAAATGTGGTTATTGCAGGGTGACTTTAGACGTGCTGTCGGTGCAGGGCAGCGCGGAACGTCCGTGGGCGGCTCGCGAGCGACGCGCGTTCTGGCGCGGTCGCGACTCGCGCGCCGAGCGGCTCACGCTCGTCGACGTGGCGCGCGCGCACCCCGACCTCTTCAACGTCTCACTCACGAATTTCTTCTTCTTTCTTGATAAACAAGAACAGTACGGACCTAAATCGCCGCATATATCATTCTTTAAGTTTTTCGATGTAAGTACCAAATGCATTTATATACTTTTTATCTAAAAGATCACATACTTGAAAGAGACTGTAGTGTCAAATCACTAAGCTTAGATTAACTTTATGCTTTTTGAAAATAGGTTGTTTTTATTTCTCGTTTCAGATTCCTTTTCCTGACCATCATCTACTCCTTTCTCCATAGCCCGCTCTCGGCTCCGCCTTTTCCCGCTTGTTTTTGGTGGTACAGTCACATTTTGAATGCTATTCTAATTTAGATCTTGATCTTGGTGTTACTATGTATTGTGATTGTTACAAAATAATTTTAATTGACACTACCAAAACAGCATTCTCCCATTAATTTACTACTGCTATAATTTATCAGTATTATAGGTGCCATTTGGATGACATTTTGTTCCAGTATAAGTACCAAATAAACGTGGATGGGACGGTAGCGTCCTACCGGCTGCCTTACCTGCTGGCGGGCGACAGTATGGTGATAAAGCAGGAGTCGCCCTACTACGAGCATTACTACGGGCTCCTCCGCGCATGGGAGCATTACGTGCCAGCCAAGCGCGACTTGTCTGACCTCGCGGCGCGCGTGCGCTGGGCTCGCAGCCACGACGATGACGCACGAAGAATAGCTAAAAATGCGAGAAATTTTGTCAATGAGAATCTCCTTCCGCAGCATGTAATTTGCTATCATGCTGTGTTAATGTTGGCGAGTATCTAGTGTGAAACTGAGTTTACGTTACTTCTTGCAATTATTATATCATATATTTTTTGATTACCTTTTCAATTAGTAGTTTATGCAACTGTTACATACTGAGGATCCATAAACACGGGTGTGGTTTTATAAAACGAATGTTTTAGGGCCTAATTATGTAGAGTTGTACGCATTACTTTACACACATTATAAGTACTCTAAAGTATGATTTCCACCAAACGGCCCGTATCGTATCGTATCGGAATGGATTTTACAATTTTAACCTATATTAAATAATGTTTACAGTCATAATGAAATAAAAACGGATCACGCACGTATCATCTTCGCCTCATCCGTTCGTATGGTGGTAATTCGACATCGTACCGTTCCGATCCGATACTTATACTATGCTTGCCGTTTGGTTCTAAATCATACTTAGCCTGAAGAAGGCATAACAAACCCACGAATTTGACTGTTTTTAGGGTTCCGTACCTCAAAAGGAAAAAACGAAACCCTTATAGGATCACTTTGTTGTCCGTCTGTTTGTCTGTCAAGACCCTTTTTCTCTGGAACGCGTGGAAGTAGCATGCTGTAATAAATATCAAATACTCAAGCCTGCAGTCCCTTGAAGTTGTGAAAAAATCGAACTTGGTCAATGCAATCAAAAGATAGTCATTAAAAAGGTGGTTTACATACAAATTGCCGTGCCCTGAAAACCTAAAGGGTACTTCCAGTTGTCCTTGAAACTTCAATTTGGTATGAAGTTAGCTCTTATAGCACCATTGAGAAAAATTTCAAAATCTTAAATTTTTATGTCTGTCTGTAGATTTCACAGACCAATATAACATGACCCCACACTGCGTACATTTTGCTTAGGAGCAGGGCTCTGCTAATACTGGACAACTTAAAACACTGGGGAAATGCGTTGAAATCTTTGTACGGAACCCTCGTGCGCGAGTCCGACTCGCACTTGTTTTTTTTTAATCATAGACAAACATATCGAGCTGACGTTTCGTATCGTAGGCCTATAAACGATTTAAATTGTATTGGTTTTTGAAGATGTTTCAAATTTGAAACTCGTAACGATAATGAATTCGATGTCGTAATGACATTATGTTGCTACTATTTTCATAGTAAAACTGACTGTCATAATGCTGGTCGTTACCTACGGTTTCTGAATGCATTATAGAGGACTTGTGTGTGACCCCCTAGCACGGTAAATTTTATCCATGACATAAAGTATTCGTCACTTTATAACAAATACGCGAGTGCTAGAGGGACAAATGCTTTATGTCGTGGATAAACGTTAGCACGCTTGTGTGTAGATAAAGTTTTATATTTTAGAGTTTCAACTTTGTGGCCAGTATTATTGATATTGTAATTTGTTATTTTATAGGAATGGAGTAAGAGAATACAAAGTGAAGTTAAGGTGCATGACGGTATGACACCAGTGCCTCAACAGAAATTCGACTGTGATTGCAAACTAAAGAAACAAATTAAACGCGAAGACTTGTGATTGGGCGGCACTCGTAAGCTTCAACACCAGCCATTCCATATAATCTTGTTAAAAGTCTCAGGAGTTTAGTAATTAGTAGTGAACAAATAAATAATAAAGCTTGAGGCTATGAAAATAAAACTTGGTTAAATTCCTTTATTTTATTTATAACAAAAAGTTCCGTTGTCAATAAGTATGGTATATTCTACATTGCTAATAATTTAATTAATAATTTTATTCATACTGTATAATAGTAACTAATAGTCGTTTATATTTACATCCCTAAGCTACCGCCGAAGTGTGGGCCCCAAGGGAAGGACTACTGATTAGTCTGAAATATGACTAATCCATAATTCGTGAGTGATCCGTTTATTTCACTATATCTAAGCCTCTCACGTATACCTAAGCTACGTAAATATGTAATGGATAGAAATAATATGAAAAGTACAAAAAACGTCGAAAGTTTATTTGCGTGGTGTTAACCCATTTTCGGGCATTAGACTAATGCCTTACTCAAGTGTTTAACCGTGACTTAGCGTTACGGCATGCAACATGATGATGCATATTGCTTAGTTAGCTATAAGTTATTATAAATACCGTAGCTTAAGTAATCTCATGGTCCTTTTTGTATCTTGGCTTTTTACCAATATACCCCATAGAACACTCATGGGTTTCATTCAAACGACAAACCTCTGGAAGGCGTTATCAACATATTTCATCACCAACGACACCTAAGTCATCACCTTGTCAGGGGACCCCTATCCTAAGTGGCCCCTTATATCTCTCCCTAACCTAATTTAATTTTCACCATACTAGGTAACGCCTTAATAGGGGTCACCTAACTAAGTGACGGTTTGTTTCAGGAATAGTGATTTCTAAAACTGGTTTTGTATCGATAATTTTTTTTAAGAGAAATAACTTCAAAAATCGTCTATTTAAAATTAAAAAAACATTTTAAAAACATAGAAAAACTAGACAAATATATTGTTAATACTAAATTGACGTCTTATTTCTTATTTTTAAATGTTAACTAGGCTGGTATGGCATTATCTTTGCCATCCAGAAAAATAAGAACTTACGGGGACAGTTTATAATTAAGTATCTAATTTTTTCCAAACTTTCGGTGCGATGATTGAAATTTATTGGCATTCATTGACTGAAACTGGAATGATTAGTTATCTGCTTAATTTATTCATGAACTGTACATATTTTCAAAGTATTGTGTTATTCGATTTCTTTGAAACCCGTATAATACAGAACTGACCAGAACCCGCGAGCGCGCATGTTAATTAATCGCATCTCGTGTGTTTCCTACATGCAGAAATGCCGTTGGGTATATAAAAAACACAAAATAGGATTATATTTTAAGTGTAAACGGATAGCGAAATCAATAATAAATTGACACAGTGCGCGGCGTTCTGTTATGATTGAACGCGGCTTCTGGTTTGTTTTGTATTCTGAGGGTCATTAATGGCTGATGATGAATAAGTATTAGGCATTCGTCCGGCTGCGATGAGGTCTTCCTTTATACAGAACGGAACGAAAGTATGAAAAGCACGCTTTCTTTCGACATTCTACGAGTAGGTATATCTTATGACAAATCTTTAGTACCTATCATACTTTGATATAAATCATCTGATTTTCAGTCTGATCTAAATAAGTTTGATGTGAATATTAAATCCAATTATTCAACAGCTTCCAAACTCTACAAAATCATTTAAATAGCCTTCCATTTTATATAAATCTTATCAATCTAGTTAATTATTGCATAACAAATGCACAATAACCTATAAAAATTTAAACGCATCTGCGCCTGCGCGAACTGTCACTTAGCGCTAGGGGGTCAATATTCGAGCCCCTAAACTTAGGGGGCCCCCCTTAGCAGTTAGGTGTTACTTAAGCGTTGGTGAAACGGAAATTGGTCTTAGGTGTCACCTAAAAGAGCTAAGGGATCCCTTAAATTTTAGGAGTCGTTGTTGAAAACGGGCATAAGATCCACAGAAAGCGTTTTAAGGTATTAATTTGGGAGCCAAATAACCGCTAATGATCATAGCAGGCTAAGCGAACAAGAGTGGCCCCCAAGAAGGATTTGGTCATTCTTTCAGGTGGTGTACTCGCAAGCCCTAAGAACACTATGCTTAATATCAGTCCTCGATCTTCTTTTGTTTTCGAGTAATAGGATAGTGTAAAACAATCAGGGTATCATCATTTCATGTGTTATTCCAGGTAAACTGTTCAACTTAGAATAACCAAACAAAATCTTCATTCATTATCATGATACTTAATCGGACTTAATCGCGTAAAAAACTTTTATATTTAAATTTGAATTACGCGGTTTTATACGCGATTAAGTCCCGAGTATCATGATAATGTGTGAAAATCGCGAAAGTTTAAATCAAAATCTTCATTAACAAAAATAGAATAGACTACAAAATGCATATTTTTAATCAACACCATGTCCTTAAACTTCATTAAAAAAACTAGTGTTATTTTTCTTTTAATTTTTTTGACACGTATCTCGAAGGTACCTTATCGCGGAGGTTGCCAATATGCATTTTGCAGTCTATCCTATTTTTATTAATGTTTGATTTTGATTGGTTATTCTAACTTGAACAGTTTACCTAATGTGACACTTTAAATGCTACCCCGTTTATTTTACATTATCTTTAATTACTCGATAACAAAAGAAATCGAGGACTGCTATTAATTTATTGATGTGCTTAAGCACAGAGTGTTCTTAGGGCGTGCCAGTAGACCACCTGAAAGAATGACCAAATCCTTCTCGGGGGCCACTCTTTAGATCTTATTTGGCTCCCAAAAGTTAAACACACCTCTTGGGATTGCGCAAACTCGAATTAGATACACGAATTTCGGACAAGAGATATTAACAGGATTTCCAGGTTGCTGGAAATTAGTTATTAAAAAAATATATTTTTTCTTGGCCTTGTAATAGTATGATTGAGAGGCGTATTTACCCCAGGGACAATTAAATAGTACCTGTGATTTATGAACCATATACGTACAGAAAAAAATTAGCACTTAGCACCACGATTTATGATTCAAATCAGATTGAATTTACTGGAAAAGCTTACTTGTCTTAAAATGAATTGCCAATACATGTCTAGAGTCTAGACCGCGAACCTAAGATCTTAGAAGAGGTTGAGTCAGAATACCGTCGATTTGTAAAACCATTATTAATTAGGTATACCAACCTCTTATCACAAATAACAATTGTAAGTTTGTATGACGAAAACATAATAGCTTAAGAGGAAACATGGCTCACTCCCGAAATTAAGGCCTTAATGGCAAAAAGAAACCGGGCGCGTGTGGTTTTGCGCAGCGATCCGAGTGAGGGGAATTATCAGAAATACGTTGGTCTACGTAACCAGTGTAATAAGAAGTGCAGGGCTGCTAGACGTCGCTATATCCATGAGTCTATAGAAAACTGTCCTCCCACAAAATTATGGAACTTCTTTAAGTCCTTGGGGTTAGGCAAATCAAAACAAAAACCTTCTGGCTTTATTGATCTTAATGCCCTGAACTCCCACTTTAGTGCTTCGCCGGTCATATTGGATCCATCTATTAAGCGACGAACGCTGGTTAGCTCGCCAATACCCCTAAACTGGACTTCTCTTCTTTTGATCTCGGCACTATCACTCCCAAAGAAACGTTGGAGCTGCTGAGGTCTATTGGGACGAAGGCCGTTGATGAAGATGGCCTGGGTCTGGATATGCTTATGCCCGTGGCAGAGTTCATTGCTCCCGTTATCTCCCATATAATTAATTATTCCTTTTCCTCAGTTGTTTTCCTACTCTATGGAAATTTGCGCACGTTATTCCTCTCCCTAAATCTTCTAACCCTTCCACTTTCTCCGAATATCGGCCTATTTCAATTCTCCCGATTCTTTCTAAAGTCATAGAACATTTTCTATGTCGGCGATTGTCGCACCATCTTAATCTCCATAATCTTTTTAACCCTTTCCAATCCGGCTTCCGGCCCGGGCATAGCACCGTCACTGCTCTTGTCAAGGTCACTGATGACATTCGTCTCAATATCGAGGATAAGAAGCTTACAGTTCTTGTACTTCTTGACTTCAGTAGGGCTTTCAACACTGTGGATTTTGATATTCTTCTAGGCATTCTCAAAACTTTAAATGTTTCCGATCCCGCTTTGGCCTGGTTTCAGTCCTACCTCATGGGCAGGCACCAGCGGGTGAGATTAGATGACGCTTCTTCAGAGTGGAACAGTCTCACCGCCGGTGTCCCCCAGGGGGCAGTGCTCTCTCCTCTCCTATTCTCTATTTTTATAAATGGCATAACGGCAGCTCTGCGCTCTTCCCACCACCTGTACGCAGACGATCTGCAAATATACGGAGCAGCAGGTATTGATAATTTCTCTGACTTGATTGATCGCATTAACGTTGATCTCGAGGCCATCCGTGTTTGGGCGGCTGATTTTGGGTTAATGGTGAACGCCAAGAAGTCGCAGGCGATTGTTGTTGGAAGCCCACACTTTATCTCCAAGCTGTCTGACCTGGTGGTGCCTGAATTATTTTTTGACGGAACTTCTATTCCTTTCTCACGTTGGTCATAAATTTAGGTATCATTATGGATCGGACACTCTCCTGGTCGGCTCATGTCTCGGGAGATCAGCCGCAGGCTTTTTGCCTCTGTTCACTCTCTCAGACGCATGCAAAGTTTCCTTCCCCTTCGTACCAAGATTACTCTCGCACAATCTCTCCTTCTCCCCCTACTTGATTACGGCGACATAGCTTATCTCGACCTCTCTGAGCAGCTTCTAGACAAACTCGAGCGACTCCAGAATGTGTGCATACGCTTCATATTCGGCCTCCGGAAATATGACCACGTGTCCTGTTTCCGCGCTCAGCTGAAGTGGCTGCCGATTCGCCTTCGCCGTAATGTGCACATCCTGTCGTTGCTTTTTAATGTCCTTTTTAAACCACAGTCCCCTTACTACCTCTCGGAAAGATTTAGCTACTTGGCCACTGGTTCCGGGAACCGTTTACGGTCGAGTAACAATCTCTCTCTCTCTCTTCCTGTCACCCATTCCAAATCCCACTCCAAATCCTTCTCCGTGCAGGCTGTTAGACTGTGGAATCGATTACCTTGTGACATCAGGCAGTCGCAAACTGTTGCCACCCTGCAGAATCGCTTGAGGAAGTACTGGCTTGACGGTTCCTCTTAATTGAATATTGTGTGTTCTCTAGTTCGTGTATATTTATGTATTTTATGTAGCGTATACTTCTTGATATGTATTTATTTATCGTTATATTATTGGTATGTACTAGAGTGTATCTGTATTTCTATGTATGTGTATTTTAAATGCTTTAGTTAGGCAATTAGGTTAATTTCAGGTTCCGGATCCTCTTACTTTTATTTGTATGTCTACTCTTTTTTCTGATGTCCTGTCAATCGCCCGAAGGTTAACTGGTAGAGATCCCTTTAAGGGATAAGTTCGCCTTTGTACATTTGCTTTTGTTCTGTTATCTGTATTTTTTTGTTTTATGTGCAATAAAGAGATATACATACATACATACATTCTCACTTTTCGTATTTTTAGGGTTCCGTACCTCAAAAGGAAAAAAAGGAACCCTTATAGGATCACTTTGTTGTCCGTCTGTCTGTCTGTCAAGACCCTTTTTCTCTGGAACGCGTGGAGGTCGCATGCTGAAATTAATATCAAATACTCAAGCCTGCGGTTCCTTGAAGCTGTGAAAAAATGAACCTTCTAAGTCAACGCAATCAAAAGACACAGTCATTAAAAAGGCTATTTCCATACAAATTGTCGAAATCCGAAAACATAAAGGGTTCAGTTGTCCTAGAAACTTGAAATTTGGTATGACGGTAGCTCTTATAGCACAAAAACTCGGAAAAGTCTCTAAATATTAATTTTTTATGTCTTGTCTGTAGATTTCGCAGACCAATATAAGTTGACCCCACACTGCGTACATTTTGCTTAGGAGCAGGGCTCTGCTAACACTGGACTTCTTAAAACACTGGGGAAAAGCGTTAAAATTTTTCTACGGAACCCTCGTGCGCGAGTCCGACTCGCACTTGGCCGGTTTTTTTTAAGGACAACGAATAACCTCTAAGGTACTGCAATTTCTTGGGTGACTGTAATCAATTCAAACCATGTTAAATCAATGTTATTAGAATCATTATTTTGCACTACCTAGTTAAGACGAATCATAATAGGTCTCGTCATCTCTGGAACGTTCCGGTTTTTTAATTAGGAAATTAATACTTTGTAGACAATTGAATACAGATTTGTATTTTATAGTTATGGTTCAAAAATCACGTTCATACGATTTATCGTTCCAAAATTATAATTTTTTCTCCGTATTTTTTACAGTTTTTAGGCTCTATTGTAAAGTTGGGTTTAACACGGTTACGCCCTTATTGTTTTCCGTCGTCGACATGTATAACTTGCGGACTTTTAAGTTGCTGTGAATGGTTGACGGGAATACACCCACTAAATAAAAACTGTTTTATTTACAACGAAAACGATTAACAGTGTCGGATCTATCACTAAAAATTACACTATATCAAAATATAAAAGTCATATACTCTTGCTACATTAATACCCTAGAATAAATCCATTTAATAATGTTGTTAGTGACACAAACGGCAAAGTCTTGTTTATTGAGTCCCATCAAAAATGTTGTAAGTGAAACTTCCGATAAATATCGATGAAGGAGTTCAGGTTAAATAGGATCATGTAACTTTTTAGCATCTTCTAATAGGAAATTGCTTAATATTTACATATTTATTTTAGAGTATAGTAAAGATAATAGCAATAACTAATACCGAATTTCATATAAAAATTCTATGAATCGTAAATTTTATACACAATAAGGTATTTGATTGGTTCTCCTGAAACGTAGCTGTTTTACAGATCCGACTCTTTTAATAAGGACCGTCGATTTGCTCTTTCTCTATTATGTGGCAGAAGTGACTCTGATAGGTAAGGTCTAGAAGGCTAAGGTTAAACTTTAGATTAGAAAAAGTCGAACGATTTGCTATTTCCAACAAACACCGGTCACACCTATAAAGTGTTAAGTCAAAATGATCAACATAGAAACGTACCACCCCGTCCCGCGCTCCGCCTCTACCCTCCGCGGACGCCTGGCGTTCGCGGCGTGTCCTTACATTTAGATAGAACTACTTCGACAAAGTTCCAGTTATTTTTTCTTTTTTTTATTCAGTGCGAATGTAGTATCCATTGAATAACTGTAATTTCTTAATTTTCACGACTATCTTAATTTGCCCCGAATAACAATGTACAAAAGAATGAAAAATACATGTTCCATACTTTGCACTGGGGTGCAACGTGAACTGAGTGTGTATAATGCCATAAAAAACTTAATGTAAGTTTGCACCAACCAACTGAATTATCCTCGAGACGCAATGTGAATAAAATAATTTACTGAGGTTTCATACACCACACACCTTAATAATTAAGATATATTATGCAACAAAGGGTATACACGAGGCTAAACTTACGCCAAATAACTTTTAACATACTCTAATATTACGCCACTTTAAAGTTTATACCAAACATTTAAAAGTCTTCCGTACATAACAGAAACGGTGCAAACCGGGGGCAACCATCTAGTCGTTCTCTCTAAGGATTCCAGAAAAAACCACGACTACACGACTTACTTCCGTACTTTTCACTAATTCGACTAGGGTAAATAGGTATTTTATTAAACTATTGCCATTTAGTGAACGCACATAAGATATGTAAGCATTCCTGTCGCTTTAAATGACACCACGAAAACTGTACCACGGTGGGCGGGGCTTGCAAACTGTACCTGCGCGCCGATCAGTTAGGCTGCGCGAGTCCGTCGATTAATAACAACATAAAATAAAACAATTATTAAGATATACCACACTCACTCACGTATATAAGTCGAGTTTAGCCCGACACGTTTCGGACTAATTCGTAGTCCTTCCTCTGAGAGCGCATGACCCAGCGGCAGCGAGACGCACACTGCGCGCCGCGGCTCTGTTTGCGCGACTACACAGCGCAGTGAGCGTCTCGCTGCCGCTGGGTTTGCCGACTTATATACGTGAGTGATCCGTTATAATTCACTATGATTAGAGTCTCATGGTAGTTTAATGTTAAAAATATACCACAAAGTTTAAATATTGTTAAAACATGCTCCTGTCTCCTGGCCCGGCCAGAATCGTCTCTGCAGGAAGGAACTCTTCAACGGTTAATGGCATCGACTTGAGATTTGTATGGATATGTAAGTTGGATGACGATACATGTAATAATCCTCCTTCTGCAGTCGGGTAAAAAGTACAGTCAACAAAAAAAGCTTTTTTAAATTTTTTTTATGGTTAAAATTAGCTAGTTTTCGTAAAGACGATGTATGATATACGGTTACCAAGGTTCTACAAAACGTTCATCACTCATCAACTTAATTGTAAAACCTTCCTCATCAACCTTCGTATCACAAACTGTTTTGCGTTGTCATCGGAGCTCGATAGATGTACGAAATTTTAAGTCAGTTTGACCTCTGGAAATGGTTTTAATTTCACTTACAAGATTTAAGCCATTCTTGTCAACATACTAACACGGCAAATTAAATAAAAGCTTGTGAAAATTGGATAAATATAACGTCAAGAAATAGGTTAGGACTAAGTACTTAGCTAGAACCGTCACAAATTAAAATATCGATATCGACTAACAAGTCTTACAACACTATTATCGACTACGACACGGCACTTTTGTGGCCGTTATATGTAACTATATTTATTCGACACTCCCCTCCCACTCCCACCAATAACCCTAATCAGAGCATGAAAGGGACAACTTCAGCCCGAACTGATAATGGACCCGATTCTACAGCGGCCGCTAAAATTCCTAATTTTATTTAGGCGTCGCTAATGCCCGTTTTCACCAACTACACTTAAGTCATCACCTAGTCAGGGGACCCCTATCCTAAGTGGCCCCTTATATCTCTCCCTAACCTAATTTCGTTTTCACCATCTTAGGTAACGCCTTAATAGGGGTTACTTAACTAAGTGACGGTTTGTTTTAGCTATAGTGATTTCTAAAACCGGTTTTGTATCGATAATTTTTTTTAAGAGAAATAACTTCAAAAATCGTCTGTAAAAAAATAAACCAACATTATAAAAACATAGAAAAACTATACAGATATATAATTAATACTAAATTGACGTCTTATTTCTTATTTTTAAATGTTGACTAGGCTGTATGGCATTATCTTTGCCATCCAGAAAAATCAGAACAGTTTATAACTATCAAATTTTTTTCGAACTTTCGGTGCGATGATTGTAGTTTATTAGCGAGCATTAATTGACTGAAACTGGAATGATTAGTTATCTGATAATTTATTCATGAACTGTACATATTTTCAAAGTATTCTGGTTATTCGATTTCTTTGAAACCCGTATAATACAGAACAGACCAGAACCCGCGAGCGCGCATGTTAATTAATCGCTTCTCATGTGGTTACTACATGCAGAAATGCCGTTGGGTTTATAAAAAAACAGAATAGGATTATTATTTTAAGTGTAAACGGATAGCGAAATCAATAATAAATTGACACAGTGCGCGGCGTTATGATTGAACTCGGCTTCTGGTTTGTTTTGTATTCTGAGGGTCAAGAATAGACTGATGATGGATAATTAGTATTAGGCATTCGTCCAACTGCGATGAGGCCTTCCTTTATACAGAACTATTCTTCTTCTGTTTTGGGTTATTCTTATATTCCAAATACCTCTAATGTTAAATTTTTTCAAGTATGAAAAGCACGTTTTCTTTCGACATACTGCGAGTAGGTATATCTTATGAAAAATCTTTAGTATCTATCATACTTTGATAAATCATCTGATCTTCAGTCTGATCTAAATAACTTTGATGTGAATATTAAATCTATTTATTCAACAGCTTCCAAACTCTACAAAATCATTTAAATAGCCTTCCATTTTATATAAATATTATCAATCAAGTTAATTATTGCACGATAACCTATAAAAATTAAAACGCATCTGCGACTGCGCGAACTGTCACTTAGCGCTAGGGGGTCAATATTCGACCCCCTAAACTTACGGGACCCCCTAAGCAGTTAGGTGTTACTTAAGCGTTGGTGAAACGGAAATTGATCTTAGGTGTCCCCTAAAAGAGCTAAGGGATCCCTTAAATTTTAGGAGTCGTTGGTGAAAACGGGCATAAGTCCTTTTGCTATTCTATGAGCGGCTGTCATAATCAAATGACAACGCCAATTTGAATCTGACGTTTCTTGTTTTAGGCGGTCTATTCAATTTAGGTTTAGCTGCTTAAGTCATAGATAATAGTATTACCTATAGATGGAGCACAAGAGGCAACTATATTTTATCCTTTCTAACACCTTCAAATTGCCATAAGACAGAAAGATACATATTTATATAATCTGTTGCGTCGAAATTGAGTGAATGTCTCTATTTTTACCAGTACCTGTAGATGTATCACAAAAAAATGAACAATCAATTCGATACTTGGTACCTCTGATTCTAATGGTGGCATATGGTGTGTTAAAAAGAGATAGCAATAGCTGAAAGCGTATGTCCTAAAACGCTGCGCGCCACTTAGTAAATACGAAACGTCATGTTCGTTACCAGCTGGTTAACAAATGCTTCTGTAAAGAAAAGCTTTTTTTGACTTATTTATAAAAGATAAATATGTGAAGTTTTGTTCCGTAAATCTGTTGTTTCCCAAGAATGGCTTGCATTGTTCCCGGTGCTACGCTTACAGGTGGCGGATGAACAAATTAAACAAGAATAAACGTTTTACAATATTTATTCAACACAACCGCGTCGCTAGCACACGAATGAAGTCGTAGGGTGAGGGTAAGAATTACGCCGGTCTGATTTAAGCCCCCCCCTAATTACGCTGGGTGTTGCACACCAACTAGCACTTCCCTGCTGTTGCCGTTGCCGCGAAGATGGAGACAGTGGGCAGATGTTCCGCCAGGGGAAGCCGGAGACAGTGATGGTGGGCTCGAGCCGCAACGTAGCACCCTGGAATTTACGTCCGCTGTTATATGTGCTCACTACGTGGACGTCTCCGTTGACTGTGACCGGCATTAAGCAGAAGCGGGATGTGCACTAAGTATGGTGATAGGAAATGGCTTGGTGAAGTGCAGATGTCACAGTCAGACGGAGTTTACAATTACAGATGATGTGCGCTAAACAATTGACTATTAAAATTTTACGTTATAATATTTATAATTAGGCTTGCATCAGAACAATGGAATTGTGAAAGGAAACAGCAACACTAGCAAGCAAGCTCACAAAATATATACAATTGGCAACGGTTAAAACCGTTAGTGCACACATTTAAATTTCAAATCTACCGTTACACATTTAAAGCATAAGAAATGTCCAACACTTACCCAATATCGGGGTTTAACACTATATATTATTTATGTATTTAAGTTTTTCTTTAAGTTTAGGCCGGAACTTTTGATAAATGAGTTTGGAAACCAAAACAAGTGGAGATCGCGCAAAGCGACGTGTGATGACACTATGAAGAGTGAACGTGCGCCTACGCCGGTGTTAAAGTCTGTCTGGGCGCTCCGCCGGCCGGCCGCGACGGGACGGTCGCGCCCTGCGCAGTCGGGGTAAGGGGAGGAGACTGGTTCTCGAACAATAGAACTCGAGTGGAGTACGGTCAGCGCGAGTAATAAATAACACGCTCGATGTACAAATAACCTAATTTGATGTAGGATTGATGTAATTATTTTTAAATTTATAAATATGTGTATAGTTTTATCGTGTTTGTATTTTTTATTAGGTAAGTATTATTGTAAGGCTTAGGCTCTAGGATTTATTACTTGTTTATTTTTTTATAGCCTAGGTTATGTAACGTAACTACGTTACAGTACCCCGCCGCGTCGGGAAGGATTTTATTATATTTAAGTATAATTAAATCCGCATGACTCAGTACCTATACGGACACTTTCACACAAGTCATCCATACTTCACGCTATCATGAGTACGTCGCATCTGTATATTAACAATACTAAACATCAACGCTTACATTCAAAATATTAAGAGGTGACCCGTTACAAGAACTTGAAACCTTTAGGTACGGCTACTAAAGATGGTAAGACGCCTGAATACAAGTGCACACAACTGCTATCTGAGCTATATGCGATTGTAACAAAGATAAAAAAAACATTATTTATTGAGACCAATCAATTTGAGATCCTTTACGTGCCAGGTGCCAAGGTCTTTCCCTGATAAATCCTGTAACACGTAAACTAAAGGTGATTTCTTAGCCACGATTTTTGCTTTGACAAACTTTGGTGCCAATTTTTTGGTAAAACGCTTGTCTTTGTCACTTAAGAAGTAAGTGCGCTTCATGACAATATCTCCTATCTTAAAATCTGCTGGCTTACGTCTGAGATTGTAGTGAGTCGTGTTTTTAACATGGGCATGCCATAGTTTAACTTGTACCTTGTCAAAAATCGAGGACAGACAACCCATGTTTTCAGCGTAGATGTCTCGAGGCATGAACAACACTTCCTTACCAATGTCAGTATCGGTGTAGTGTGTCCCACAAGTCACAAGCTCCCTACCAAACACTAAAAACGCAGGCGCAAAGCCAGTTGCCTCATTGACAGAACTGTTAATGGCAAATTGAACCTGTGGAATAAACACGTCCCACGACCTATGATCGTCATCGACGAAGGTAGAAATGCAGGTAATTATCGTTCTATTAAAACGTTCAACTAAATTTACTTGCGGTGTGTACCTAGGACTATAATAAACGTTAGGAATTTTGTAGCGTTTAAATAATCCATCCATAACCCTTCCGGTGAATTGTGTAGCGTTATCCATTAGTACGGTTTGAGGAACGCCATGTACCAAGAAAACCGATTCCTCTAAAATGTTCGCTATAATCTCTGCAGTTGCCCTTTTGATAGGATAGATCAAACAAAACTTAGAAAAACAACAGGTGATGACTAAGATATAGTTGTTGCGTTTCCTTGTTGTAGGCAAGGGACCCATTAAATCGATCGAGAGCATTTGGAACGGCCGTGAGCATTGTTTAGGTCTCCCCATTTCCCCTAAGGTTTGATGGTTCTGTGCCTTATACGATAAGCACTTATCGCAAGCTCCAACGAAGTCTACGACATCCTGGTACATACCCGGCCAATAATATCGTAGCGCGAGTCTGCGGTAAGTTTTAAAGATACCCATGTGACCTGCAATAGGCTCTGAGTGATTTTCGAAAATGGCCTTATGACGCAACTCGGCGGGAACCACCAATTTCCATGAAAATTCCGATGTCAATTCGTGTTTATTCTTGGTCAATCTATATAAAGAATTGTTTTTTATAATAAAATTTGGAAAATCTACTGGGTTATGGAGGCAGCCGTTATAAATGTTGGTATACCAGGTGTCCTTTGAATCAGAGTAAGAGTTGGAGGTACAAATTGCACTCACTGGCACCCGCGACAAGGCATCAGGGATGACGTTATCGACGCCTCGACGATGTTTAATAGTGAAATTAAATCCAGACAAGCGAACTCCCCAACGAGCCAGTCTACCGGTTGGGTTACTAATGGACAGGAACCACTTGAGAGCACTATGATCTGTGTAAACCGTGAAAGGCTGCCCATTTTCAATGTAGCAACGCCAATATTCCAAAGCAGTAACTACGGCTAAAGTTTCGCGCTCTGTGATACTGTAATTCTTCTCGGCCGATGACAGGCTTTTAGACATATACGCGATCGGATGCTCCTTACCGTCGACAGTCTGAGTTAGCATCGCGCCTATTCCATAATTGCTGGCATCTGTATGGACCTCAAACGGTTTCGAATAATCTGGACAGCATAGAACCGGCGCAGATACCAATCGTTCCTTGAGCTGCTGGAACGCAGACTCAGCCTCAGAGGTCCAATTAAAAGGTGGAGAACCCTTCTTTGATGAAGTTAATTTGTTTAACGGGCCCGCTATGGTACTAAAATTAGGGACAAAACGTCTGTACCAAGTAGCGGTTCCTAAAAAACGTTTAAGGTCCTTACGACACGTGGGAGTGGGGTAATTCAATATCGCTTCGACCTTCGCAGGATCAGTACGCAAGCCACAACCATCGACAACATAACCGAGGTATTTAAGTTGGTTACTAAAGAAATTGCACTTTTCCAAGTTGACCGTCAGATTGGCCTGCTTTAACTTGTCCAAAACGCGCAAAAGTATAGACACGTGACTATTAAAGTCTTGAGAAACGACAATAATATCATCCAGGTAGGCGAACACCTTAAGGTCGAACTCTGAGAACAACAGATCCACTAATCTTTGTTGAGTAGCAGGAGCGTTGGTCAGGCCGAACGCAGTTCGCTTAAAGTGAAACGTTCCCCTACCAGGTACATAAAAGGCAGTCTTGTTTCTATCTTCCGGAGCGATCTTAATTTGCCAGAAGGCTTTGGACAAGTCAATGCTGGACAAGTAACGAGCATCTCTGAGGTTATCCAAAATCTCAGAAATATACGGAAGGTTATAAGCATCGCGTTTTGTTACCGAATTTAGCTTGCGACTATCAAGACAGAACCGGGGCTGACCGTTCTTTTTAGTGACGAGTAGTACAGGTGATGACCAACTACTTTCGCAAGGTTCAATCACATCTAACGAAAGCATCTCGTCCACCTGCTCTATTAATATACGTTGTTTTTCCGGTGATAAGCGATAGTAACGTTGTCGTATAGGAGCAGAGTCTCCCGTGTCGATACGGTGTGTAATTAAGTCAGTGACACCTAAGCCTTTCCTTTGATACGAAATATCCTCGAATTGTTTTACGACGTTATCGGCTAATTGTTTTTGAGATTCCTCTAGATTATCGTAACCCTGAATAAAGCTTGTTGGTTTGGATAGGATTTCACCATTAACCGAATCGCCATTACCATCTATAACAATGCTACTTAAATACTTCGGACAGATCTTAAAGGCACGCCAAAAATCGACTCCTAATATGAGACTGTTGTGTATGCCTGGCACAATAAAGGCTCTCAAAATATGGAATCGGTTATCAAAGCATAGTGGTACGTCCATGTAACCTTCACTTTGCAACATCTGTCCCCCTGCTGTGGTGACCGCGACAGTAACATCCTTAATCAACTTAAGGCCACTATTGACAAGTACTAAATGAGCATCGTTGCCCAGAATAGTGACAGCTGAACCAGAATCTAATAGCCCTGACATTCTAATGCCATTGATAAGTACTGAGACATAGGGTCTATTGTCGTAAGTATGATTTTCTTTCAGAATTGCGTCAACTTTATAAGATCTGAAATATATATTAACCGTACGCAACCAATTCTCCCAATCTGCCTTATCAAAATTATCCTTGGTTGGTTCATTGACACAATTCTGCCTAATCAGTTTTTTTGTCTTTGACCGCCCTTACTGCAATCGGGACAATCCGGCGTTTTAACATTTTCACGACCGCAAACAAAACACACAATAACATCCTTGTTTGCCTTACACTGCCGAAGGTTATGTGTATTAACGCGACATCTCGGACAATAACGTGTCTTAGGCGTAGGAGGATCAATAGCATGTACATAGTTAGGACTCGCTTTATTTGATGAATTATTGTTATTAAATTGATGGTGTAAATTTGATTTATTGTAACTATTGTATTTATATGTATTATTATTATTTAAATTTGCATTATTGTTATAACTCGTATTATTGCTTAAATTAGGCCTACTTTTCGACGGACCACCCGAATAGGCGAACTCCGGCGCCAAAGTTTCCGAACTAGGACGGGGTGGTTCCCTGAACTGCGACAGACGGGACTGTATACTCTCATAATTACGACATAAGGTCTTTAACTGCTCAATAGTTGTAATTTCCGAAACGGAAGATAAGGTGCTTGCATAGCAGGGACGAATATTGTGCAGCAAAATCTCAAGTTTATCAACTTCAGATAATGTATTAGACAGGCGTGCAAAAAGACCGGACATTATTGAGAGATATATGACAATATTTTCCGTTTCACCCTGTGTACGAGACCTGATTTCAGAAAGTAACCGATAATCAAAATCAGCCTGCCCAAAATCCCTTTTCAAGAGCACCACCAAGTCATCCCAGCTTGTTATCTTCTCCCTGACACTTCGAAACCAATGAATTGCGTCGCCTGCAAATATCTCGGTGGCATTATGGAGTAGTTTGCTACTAGAAATTCCCTTCGCACCACAAAACTCCGATACGCGTTGAATGAAAGCTCTCACACAAGTTTTACCGTCGTAGCGCAACTTTAACAACTGGTTACTATTATTGCCATCACAAGTCACTGTGATATTAAGTGGAGCTGCAGAATTGACAGGGGGCGGAAGAGGATCACTACCTGACGGAGCCAACGGATCCAAGACAATACGGGTTGTTAAAAAATTTGTACGCTCCGAACAGAGCTTAAATAACGTGACACAGTGATCGTAAGCCTCCTTTTGATCATTATCTGCGCAAACAATACGGTTAAGCCTATGGTACAAATGATGAATAAGATTCTCAGCTCGGAGTAAGGTACTCTTATCCAATGGCTCAGTATCCAAATAAGTATTGACTTTCTCTAGCACATCCGAAACACCATCTATATCCTCAGCAGCATCAAGTGGACTGGTAAGGATGTCCTCAGATGGAAGCAAAGGACTACACTTAGCAATCTGCTTACGCAGTTCCATAACTGTAGGAGCCGGTGTCTCTCCCCTAATAGTAACTTCGTATTCCAATTCTGCCTTTTGAAGAGATAAGAATTTAATAGGCCGAGCCATGTTTAAAAAAAAAAGTAGAGTGCAAGTACCCAAATCTGGGCAAATGTTGGACAGTAAAAAAAACAACTAAATACTCCGCCCGTTACAATATAAAATTATTAAATGGAATAACGTTTTGGTTGTTTTTCTTCAAGCGATTTAAGCACTAAAGCAAATAAAAAGCAGCATAAAAAAACACAAAGAAAACACTCGCAGAAATAAAAACATAATAAGCACTTTAAATGCAACTAATGTGTACGTAACTGAACAAAGAACAAAAAAAATTTTTTTTTTTTTGCAATGGTATTCTTTCCTTCCACAATAACTTAACAGCACAATAATGTTCCCGACAACATGGTACTAATTTAATATCAAACGGAGAGAAAATAAATTAACGATTTAGGTTTTAATAGTTGTTACCAAAAAATGTGGCTAACTGTACTTACGAAGTTATCATGATGACCCGCAATTTGCCTTTAAAAATAATTATTACGTACACATCAGCTGCTGGCAACCAAAAAATAAAAGAAAACGTTTCACAAAACAGAAAAAAAAAACACCAAGCACCACTACCACAACTACCCGCCAGGAGGCAAAAATCAGACCCTTTTTTTAAAAAAACCACGGTAAGGCGCCAGTGCTACGCTTACAGGTGGCGGATGAACAAATTAAACAAGAATAAACGTTTTACAATATTTATTCAACACAACCGCGTCGCTAGCACACGAATGAAGTCGTAGGGTGAGGGTAAGAATTACGCCGGTCTGATTTAAGCCCCCCCCTAATTACGCTGGGTGTTGCACACCAACTAGCACTTCCCTGCTGTTGCCGTTGCCGCGAAGATGGAGACAGTGGGCAGATGTTCCGCCAGGGGAAGCCGGAGACAGTGATGGTGGGCTCGAGCCGCAACGTAGCACCCTGGAATTTACGTCCGCTGTTATATGTGCTCACTACGTGGACGTCTCCGTTGACTGTGACCGGCATTAAGCAGAAGCGGGATGTGCACTAAGTATGGTGATAGGAAATGGCTTGGTGAAGTGCAGATGTCACAGTCAGACGGAGTTTACAATTACAGATGATGTGCGCTAAACAATTGACTATTAAAATTTTACGTTATAATATTTATAATTAGGCTTGCATCAGAACAATGGAATTGTGAAAGGAAACAGCAACACTAGCAAGCAAGCTCACAAAATATATACAATTGGCAACGGTTAAAACCGTTAGTGCACACATTTAAATTTCAAATCTACCGTTACACATTTAAAGCATAAGAAATGTCCAACACTTACCCAATATCGGGGTTTAACACTATATATTATTTATGTATTTAAGTTTTTCTTTAAGTTTAGGCCGGAACTTTTGATAAATGAGTTTGGAAACCAAAACAAGTGGAGATCGCGCAAAGCGACGTGTGATGACACTATGAAGAGTGAACGTGCGCCTACGCCGGTGTTAAAGTCTGTCTGGGCGCTCCGCCGGCCGGCCGCGACGGGACGGTCGCGCCCTGCGCAGTCGGGGTAAGGGGAGGAGACTGGTTCTCGAACAATAGAACTCGAGTGGAGTACGGTCAGCGCGAGTAATAAATAACACGCTCGATGTACAAATAACCTAATTTGATGTAGGATTGATGTAATTATTTTTAAATTTATAAATATGTGTATAGTTTTATCGTGTTTGTATTTTTTATTAGGTAAGTATTATTGTAAGGCTTAGGCTCTAGGATTTATTACTTGTTTATTTTTTTATAGCCTAGGTTATGTAACGTAACTACGTTACACCGGTTGTAAAAGCAGAGAGGGTGTTTTGATGAAGAATAATAGGTACATATAATTTCACCAGTAAGTATTTTTATGATTTTTTGAACATATTTTTATAAATACAAATCCTTATTTACGAAAAGTGAATCATATACATTAATATACAGTCTAGCTTTGATTTATTCAAGTAAAAGCGGGAGTTCATTGTATTAATTGACAAAAACCAAAGCCAACCAGGATTTTCCTACTTTATAGGGTTGTGGCTGATCTTATTAAGAATATCGATAAGTACTTACTTAACAATTTTTTTACCGCGCGGCGTGAGCGAAGTATCTCGTTTCAGCTTGTACAAAAATGCTTTCATATGTCCAGAGGGGCTATTCCAAAGTCTGAAATTCGAATTCAACTGTCCCGCGCAGGCCAACATAGATTAATGGCCCTTCTACACGGTTGGCAACAGAGCTTCCACCACCGTGACCTTGGTGGATGGTTTGTTGCTCGGTCGCGACGACGGTCGCATCCACGGTTGCAAACACCGTCTGAAACTTGCGCTATATGGTTGGCAACAGAACTTCTACCAACGTGACCTTGGTCGGTGGTTTGTTGCTCGGTCGGAACGACGGTTGCAAACACAGTCTCAAACCCTGCTTGCTACAACTTCAGTGCGTCGCGAACTAGAATTCTTGGAGAAAACATAGAAAATGGTTCCTTGCCTTTCAAAACTTCAAAAAGTTGATGTCGCTTTAGCACTTTAGACATAAACATAACTGAACTGCGCTGCGCTCGCGCGGTTGATAACGCGGTTTGCAACACGCTCGCGCGGTTGCCAACAAGCCTTCCACCGTCTTTCACGGTGGAGCGAACGCGTTGCCAACGCACGCCCGTAAACCAAGAGCGCTGCAAGGTTGTTTATACAAACGATTGGGAACCGACCAAGGTCACGGCGGTGGAAGCTCTGTTGTCACACCTCTCTCTCACACTTTTTTGTCACACCGAACACAAAGCGAAGGGAGGTCGGCCCCTATACTACGAAGTCCGAAATTAGAGGTTCGTGTCGTACCGTCCCGCTCACGCTAATATTATTTAACACGAGTATGAGCAGGGCGATACAATGCGAACTTCAATTTTCGAATTTCGTAGTAGTCCCCCGGGTACGAACTTCGAAGTGGCCAGGGGGCTCAGCGTCTGTCCGCCGTCTGTCCAGGGCCGTGTATTATAGGGCTGCCAGTTGCAATTCGCAAGCGGAAGTCTCATTCTATCACCTTTTGTTAGAAAGATAATTCCACTTGTGAATTTTAAGTTCTAGCTTTATAACATGTCGCGAACGGCGAAGCGAGTACTTCGATATTTAAAGTTCACTATAGGTTATAATATAGTATATGAAAAATCTATGATTTCTGTTACAGGATATGTTGATGCCGATTGGGCATCAACAACAAAGACGTCGTGTAACAAAGTTGAAAACAAAGAACCGTAGCACTGTCGAGCACTGATGCTGAGTATATGGCCTTGTGTGATGGAGCGAAGGAAGCTAAACTTGTAAGAAGTTTTCTTAATAAATGTGCAGGAAAACTCTACTTGATAACTTTGTATAATGATAGTCAGTCAGCACAAAAACCGTTTAGTTCAAAGGCAGGTGTTAGAAATATAGATATTTAAATTTAAACATTGGATGTAAACTAAACAGATATAGAAGTCGTTTGTTGTTAGTTTCATTGTTCGCCACTGATGGCGCTGTACATCACCTCTTCCTCTTAGTCGCTTTACACCGATTGTAATAGCTGCGTATTTTTCATCACTCTAATAAAAACTATTGTTTCTAATAAAATCCTGGTTTAATTTACTCATAATCTGTCGCAACCAAAAGTTCCAGGCCCAGAAAAACATTTTTTTGACATTTATTGAGAAAACTTCTTACAAATTTAGCTTCCTTGGCTCCATCACACAAGGCCATATACTCAACATCAGTGCTCGACAGTGCTACGGTTCTCTGTTTTCGACTTTGTTACACGACGTGTTTGTTGTTGATGCCCAATCGGCATCAACATATCCTGTAACAGAAAACACAGATTTTTCATATACTTACTATATTATAATCTATAGTGAACTTTAAATATCGAAGTACTCGCTTCGCCGTTCGCGACATGCTATAAAGCTACAAGTTACAATTCACAAGTGGAATTATCTTTCTAACAAAAGGTGATAGAATGAGACTTCCGCTTGCGAATTGCAACTGGCAGCCCTATAATACACGGCACTGGACAGACGCTGAGCCCCCTGGCTACTTCGAAGTTCGTACCCGGGGGACTACTACGAAATTCGAAAATCGAAGTTCGCATCGTATCGCCCCGCTCACACTCGTGACACAAGCGTGAGCGGGACGGTACGACACGAACCTCGAATTTCCCACTTCGTAGTATAGGGGCCGACCTCCCTTCGCTTTGTGTTAATCTATGTTAGCCTGCGCGGGACAGTCCGATTCGAATTTCAGACTTTGGAATAGCCCCTATGGACATATGAAAGCATTTTTGTACAAGCTGAAACGGAGATACTTCGCTCACGCCACGCGGTAAAAAAAATTGTTAAGTATCGATATTCTTAATAAGATCAGCCACAACCCTATAAAGTAGGAAAATCCCGGTTGGCTTTGGATTTTGTCAATTAATACAATGAACTCCCGCTTTTACTTGAATAAATCAAAGCTAGACTGTATATTAATGTATAATGATTCACTTTTCGTAAATAAGGATTTGTATTTATAAAAATATGCTCAAAAAATCACAAAAATACTTACCGTTGAAATGATATGTTCCTATTACTCTCCATCAAAACACCCACTCTGCTTTTACAACCGGGAACAATGCAAGCCATTCTTGGGAAACAACAGATTTACGGAACAAAACTTCACATATTTATGTTTTATAAGTCAAAAAAAGCTTTTCTTTACAGAAGCATTTGTTAACCAGCTGGTAACAAACATGACGTTTCGTATTTACTAAGTGGCGCGCAGCGTTTTAAGACGTACGCTTTCAGCTGTTGTTACCTCTTTTTAACACACCATATGCCACCATTAGAATCAGAGGTACCAAGTATCGAATTGATTGTTAATTTTTTTGTGATACATCTACAGGTACCATACTACTATCTTTGGTTTAAGTGCTATTCTTTGCATGTCATTTTTAAGCAAAGTCAAGCTAAACTGCCTAATTTTAGCGGCGAATAAAATGGTTCCGTTTAAAACACAATTGCTTAAAATGAAGTTGTGCTGGATCGATTCCTTAATATATTATCCATTAGAAATTGATGACGAATACTTGATAGCTGCTGTGGTGGCCGTAGAGAGGGAGTATGGCGAGGGTGAGGCCGTTTGACCGGTCAGAGCAGAAGTTTCGGAAATTGTTTAGGCTGTCGTGGGACATGGTCCGACACGTAGTGGACACTTTGTGTGCAGGGGATGCGCACATTCAAAGGTTTTGAGTGTGCTGAACTTTTTTGCCATGGTCATGGTGGTAGACCAGACTGTTGTAGGAGAAATTATATTCTGGCTCAAAATCTACCAACAATAAGCCACAATCTGGCAGCTGTTTGTCCTGTAATATTAGAAAGATTGACCCCACAGTGGATCAAGTTCCCAGTGATTAGACTGGAGAAAGAGAGGGCAGTGCAGGGCCGTCTTTTATAAAACTACAACTTACAATTTACACGCGGAAGTCTCTTTCTAACGAAAGGTGATAGAATGAGAGTTCCGCTTGTGAATTGTAACTTGTAGCTTTATAAAACACGACCCAGGAGTTCCAAGACAATTTCCTCCAGGATAGTTTTTTTTTCATTATTATAAAGCATTGGCTACAAGGCTATCAGCTTAAACACGATGCCAGAAGCCATTTTCTAAATGTTGCCCATTCAAATTTAAGAAAATACGATCCCATACATTTTGACAAATTTCATTCATTCATTCACTTATTTTTTTCAAGTAGCAACACGCTCAATTTAATTTAGAAATTTTAGGATACGGATAAAATCCGGCTAAATTTAGTCAGCTTGACATTCTGGAATAGCACTTGTTAAATCCGCCGTCTAAATTTTAACTAAAAATTAGAAAGCTTAGTTTTAGGCTATTTAGGCGATGTGCACGTAGAATCGCATCCAGTATGTAACGACTTAATTCAGGGCCGTGTTGTATAAAGCTGCAAGTTACAATTTACAAGCGGAAGTCTCATTCTATCACCTTTTATTAGAAAGAGACTTCCGCTTGTAATTTGTAACTTGTAGCTTTATAAAACACGGCCCAGGAGTCACGTATACTGAAAAAAAAAGTTAATTGGTGGGAATCACATTTTTGTTAAAACGAAGAGGAAATCATATTCACACCTAAAAATACAATCCAACCCAACATGAAATACGCCAGGAAAAACGATTACCTACTTTAAGTATTTCTCATTGCTCTAATGTCACTTTTAATTTTAATTAAATTCGCATTTACAATATTTACAAGTTGCTGTTTCATTTCCTCGCAATCGAATTGTAAAGTAGATTGTACAACTCGTCCATAAAACCCATTTTACACTATACTCATCCCATTTAACATTTTATATCTATAAACGTCTCCTGCGAAATGTTGCGTTTTATGCACTTGTTGTACAATCTAGTATTGTTTTATTTCTCTTGATGAGTACTAGCGGTACATGGCGACGTCGGGGCTGCGGTAGAAGCACATGTAGGCGTCGGCGAGCAGGCGCTTGGCGGGCGCGGGCAGCTGGCGGTCGAGCGGCGCCGCCGCGTGCAGCGCGCGCCCGCCCTCCTCGCTCAGCCACAAGCCCAGCTCCGGGATGGACACTATCTCTGGAATGTTGTAGCCGTTGCGCTCACCTGACACAAACACAAACACAATCACCACGAGGAACTTATGCGATCCGCTAAAACTATGTACTTATAATTAAAAATCCATTCGGATTTGATAAGTCCGGGTGGCTGACGAAACTCTGCGGCATAGTCAACTAACCAACAAATTAAACCCACTGCGTACATTTTGCTTAGGAGCAGGGCTCTGCTAACACTAGACTTCTTAAAACACCGAAGAAAAGCGTTAAAATCTTTCTACGGAACCCTCGTGCGCGAGTCCGACTCGCACTTGACCGGTTTTTTTTATTAATTTCTCCAATAAGGGATAGGCAAAGGAAACTAAATCCATAGAGCCATGTCTGAATTATTTTTGTTTCTTTTTTATTTCATTGCATGTTTGAGAAAAGCACTATACATACACCCCGGCCTCTGTAGTAATGACAATGTACTATTTATGTCCCAAAAACTGGCGCTGACCAAATTCGTTGACTTCCTTAAAATGTTCGGACCGGGGTGGGGGCGCTCGCCTTGCCCCCCAAAATGGCTATATTACCTTTCCGATCAGCCATGGAGTCAAAGAAGCACCAAGGCGCATCGTGCTGCGCGCCGGCTTTGACGAACGCCACGTAGTGGCTGGTCTCGATGCACAGCACCGCGAACAGCTCCATGTACACGCGCGGCGCCGCCGCCTCAAGCGCCGGCGCGAACTCCTCCGGCACCGACAGGGGCGTCGCCTGTAACAAGGGTTTCAATATAACACTGAACAACGCTTTGTAGAGTAGGTAGTATCGGTGGTTGGTTATCCGGAGAAGTATTTCATTTCATTTATTCATTGCATAGTCATGTGTACATAAAGGTGTTACAATAATTTCAGTGTAGGTCAAGCCATGACACCCTGTCAGGGCATACAATAATTATAATAATATAACTTATACCTAAATATTACACTTTATAAGTTATTATATTAAATCTTAAAATGTCACATGTGGTACAGTCACCAGCTATAATGTATGATTATGGACAGTGATGCAAAAATATCTGATCATGGTACGAGGCAAAAATGTATGACGACACTCGACGGCAATAAGATCTGATGATTTGCGGTCGGCTCGTACTTGGGTAACGAAATAAGTATCGGACACCGAGTCGCTTAAAAATATCTGATACTTGACAAAATTAAAAATATGTGATCAATCAGCAAACATGAACTTAACTCAGTAGTATTAGTATAGCAGTAACAATCTAATTTGAATGCAGCGATCTGACGCTTCAAATTCAAATTCAAATTTTTATTGCGTTTCACGTTGTACATAGGTTCTTAAAGTAGGTAAGTATAGCGTCAACGTGAACTCGGTAATGCAATGGTAGAACATGCGCAATTTTATTATTTAACTAGTATATAATAAAGTTTTTTAACTATAATAATAGGTACCAAAATTACATCACAGATATAAATTTGAAGATAGGTTTGAGATTAGGACAGAAACATGCACATTCCATTCAGTAATTTTAAGCAATGCAGAATAATAACAAATATCAACATAACTAAAATAAAAAGATGTCAAGATAAAATTTAACATGTAAATACATAGCAGCAACAAAATTAATTGGTAATATTCACTTAACTAAATTTGACTAAAAATAAAAATGTCTACAAAAAGGATGTCAATTTTCATTAAGGAATTCCTAAACACTGTAATAAGGTTTTTCAATTAAAAATGTCTTTAGGCGGCGTTCTTGAAAACAGTGCGTACTTGTCACTGCATATATCTGTATCATGTGTTGTTTTATCTAAATCCAACAAATTCAGTTCTTGGCACCTGTCCTGTTGACGTAATTATTTTTTCCATAAATTTTGCCAAGGAGTTTAAACGCTAATAAAAAACTTGAAGCACAAAAATATTGTTCTTATTTTAAAAGCTGAGAAACGTGAGATAGACAATGTAGTGACAAGTATGCACTGTTTTCAAGAAGCGTCAGATCGCTGCATTCAAATTAGATTCGTAAGACATGCGAATTAAGTTCATATTTCGGGTTAAAGATACTTTATTCTCAAAAGAATTACAGAAATTCACTTATATGAGAATATTTAAACACTTAAAGTAATTTAAATCGTAGGTTAATTTAAATCTGAATCGTGCAGTACATGACATGACAATAATGTATATATAAAAAGTATTAACAAAATTGAGGCAATTTACTTGCAACTACAAAGAGGGTAGATTTCTACAATGATCTACTTAAGTATACAATATTTGTTCGGCTAGCGGCGCCCGCCCGCAGGCCGGTATATACCGACGTCACAAAGAGCGGCGTAAAGAGAGATGGAATGGATGCGGCATAAGTGTATGCGACGCCATAACAATAAAATTATGGTTGTTACTGTTGTTAGTGTGTACCTATATAATATAATTCTATTTTAATTTTTTAAATAATATCTTAGGTATATGTAGATTTCTTGTTTGTACGTTTAGTATATATAAGTAGGTAGTATTAATTAATGAGTAGTATGTTTATATTACTAAAATATGTAAATAATTATTAGTTCAATTATATTTCTGTGACATTAAATATCTTTCGTATATTTATAATCTATGTATAAACATGAAAGCTAAACACATTGACTACATTTTATCTTATGGACTATGTTATGGAAACATTATTTTTTATATAATTATTACATTCCTTTTTAAATACAATCAATGACTTAATATTTCTTATTTCTAAAGGCAGGCTATTATACAATTTGACACCCTCAGATGATATATTTCGTCGTCCGTAGTTTGTTCTAGATCTGGCAGTGATCAGGTTTTCAGCATTTCTATTACGATAGTTTTGTAGTTCTTTTTTTTTTTCGTAAACTTCAATTTTGAATGTATATCTTTGTGTAATATTTTTCTTATAAGTAAGCAAGTGTTGTAGGTGTACAGCTGTTTTACGGACATGAGTTTGGTTTCACTATAAACTTTTACGGTGGGAGTCAAATAATAAAAATGGAATAATGTTTTAATAATTTTGTTTTGCATGCGTTGTAGTTATTTTAAGTTAGTGCAGGCAGTACTGCCCCACACCTCAATCAGATATTGAAGATGAGGTTTAGCCAACGAGTTATATATCATGAGAGCGACTCGACGAGGGAGGCACTGAACGGTCCCGCGTAGAGATCCTATTAAACACGACAATTTATTTTTAATATGTTGGATGTGTGCTACCCACGTTAAGCCGCTGTCGACAATTAATCCTAAATATTTTTCATGGTTACTGATTCGCCTTTTTTCTCCATTTATAGTAAGGGGTGTGAAATCTGCAATAACTTTATTTTTAGGTTTAAAGATTAAATATGACGTCTTAGCTGCATTTATGGTTAATAAATTATACTGAAACCAGTCGTATAATATGTCAAGATCTTTCTGGGCTTTCACTAGTACATCTTGGATTGTATGTCCGTAGTAAAACAAGCACGTGTCATCAGCATACAGCGTTAGATCACCATGGAGTGCTACTTCCTGAATGTTATTAATATAAATTAGGAATAGCAGAGGTCCCAAAATAGATCCTTGGGGAACTCCGCAGTTAATGGGATGAAGATTGCTCTGATATTCATTAATTTTTACCACTTGAACCCTGTTTTTTAGATAAGACTCAAACATTCCTTAAGATTTATCAGTCACGCCGATAACCTCCAGCTTCTTCAAGAGCAAGGCGTGACTGACCGTATCAAAAGCCTTTTTTAGGTCAATAAACACTCCTAAAGCTATATTTTTCTTATCAATGTTTGTTTTGATAGTAGTTACTAGATCTGTCGTTGCCGAGAGTGTGCTTGATTTCGGTCTAAACCCGTACTGGCGATTAGAAAGGAAATTGAGTGATTTCACGTGCCTATCGAGACGATCATAAAGGACTCTTTCAAAAAATTTAGATGTTATAGGTAAAACTGATATGGGGCGATAATTATTGATGTCAGACTTAGTTTCTGATTTAAAAATTGGAACCACTTTAGCAACTTTAACATTATCAGGAAATCTACCGTTACTCAAACATTTGTTTATGCAGTGGGACAATTCATGTGATATAGCTTTTTTAAACATTTTAAAACCTTGGTGCTAATTCTATCTATCCCCGTACTTGTATTGGGGTCAAGGCTATCAATATGCTTTTCAATTTCATCTGGGGTACATGGCTCTAGCTTTGATAGAACAACATTTTTTACAAAGTTATTTGGTATTGTATGGGTGAGATTACCATGGTATTTGGGAGGAATCTTACCCGCCAAGGCACTGCCTACTGTAGAGAAAAAATTGATAAAATATTCACATATATGGTCTTCTTGTATGATACGACCATCGACATTACGGATCTGAGGAAGCAGGCATTTATTCTTCAATTTATTTGTTGCCAAGGTGTTGATTAGGCTCCACATCTTTTTCGGCTTTTTGGAGCATTTTTTGAAGGCATCCAAGTAATAAGTTCTTTTTGTACTTTGTATAATCCATACTTGATTTCTTTCAGTTTTGAACTTTATTTTAAGGTCTTCATTGCTCGGATCTTTTTTCAGCTTGTACCATAGTTTATTTCTTCTGTTTATTCCATCGGTAATAGTTTTTGTTATCCAGTCCTTTTGTGGCAAATTAAGTATTTTCATTTTTGTCTTTGTCTTTTCACGTATATTCTGTTTTATAAAATCTTCTAAATGTTTGTATTCATGGTTGCCGTTGTCTAATTTGCTGGTATCAAAACTTTTTGTTTTCTTTCTTGGAGTTAGTTTTTGTTATTTGACTGCGACGTAGATTTGTTTGTGATCTGACATGCTGGATTCTATGATAGCTAAGTGAAGGTTAGTATTCTTAAGATTTGTACTAACATGATCCAAAATTGTTCGGGTTGTTGATGTTTCTCTTGTGCAGTATTCTTTCTCTATTTTATTTAGTACTCTGTACCCATTTTCACTAAGCATTTCTTGATACATTTTAGTTTGTTTGTCTTTTTGCAGTAGATCCAAGTTACAAGCTGCTCGAGATACACCCAAACATAGTTGTTACCATTACTGTATTTATTCTCGGTCATACTATGTCTGATGCTATTGTGGACATATATAGACACACCGCCTCCTCTGCTTTCGTTTCTGTAACTGTAATGGTGAGTGTAGTTAGGTAATTGTAGTTTCATGGCATCGTTTTCAGATTTGATGCAAGTTTCGGTGAGAAGAACAACACGCACACCCCCATCGATTGACTTAAGTACGCATTTGAGTTCGTCAATTTTACCCGGTTTAACAATGCTGCGCACATTGGCATAAAAGAAAGTGAGAGATTGATGAGACGTTTCTATTTGTGAATAGGCGTTGGCAACTTGGTATGAAATTCCCGTGTTAGATTGCTCATTGTCGGCCCAGAGTTTTTTGGTAAAGATTCTACAATCCTTGGTTCTCCTTTTACATATTTGATACAAATATTAGCTTCTCCACTAGCAATTCGGCGTTCCAGTTCTTGTTTTAGGTCCTTTAAAATTTCTCTCTGATAAGGTGTTTGATCACTATATACTTTGATATTGGTTGCTGTAACATTGTTTCTGTTTTTAAGAATAAGCTTAACAGTATCCTCGGATTTAAAAACAGCTTTAATGGGACGAATTTTGTCCGGTTGGTATTTCCCTAGCCGGTGTACGTTCTCAGGTTCAGGGCAGTTACGTAAGATCATTTTGGTTATTTTACTTATTTCCTCTCTGTCATAGTCTGACTTTTCCATATTATTTTCGGAGGTGCCTTCTGTAATGCCAGTCACAATAATATTTTTTGCTCGCTGAGTACGCTCTTGACACTCGGTGATCATTTTGTTGTAGGTAACAGATTGCAAGGTCGATTCTCTTTGTACACTAGATGATTTAAGCCCTTCTACTTCCTTTTCAAGGCGTTCAACTTTATTTCCTAATTCATTATTAGAAGCCACTCTGTTTGTTACGTCCACTTTAAGCTTGTCCTGTTCGATTTTAAGAGTGTCAATGTTGCTACATATTTTGTCAATGCTTGCAATGCATACGCTACATATTTGCTGATTGATGACATATTTTCGATTTTGTAACATGTCAGATATTTATGCGGTCCATGTAATCTGATGGTTTTGCTTCCAAAGCGAATAGATATTTATCCTGGTGATGAGTCACATTTTGATTTTGTGGAGTATCAGATCTTTTTAAGCGACTCAGTGTCCGATATTTATGCCCTTACCCAAGTACGATATTTATACCGACCGCAACCCATCAGATCTTATTGCCGCCGAGTGTCGTCATACACTTTTGCCTCCTACCGTGATCAGATATTTTTGCAGCGCTGTCGGTAATCATATATTATTGCTGGTGACTGTACATAATTAATTGGTTACATTACAATAAAAGAAATTAGAATAAAATTTAAACGTGTCACATTAAAATTTATAAGGCGCTATAATTTATAATGGTCTCATCATTCAAAAAATCTTCAACAGAGTAATAACACTTTTCTGTTAGTAGGGCCTTCAACTTATTTCTAAACACTGTATCAAATTCAAATTCAAATTTTTATTGCGTTTCACGTTGTACATAGGTTCTTAAGGTAGGTAAGTATCCGCGGGTTGTTGTTTTATTAGGTCAGGAATTTTATTCGAGATCAGTATGCATTTATAATAAGGGCCATTCTTTTGCATAGGTTACATTTTGGGGCCAATAATTTATTTCTGTATTTTTTTCTAGTTTTATATGTATCTTTTCGCCTCAAACAAATCAAGATGTTTCCTTACAAATACTGCGGCTTCCAATATATAAATATATAGAAGGAAGTAAGTATAAAAATAGCTAACTACTATACTTACTCCATTTTTTTAGGCATTAGAAAGAAGGTAAACAATCTTGACATTTCTTTTTATTAAGAGCGTACTAACATTTTGTGACAAGTCGTCAATGCCGCGATCGCTGCGAGCTTTCGTGTTTAACACACTAACAACACTACGATGTTTACGGGTGTGCGTGCGTTCCGAGCGCTGCGACCGGGACCGACGCTTCTTGATCATATGTTATCATTATACTTTTTAGTGAACTTAAGAAAAAATATTCTCATGAATAGTTAAAGCTATTTTTATTTCGTAATAAGTGATAACTTAGTGAAATAAAACATAAGGGTTTTAAAGGATTCGCGGTTAATTGCATTAGACACAATGAAAACAACGGGATATTTACCGCGACTACCTTATTGATAAGCTCCCGATATTTCGATCCTCCCGATACATGCATCATGATCACGGGTAAACTGACGAAACGAGGGTAGATACTAATGTTGTGCAGACCGGGCTCTGTCTACCCGCTTTTTTCCGCGTATATCAGGACGGGAGCTCATCAAACCTATAAGGTAATCGCGGTCAATGTCCCGTCTTCACTATGTCTAAATAAAACATAATTTAAAACTTACAATTCCGTATAAAACAGTCGATATCGAAATAGCAATAATGCATTTAAGTTAATTTTTTTAATACGACCGGGTTCGATTCCCGAACAGAGTACAAGCACAGTCTATACAGTCATCCGACAAAGGCGTCTAGACAGGGCAATTGTGCGGGGGGGGGGGAGTGAGGGGCGGGCAGGGCGGACCCGCCTTGCATACGCCGCCACTGCCCGATTATAGTAGAAGTATTTTGTCCGTACAGTTGGGGTCATAAATCATAGCTCGGCCTCAGCCCGGCTAGGGAGGTGAGCATGTTGCGCGGGCGCAACGCCATTATCGATAAAAAACAAATGAGTCTATCTTTCTTTTCTGTTCATTGTAAACTTAGGTATAAATATTTATATTTATTTTTAACATAACTTGTTACATTCTAAACTATTGTACTTATAACTTTTTTAAAACATACACTAATAATTTATTTTTATATCATTATTATCTTTTTGCTGTTAATTTTAAACTTAGATAGAAGTATTTATATTTATTTTTAATATAACTTGTTACATTCTAAACTTTTGTACTTACAGTTTTTTTTAATATATATACCTAATTAATAATTTACATTAAATCATTATTATTCTTAAATACGTTGTTTTATCAATTTTTTCTTTTATTTTTATTACTAACCCACATAATGACAAAACTAAATACACTATCGATAACGCTTATCGACAACAATAATGCACATCACTATGCCCGCCCATAAGGCCCGTGAGTGGGAGAGAGAGCGAAATACTTCGATGATTTATGACCCCAACTGCACGGAGAAAATAATTCTACTATAGTTAGGTACTTTAGGCCTGGGCTTTCAGGGCTAACGGTCACGCGTGTGACAAGCTTTAATTATATTTAATTAAAATGAAACATCGCAAAAAATATTGGACAGGAATTTCGCTAATTGTTTTGTGTGTAGACGAAAAATGACCGATGCGATTTCACATTCAAGATGGCGGGCATGTTTTTTTATAAAATGTTATGGGTATAATTTTCGAGGTTCTAACTAATTAGGAAAATGACATCCATTTTCAAATCCAAGATGGCGGACACATCTTTTTGTTAAAAATCGACATGCAATTTTGCAATCAGCACCTCTGAAAACCTAGAAAATAACACCCATGTTAAGAAAAAAATATGTCCGCCATCTAGGATTTAAAAATGGAAATATTTTTTATTTACACAGAAACAAAACAATCATCGAAGTTTATAAAATCAGAGATATGTGGCAACCCTTGGTGCTTTGGCTGTGTCGGCATTTACGCAAAGTAACATTGGATTTTTACGTTCCAATTAATTTGCGTTTATTGCTTACTTTTGAAAAAGGTCATATCAGACAAAGTGAGGTTTGAGAAAAATTTAACAGATATATAACTTCAATTTACCATGTAAAGTTACTTAGGTATCAAGTATCAATTTTCAGCGGACACGCTATAGCTGATCAAGTAGCGCGCGACGGGCACCGACCTTTAGCCGGCGTCGAGAGCGATACGTCCGTTCCTTGGGAGCGCTCGGCGCTTTCTGAGTCGAAGTAAGTTTATGCTGTGGTCAGTTATAGTGGTCTTTAAATTTTTTATTAAATTAACTGAGTCATCCATACGCGTTTAAAAAAACACACACATACTGAACAATACCTGTAGTTTTATAATAAAAATATTTTATTCGCAAAACGGTTTGAAATATGTGAGAAAAAAAATATTTTAACTAAGCGAATTACACATTCCGTAGTATCGTTGTTAGATGATATAAAACCATATTTCGGTTATTGTTCGATCGCTATGTACTGAAAGACTATATACCCTATAACAAAATGCAACAATTACAACATTGTAACCGTGTTCCAGCAAATAAATTATTTTGAAACCTGAAAGATAGCTCTGACGCGTATTTTTCGAAAACTATACGAAGAAAACCGTCTTGTTTGAAAGAACCCCTAGTAATAATTTAATTATAGCAACGCTATGGTCTAGAAGAGTTTATCTGTTTAAAACAGTGGTTTTTCTTTAAAAATGTAAGCATTTAAATACAAATATAGCCTTTGAAAAAGTCTAAAACAGCAACTTTTTGTTCGTACGCTCTTAATAACGCTTTTTAAAAATAACTAAACAGCAAATAACAATGAAACTTAATTATTTGTATTGTTATGGTTTTATAAAAGAAAGAAAGAAAAAAAAGAAACATATATTTATTAGAAACTAATTCGACACATACACATACAGTTAAAAACAAATCAATAATCAACAATAACCAGACAATGCAAACACTATTAACTAACAAAGACAGCTTAGAAACTAACGATTAAAAATATGTGCCGAATAGCACTAAAAGGGGGTACCTAACGGTTAATTACTTATTTTTCGAAATCGTTTTTACACGACTGCCCAAAGAAAAAGAGTGTATTGTTTTTCAATAAACGTATCAAATAATAATATGTAGGTACTCGATTCCAACAAAAATGAGTACTTCAAGCTAAATATTTCGCAAACGAATTACTCAATGGAAAAATGATCTTTGAGCACCCCCAATATTTTTAAAAGACCTATCCAACGATACCCCACACCATGAAGTGGGCGAGAAATAAAAAAATCATCCCCTCTATACGTGTAGGGGAGGTACCCCAAAAAAAAATCTTTTCGAGATTTTATCCCAACACCTTTTCGGTCTAATTAATGTATACCCATGTGTGCAAAATTACAGCTTTCTAGTACTAATAGTCTATGAGCTAAGCCGCGGACAGACAGACATACAGACAGAAGGACATGACGAAACTATACGGGTTCCTTTTTGCCATTTTGGCTACGGAACCCTAAAAACGAAGTATAGGGTCCGAGAGTCAACTGGGACGGTTCACGGGCTGGCCGGTGGGGCTGCGGCTGCGCTCCGGCGAGACACCAGAGTTGATGCGTTCGTGCCCTTGCGTTTACGAGGCGGGAACCCATAAACATATATGTAATATACTACGGTTTTCTCTGTCTACGCGGGAACGGATAGCGGTAGAGCGCGCGCGGGAAACCAATAATAATACTCCGGTCGAGTGCTCAGACTATGCCATACCAATCGTGCCCGTAATTATACTTTATTTATTTTAGCATTAAAAAGCAGGAAACAATCTTGACATGTCTTTTTATTGAAAAAAAAAAAAAAACGCTTTATAAAAGTGTACATCTGGAGCATTGCATTGTATGGAAGTGAGACATGGACTATGACCCAACGGGACAGAGAGAGGCTAGAGGCCTTTGAGATGTGGTGCTGGAGGACGATGGAAAGAATTAGCTGCAGAGAAAAGAAAACCAACGAAGAGGTTCTTACCATGGTCAAGGAAAAAATAATATTACTGGAGACCATAAATTGTAGAAGGGGGCATATGATGGGACACTTTATACGACACGACGATTTCTTTTAAAACCTGCTGGAAGGAAAAATAGAAGGAAGACGAGGCAGAGGAAGGCCAAGATTGACCTATTTTAACCAGGTGAAGGAGAAAGTGGGTGTCGTGTCGTATCAGAAGGTCAAACGGCTGGCCGAAGACCGCGCGGAGTGGCGGTTACTCCACCGACAAGAGCATAGCTCTTAAATTTAAGAAGAAGAAGAAGAACAGCAAATAATAATTAAAAAAAGTAAATAATTAACTAGTAAGTACAGTCCTAGGTATTTAAAACTTGTTACAATCCTCAACTCTGTATCGTTTAATAGCTACCTCAAATCCACTCTAGGTCATTTGCATGTCATGTCATTTGTGTTAAATTTGAACTATGTACCTAAATAAAATAATTGATAACTGGAAAAGTCGATAAATTACAATGTTCTCTCCCTATCGACTTTTGATTTTTGCTATGAAAATTCCGCTCTTTGATATTACATATAAAAAAAAGATGTCATCAGCACGCTGAAAACGAAGCGCAAAAAAATTGTAGCTTCTTGGCCACAATCTCTCTCAAATAAAGTCCAAACTTGCGCGCAAATGTCAAAATGTTCGGAATATGTTTTTCGATTGTCTTTACTTATTAGTACATTATTGCCGAGGCCCGGAAAGTAGGGAATTACCTGACGTGGTGGTGGAAAATGCGAGTCAGGTAATTCCGGTTTCCGTCGAGGAATATATACTGTTTTTTAACCGAATTCAAAAAACGAGGAGGTTCTACGTTCCACCGTATGTTTTTTTTTTTTATGTATGTACATCGATTACTCCGTCAATTATTGACCGATTTTCAAAATTCTTTTTTTATTCGAAAGGGTATACTCCTGAGGTGGTCCCATTGTCACCAAGTCATGATCTGATGATGGGATCCCGGGGAAATCGAGGGCAACCCTCAAATTTTACAGGCACGTATCATGTGTTTCATATATTTTCTAAAGTTATTCAAGTATTTGCGTCTGGTAGTCATCATCTCATGATGATGAGCTGATGATGGAAGGTACAACTCCTTAGCGGTTAGGAGTTGGAGGATAATTCTAAAAATGTTAAATCATTGTTCGAAAGGGTATACTCCTGAGGTGGTCCCACTGTCACCAAGTCATGATCTGATGATGGGATCTCAGGGAAATCGAGGGCAACCCGCAAATTTTATAGGCACGTATCATGTGTTTCATATATTTTCTAAGTCTATTCAAGATTTGCGTCCGGTATCATCATCTCATGTTGATGAGCTGATGATGGAAGGTACAACTCCTTAACGGTTAGGAGTTGGAGGATAATTCTGAAAATGTTAAATCAACGTAAAATTGTGAAATAAAAATCTTTTAACAAAAAAGTAAAACCACCTCAAAAAAAAAACCTTAGAAAAAAAACGTAAAATAATCCTCTAAAATAATGATAAATAAATAAAATAAAATAAAATGCGTTTATTTCGGACAACAGAAACTAAAGCCTAAAGTTTTATGGCCTAGCACTAAGCAGCAGAAATATGAAGTCGGTGCTTCATTCAAAGAATATTCCGCTTGCACCGCACCGAATTCATATTTCTGCTGCTTAGTGCTAGGCCATAAAACTTTAGGCTTTAGTTTCTGTTGTCCGAAATAAACGCATTTTATTTTATTTTATTTATTTATCATTATTTTAGAGGATTATTTTACGATTTTTTTCTAAGGTTTTTTTTTGAAGGCGGTTTTACTTTTCTCAAATAATCTCAAAAAAAATAATAATTTAATAAATAAATCACGAAATACATTAACAAAAACCAAAGTGTTCAGTTACTTGATGTTAAATGTGATTAAAAATTATGTCAAATTCGAGCTTACCGCTGCAAAATTACACGAAATCGACACCCCTGTGATAATTTTATTAACAAACTAGCTTTTGCCCGCGGCTTCGCTCGCGTGAACCACAAGCATTTCAAAGAAGCAAGTAAGCAAGCAAACGTGCAAGCGAACCTGCAAGCTTGCAAGCAATATTGCAAGCAAGCATGCAAGCTGGCACGCAAGCAAGTATACTAAGCAAGGTATAATGCACGCAAGCAGGCATGCAAGCAGACATGCAAGCAGGCATGCAAGCAGGCATGCAAGCAGGCATGCAAGCAGGCATGCAAGCAGGCCATCAAGTAGGCATGCAAACAGGCATGCAAGCAGGCATCAAGCAAGATGCAAGCAAGCATGCAAGCAAGCACGCAAGCAATCATTCAAGCAATTATTAAAGCTTGTAAGAAAACATGCAAGCAAGCATCCAGGAAGCAATCAAGCAAGCATTCAAGCAGGCATGTAAGCAGGCACGCAAGCAAGCATGCAAGCAAACATGCAAGCGAGCATGCTAGCATTACAATCATTATGGGTTATGTTATAAGATTTCTAACGTGTTTTCCCGTGGGAATGAGATATTTTCCCGTAGCAAAAAGTAGCCTATGTCACTCGTCAACCTTTCAACTATCTCCATATAGGTACAAAAAATATAAAAACAATGGATTAACCATCGCAAAACCACAAATAAAGGCGATGTTGTAACGTGTTTCCCGTGGGAATGAGATATTATCCCGTGATAAAAAGTAGCCTATGTCACTCTCCGTTTTTGCGTTTTAGCGCTGACCACGGACGGACGTACCTATTAGCAATATAGGGCTTCATTTTAATTAAATGTTAATTTGAGACAATGTAGCTTTCTATTAGTGGAAGAATTTTTAAAATCAGCGCAGAAGTTGGGTTCACTTAATGCTATCCCGCGGGTTTTTTTTAATTTTAAGTAATTTTAACTCTTCAAATCGATAAAAAAAAACTTTCACTTATTAAAAGCTACAGTTCTTAACTGACATTGGCACCTACTTTTTCCTCGGGAAAATGCAAAATTCCCGGGGGATAGAAATAAGCGATTTCTACATTTAGCCCTATTAAAAATCTTTCACTAACAGAAAGCTACACTGTTTCTGATTGATATAGGCTACTTTTATCCCGAGAAATTGTAAAGTTCCCGCCGGATAATAATAACTGTTTTAACCTAGCTATTTAAAAAACCTTAAATATGAATCAGTGACAGTGTAGCTTTCTATTAGTGATTTTATTTAAATCAGCCCCAAAGTTGATTTCGCTTATTTCTATCCCGCGGGAATTTTGCATTTTAACTCTTTAGATCGATTAAAAAATTCTAAAATGTAAATCCCATTTATTCCCTATCCAGTGGGAATTTCGAAAAAGTCCTTCTTAGTGCACCTCTATGATCCTCAAGAAATAATAATTGTAAACTTGCAAGTCTCTATATCTGCTAGTCAGTTACTATGAAAATATTACTGTTTATCCTTTATCCCGTGGGAATTTTGAAAAATCCTAAAACCCGTTATTAGCTGTTATTATTACCTACTTGCATGCCAAATTTGTAATCTCTAATAATTATAGCTGCGGAGATAGAGCCACTTTGATTCGAAAATGTAAATCCCATTTATCCCCTATCCAGTGGGAATTTCGAAAAATCCCTTCTTAGTGCTCCTCTAGGATACTCAAGGTATATGATAGATTCGATGTCGTAATGACTTTTCGATATCGAATTCGATGTTTCAAATTTGAAAACCAACGTAATTTACAATCATAGTAAAATAAAACGGATCACTCACGTATATAAGTCATGTTCGGCCCGACATGTATAAATAATAATGTGTTTTTTTTTTACAATAAAAAAAAACAGTTTACGAAACGTCAGCTCGGTATGTTTGTCTATTATAAAAAAAACAGTCAAATTCGTGACAGATATGGGTATGATATATGCCTTCGGCTTCTGAACCCATCTTAGAGTACTTACGAGGGCTGTTTGATAAGTACCCGTTTATGGAAAAAAAAAATTTTTTTTTTGTATATATGCATTTATTTTTCTACGTAGTCACCTTTTAACTCTATACATTTGTTCCACCTATACTCAAGCTTCAATAAACCATCCAAAAAGTATGATTTTGGAAAGTCATTAAAATAGGCCTCTGTGGCGGCAATGACTTCGTCATTTGATCCAAATCGGTTTTTTAGGTTGGGAAACAAAAAGAAATCGCATGGGGCCAAATCTGGAGAAGACGGGGGATGAGACAATAGTTCGTAGCGTAACTGTGCTAATTTAGCCGTCACAACACAACTCTGGACGAATGAGCCGGGGCGTTGTCGTGATGAAACAGTATTTTTTTCTTTTTTAAATGGGGTCGTTTGTCCTTCAACACGGCGTCAAATTCATCCAATAAATTGACATAGTACTGCCCTGTTATTGTTTTTCCCGTTTCTAAATAGTCAATATGTATAATACCCTGCGAATCCCAAAAAACGGTCGCCATTACCTTTCCAGCCGATGGGACGGTTTTTGCTTTCTTTGGAGCAGGTTCACCCGGTAAAATCCACTGCTTCGACTGCTTTTTCATTTCCGGGGTGTAGTGGTGGACCCACGTTTCGTCCACGGTCACGAAACGACGCAGAAACTCCTTCGGGTTACATTTGAACACGGCCAAGCACTGCTCCGAAGTAGTCAATCGGTTCCGTTTTTGCTCCTCCGTGAGTAAACGCGGCACCCACCTCGCCGATACTTTCTTCATACCCAATTTTTCTTCTAATATGTGTTGTACCCTCTCGATTGAAATGTTTACAGCATCAACTATTTCTCGTAGTTTAATTCGGCGGTCGGCTAAAACGATATTTTCAATTTTCTTAACCATATCGTCTGTAGTCACCTCAACTGGCCGGCCTGGGTTGTCGGTTGACCAAAGACGGTTGTTCTCCCCCGCTTAAACTCGTTATACTAATATCTGACGGTTGTCATAGAAGGAGCAACTATCCGTAATTGCCGCTATCGTCTGAATAAACTACAAAGCGAGCTATACACAATACATTTTAAATGTAGTGAGGTGTTGTCTCGGGAGGATTTTGATGTTTGTAACAGAATTACGTATTTGAGTGCCCAAAAGTCACGTGAATTAAGCGCTAATAAGCAACAACGTAAATTTGAAAAATTAGCCGCTCATCAAATTCTTAATACAGACTACCACGATAACTCACTCTCACTCCGTCACTCTGTGCCATTAGGTATTATAATTTCTCCGGCAGTACACATTTAGAATTTCATTTACATATTTAACCGAAACAAATCCGATAAAGCTAATTACAATCTCCGCCTACTACCGCAATTATTTTTTTGTTTTTTTCGTAGTTTTATGTGTGTTTTTCATATATTTTGTTTGAAATCGGAATTAAATAGAAATCCATACATAGCTCATAGCAATTTCTGTTTTTTTTTGCATGAAATAAAAATACTATAAATAAAACAAAAAAAAAAGTTTGACCCGATACGGGTCAACGGGAGACGACAGATTAACAGTAAAACTCAACCAGCTGACTAGTTTTTTTTTAATTTGCATCTCCGTACCATAAACTAGCAGGGCCGCGTTTTATAGAGCTACAAGTTATAAATTACAAGCGGAAGTCTCTTTCTAACAAAAGATGATAGAATGAGACTTCCGCTTGTAAATTGTAACTTGTAGCTTTATAAAACACGCCCGAGATCACACAGAGAAGAGCTAGGATATTAGCGTGTTCTCAGTTACGGAATTTTGCTTAAAAAAATATTCCTTAATTATGATTGGCTTACAGCTGTTCTCACTAACCGAAGTCACCTACTACCGAAGAAATTAAAATAATGACGCAAACAGTGACGGAAAATGTCCTGCGGGAAAAGTCCAAAAACTTTATACCTAACAAAAACAGATAAACAACAACTTCGTGAAATGGTGAATTCAAAGAAGTGTTACATCTTTTTCAATATTTAACGTTATTTTTCTCATTGTCAAAGAATAAAACGATGTGTTGATCTGTAAAGTTTTATTCGAATGAGTTATATTCTATGAGAAAACTTTACTGAACTTATGGAAAACTTACCTGATGTAAGTAAACAAAGAAACGACATTTACCGTTTTTTACTCAAATTGTCAATTCCTTTATAGATCTTTTTGCGATAATGTAAACAAATTAAATTTAGTAAATAAAGTTTAGTCATCGCCATTATCGTCATCTTTTTATTTACAGTCTTTTTATAACCTCTAAAAATATTCCGCTTTACCGACCGGGTTTTATCGACAGTATAACTTTAAATTTGAAAATGAAGAAATGTTTTAACTATTTCTTTACAAATATGTCTTCGATTCTGCAATGCTGTAAATATATCGTTAAGTAAGTATAGCTACATACCCGTATACAACGAGCAATGATAACGATAACAAGAGTCAGGTATGCGCACCTTGTGGTGTGGGCGCGACGCATGCGCGAGGCGCAGGCAGGCGCCGCACAGCGCGCCGGCCTCCAGCGCGCCGCCGCGCGCGCACGCGCCGCACTCCCAGCGCGCCAGCCCGCCGCACACCGTGCACTGCCGCGGCACTGCAACACGTAGATTGTAGTATAGTGGTGGTGGTGATAGTTGGGTCTGTGTGGCATGTGTTGATTCGTGTAGCAGTGGAGGCGGAGGTGTTGCATGGAAACATACATTTGCTGCACAGATATAACTATTTGTCATTAGTGGTCGCGGGTGAGCAAAGTAATTGTTTTTTAGTTCATAAATATGGACCTCCGCAAAGTAACGCCTGATTCAATAAATTACATGACATTAATATTTTTTATTTTTTTTTATAAAATTACAATAGCTATATAAAATTATTAAATAAATCTCGGTCTTCTCATTCAATAGCCAGACTTCTAGAAAGGCTTTATAGTTGTTTTAGTATCAATCTGGTTCATATCTTGTTGAGCAGCATAGTTACTTTTATTTTATTGTAACTTTACAGATTTACAAATAATACGTGTAGCTAAACAAGACCCGTTTAAAGGCTATAACGAGATTAGAAATGAAGTTTTTTTCACCTGATGACCCAAGGAACATTTCCTCGAAAGTCTCGAAACTGGTACGCCGCAGATTAGTGGAAGCTAAATTGATCGGGAGGGTTTTTCGAAAGGTACCGCTTCTTACCAAGCAACACCGAGAGAAGCCATTATTATTTGCAAAGAAATATCTTAACTGGACCGTACGAGAATGGAAAAAACTGATATTCTCGGATGAAACAAAAATAAATATGGTGAATTCAGACGGCAAACGCTACGTTAGACGTCCAAAAACCATGCTTTTGATTATAAATACACGAGGAGCATAGTTAAACACGGCGGTGGTAATATTAAAGTATGGGGATGTTTTTCTGATTGCGGAGTTGGACCCGTCCGTAAGATTGAAGGTATAATGGATCAATTACAATACAAAAACATCTTAGAAGAGACAATGATTCCCTACACCGACGACCATTTGCCTGTGACCTGGATCTTTCAGCACAATAACGACCCAAAACACACGGCCCGCAGTGTTAAATCCTTTCTTAGTGAGCAACGTGTTACCATGTTAGACTGGCTTGCAAATAGTCCCGATTTACATCCCATTGGAAATTTGTGGTACGTCGTTAAAAAAAGTCTCCGTTAAACGTAATTCCAGTCAAAATGAACTTTACGAAGCCTTTGTTGAAGCTGGGGCTCGATCCCACTCGATACATGTATGAAATTACTTGGATCAATGCCACGTTGTTGCAGAGCCGTCATTAATAACATAAGGCTATGCAACTAAATATTAATTTTTAAGAAATTTAGTAAACCAAACATAATTTTACATAAACAATTTAAAATTGATGACGTTAACACATTAATTACCTCATTTATTTATTGTTTCTAATTACTTGTCCATGACGGATGGTACTACAAATTTAATGTCGTTTAGTTGTTTGTACGTAACTAAATATCTAAATTGTAGTAAACTCGGATATTTATTTGTTTTTTAATGAATTATAAGTTGTTGAACATATTCTATGCATTTCGTTGTTTTGTTTCCAAAAACAAAAGTTTTACAGCAATGTGAAATACGTCGCAAGTGTTTCTAATTATATGTCCACCACTGTATATATTTTCTAAGGCTATTCAAGTATTTTCGTCTGGTAGTCATCATCCCATGTTGATGAGCTGATGATGGAAGGTACAACTCCTTAACGGTTAGGAGTTCGAAGATAATTCTTTAAATATTTAATAAACATAAAAATAGTGAAATAAAACTTCTAACAAAACAGTAAAACCGCCTCTTATTTTATGTTTTTGGGGTTCCGTACCTCAAAAGGAAAAAACGGAACTCTTATAGGATCACTTTGTTGTCCGTCTGTCTGTATGTCAAGACTCTTTTTCTTTGGAACGCGTGGAGGTAGCATGTTGAAATTTATATCAAATACTCAAGCCCACAGTCCTTTGAAGCTGTGAAAACATCAAACTTCAAACAAACACAACCAAAAGATACAGTAATTAAAAAGGTTGTTTCCATACAAATTGCCGTACCCTGAAAACCTAAAGGGTACTTCCAGTTGTCCTAGAAACTTGAAAATTGGTATGAAGGTAGCTCTTATAGCACAACCACTCAGAAAATTCTCAAATTCTGAAATTTTTACGTCTGGAGATTTCATCGACCAATATAAAATGACCCCACACTGCGCACATTTTGCTTAGGAGAAGGACTCTGCTAACACTGGACAACTTAAAACACTGGGGAAAAGCGTTAAAATCTTTGTACGGAACCCTCGTGTGCGAGTCCAACTCGCACTTGTCCGGTTTTTAAGGCGGTTTTACTTTTTTGTTAATTTAAACTTACATCCTTCGATGAGATCAGTGACGTCTAATAGTGGCGTCGGCAGTACCCTCGGATACAGTTTGTACTGCTTACCGAATCGTGGCATTTGAATAATAAAGGCAGCTGGTACCTGAAAAGATTCAATTGAACGATTTTGGCTTTTGATTGTCATTCGTAGTCAATAGCACGGAATTAAAAAAAAACCAAGTGAAAGTGGCATACGCCTCGACTATTATCAGAACCAATGTCGCTAAAACTCACACAATCATAAAGTTAATTGAGTACAATGAAATTTTGATTCTGATTGACCTTAGGCTTTTATATTTCTAAAGATACTATCAGCTCTCGGCTGTTAACTTATTAATTTAAACCTTATTGTCATAATTTATTGTGTAAGTTTAAAGTAAATTGCCATTCAGGTATTTTGCGTTTTAGACCTACACAGCTTATTTATTACCTACGTCAAATTAGTTTAAAATTTGTCAAAATTAATGGTGAAGATTTTTCTGTGGGAATAGCTTCTAATGCAAGGGGGAGTTAAAAATCAAGTGTAATGGGTGCCCCCCCCCCCCCCTCCACGAGCCTGAAAGTGTGCCAAATCCAGGTTTTCTTCAGTTTTAAAGAAAATCGTTCACGATACATGAAAAGTGTTTATGAATGAAACAATACCCGTTAAATTTACTATGAACCTTTCATACACATAAAAGCCATATCTCTTCAAGTTTTTGTGCTATCTAATTTGATTGAACTAATAGGAAACCAGAATTTTTATCGTTTTGCCATTGAGGCATTTTGCGTTTTAGATGTTTTAAATCTTAGGCGATATGGATATGAGATTAATGTAATTTGCATATCATGCATACTTATTGCGTTTTAGACATTCGTTTTAGACATGTTGCTACCTAAGCATTGTGCGTTTTACATGACCTGCTCAGGAGGAGTTACGACTAACGGCGTCATTAATTCGAAATCATAATTGCAAAGAACTCGCAGCCCTCTGGTGGCCGTAGCTGAACCAAAACTTAAACAACACAGTGATTATTTATTCTCTTTGACAATACTTACAGCAATGAAAATAATCGATTTATTGATTATTTTTGTTTTTATTTTTATGAAACATTCATTGTATGTTGAATACTTATAGCAAATCGTTTTGGCAATGAGTCATGTTACTTGAAAGTAAATGATTTGAATTTGAATAGCAATAGCAAGTGTCTGGAATACTGACGGTCCATTTTCTAGTGTCACTAGTGATGCGCACGCCAAGAGTACTCGTGATATCGATAAGTCAGTAACGCGCGTGCTAGCCATTAAGAATGAACATTCCAAATTAAAATTATATGAAAAACATTCTTTAATTTTGTAAATCGAACGACTACCAATCGCAGGAATTTGTTCAAAAAATTATCGTCCATTAAACTGTGTTAAGAAATATTGTGTTTTGAACAAAATATTCCTCAGTTTCCTAGTGCACAAATTGGTATTGATTCAAAAAAGTTGCATTACGATATGGATAACGCAATAATAGCCGGCAAAGTTGTCGCACTTCTCGGTGAAAGCTTAGATCAATGTTATGTGGCGCGGCGGCTTAGGATAAAGCGTTCTAAAGTTCAAAGGATATGGAAGAGGTTTCAAGGGACTGGTTCCCTCAGTAGGTGTGGTTCAGGTAGAAAAAGGTGCACTCAGTATAGAGAGTAATTGATTCCTTGTCAATCAAGCTCTCAGAAATCATAGTGAAATAAACGGACCACTCACGTATGTCAGTCGAGTATAGCCTGACATGTTTCGGACTAATCCGTAGTCCTTCCTCTGGTAGCACACGCTACGCCGGTGGCGAGACGTAAACTGCGCGCCGCGGCTCTGCCCATCATGTCGGGCTATACTCGACTGACATACGTGAGTGATCTGTTTATTTCACTATAGTTGAGTCTCATAGTAGTTTCATGTTAAAAGAGACTCTCAAAAATCGTCGAAAATCTTACAACGATCTTAGAAACCACCTACAAGAAGTCGTGAGATCAGTAAGAGTTAACAAATGGACTATAAGGAGGAGGCTTATGGAGGCAGGTATAAATTCGCAAAGACCAGCTAGAGGTCGAAATTACTCCGTGGGCATCGCGTAGCAAGACTAAGGTTTGGCCAGAAATTCTTGTTCCACATGTGCAACCTGCATTGGTTGTAAGTAATGGTAAACAGTTCCATTTTTATATTATGGATGATAACGCTCGCCCTCACCGTGCAGCTGATATGACCGTCTACATGGAAGAGGTCGGGATCCGTCGATTTGATTGGCCAGCTAGGAGTCCCGACCTAAATCCTATAGAGCATCTGTGGGACGTCTCAAAACGCCGGGTTCGAGTTGGGACTCCAGCCCCACAAAATGTCACAGACTTGAGAAATGTAATTCAGACTGAATGGGAGCTGATACCTCAAGAGACCATAGCAAACTTGATCGGAAGCATGAAAAACCAGGCAAGAGCGTGTCGGACACGCCCAGGATAGGGTTCCTAAGCCATTACGAAAGAGCCCTGGCATAGATACCTAATTTAAAGGTATTTTCATCACACCTATTCAAAACCAGTGTTAGCAGAGCCCTACTCCTAAGCAAACTGTAAGCAGTGTGGGGTCAATGTATATCGGTTACCGACACAGACAAACATAATATAAGTTAATCAACTATTACTCCGAAACCTGTAAAGCCTACTTATCGCTGATAGTTTTCCTTTTAAATTCACTATATGCACTAAGGCTCTGATTTTTTTTCAATAAAACAGATTCTCTGGTAGAGGGGGGACACTTGACTCCAACAAAAATGAGCACTTCAAAGCTAAATATCTCGCACACGAATAAGTCTATCGAAAAATGATCTTAGAGCACCCCCAATATTTTTGAAAGACCTATGCGACGATACCCCACAATATGGGGTGGGTAAGAAACAAAAAAATCATCCCCACTTTACGTGTAGGAGAGGTACCTACCTCAAAAAAAATTTTTTTTTCAAGATTTTATCCCAGCACTTTTTTGGCCTGATTAATATGTATATCTTTGCAAAACTACCGCTTTCAAGTACTAATAGTCTGAGCTATGCCGCGGACAGACAGACAGATAGACAGACTGACGGACATGACGAAACTGCACCTAAGGGTTCCTTTTGCCATTTTGGCTTCGGAACCCTAAAAACGAATAGAAGCTGTCATAGCTGCTAGAGGTGGACACACTCGTTATTGATTTTCACGTCTATGTTCAATAAAAAGTGCACGAACAAAATTAATGGTTTTAATTTTCTTATTCAAATTTTCGCAGATTTTTACTTGTGGGGCTAAAAAAATAATAATGGGATAGTAAAAAGGTAAAATGTCAGAAACAATAATTATCAAAACATTACGCACTATAAAATATTATTATTTTATAATCAATAAAATCTTTAGTGCTCGTTTTTTAGGGTTTCGTAACTCAAAAGGAAAAAACGGAACCTTTATAGGATCACTTTGTTGTTCGTCTGTCTGTCTGTCTGTCTGTCAAGACCCTTTTTCTCTGGAACGCGTGAAGGTAGCATGCTGAAATTAATATCAAATACTCAAGCCTGCAGTCCCTTGAAACTGTGAAAAATTCGAACTTCTAAGTGAACGCAATCAAAAGATAGGAACAGTACTTAATTAAAAAAGATGTTCCCATACAAATTGCTATGAAATCAAAACCTACTATAGAATTAAGTACTTCCAGTTGTCCTAGAAACTTGAAATTTGGTATGAAGATGGGTGTTTTAGCCTAACCAATCAGATGAATCTAAAAAACTATTTTTTTTATGTCAGTGAGCAGTACAAGTATAACCGCGCATTTTGTTTAAGAGCAGGGCTCTGCTAACACTCAACAATCTTCCAGACTCGTTTCCCGTGATAGAGTATCTATTTATTGATCCGGTATTATGAAACACTTAACAAAAAAATCCGGACAAGTGCTTAAAATATTATGTCTGTCTGTAGATTTCGCAAACCAATATAAGTTGACCCCACACTGCGCACATTTTGCTTAGGAGCAGGGCTCTGCTAACACTGGACTTCTTAAAACGCTGGGGAAAAGCGTTAAAATCTTTCTACGGAACTTTCGTGCACGAGTCCGACTCACACTTGGCCGGTTTTTTTAAGTCATAAACAAACACCGAGCTGATTTCGTATCGATATTATTATTTATACATGTCGGACTGAACTCGACTTATATACGTGAGTGATCCGTTTTATTTCACTATGATTGTAAATTACGTAGGTTTTTAAATTTGAAACATCGAATTCGATATCGAAAAGTCATTACGACATCGAATTCGATGTCGTAAAGACTATTACTTTACTGCTGGTGGTGGAGGAGGTGCTGGGGCTGGCGCTGTCGGCGAGAAGGCCACGTCGTGCTGAAATGCTGGTCATTTTCTACGGTTTCTGAACGCATTATAGAGGACTTATGATATGTGTGTAGATAAAAATATTTTTAGTATTGAAATGACGCTAAGATTATACTGACTTAGGTATTTACTAACCTCGCTAAGTTTGACACCGGAAGTCGCGAACGACTGCTCGAGCAGCTGCTGCACGGTGGGCAGCGTGACGTGTTCGTCCTTCTCCACGAACAGCTGGTAGCAGAACGCTTCCTGCCCCGAGGACAGCTTCAGGAAGGGCTCCGCGCGCAGCAGCTGGGCGACGAGCCCGTTGAGAAACTCCTCGGGGTCCTGCAATGGATTAAGTACCGGACGATGAGCAAATTATTGTTCAGTTAGTGCCGGGTTTCATGTACTACACGCCTATCAATTGAGGATCAGAAATTGTAGGGCACGATTGACGGAGTACTGTTTACATGGGAATTTAGGTGTTTTTGAAGATACGAGCAGCTAAGACAAAATGGAAATGTTTGGTTCTTTTGCGATTTTGAGATTTTTTTAAATAGTGACTGACCTTCTCCTCGGAGGTGAGTCCGGGCACGTCGGAGAGGCGCTCCAGCAGCGTGCGCAGGCGCATGACGCGGTCGGCGCGCACGTAGCCGCGCCGGCGCAGCGGGTTCACCACCTCCTCGCGCAGCACGCGCTGCACCTCCAAGTAGTGCGGCGAGTCCTAACCATTTCAATTATCAGCCTTCTCTCGCACAGACTCACGGCTCAAATAGATCACGCTGTGTAGCGTTAACGCTTGTAGCCATCTTGTCCACGGGCACCGACATATCTATCATAATGATATAATTTTTGAAACAAACAAGGCAGAGAGATCTGCTTCGCTGAGGCTGCTGTTTTCGATCCGATTTTGAACACTGTGCTAAATTAACACAATGATGCCTCATTAAACCTGGCTGCTAGCTTTGAATAAATCTTAATTAACATTTATATAAAACTAGCTGTTGCCCGCGACTTCGTCTGAGTAGATTTCGGTTATTGCTATTCCGCGGGAACTATTCAATTTTCCGGGATGAAAATTGCCTAGCCTATGTTTTAATCTAGAGTTTAAGCTATACCCATTCCAAATTACATTCAAATCCGTCTAGCCGTTTCAGCGTGAAGAAGTAACAGACATAATCACTCACAAACTTTCGCATTTATAATATTAGTAGGATAGTAGGACTAGCTTATGCCCCGCGGCCCCATGAAATATTTCAAAATGGGCTAGTTCCCTATCCCGTGGGAATTTCGAAAAATCCCTTCTTAGTGCACCTCTAAGATACTCAAGGTATATGTTTGCCAAATTTATTTGTGCGTTGTCTGTCAGTCAGCCAGTCAGTCACGGTACTGTTTTATAAGTATAAAGATAGACTAGCGACCCGTCCCGGCTGAGCATGGTTTTCTCCAGCACTTATAGATTGAAATAAATGAGAATGTATTATATGTAAGTACATATAAACTTTCCGGAAAAGATTATCTATATGATGGAATAAAATCCGTTCAGTTGTTTTTTAGTTTATCGTGTTCAGATAGGAAGACACAAGTCACTTGATTCTTTGGAAATTAAAAATAAATGTTCAAAAATGAGGTCGCGAGATCTACACCTCACAGAGCCACTTAGGTGCTAGTAGTATGTATAGTGACGATATATGGTTTGGAGGAGTCCTCGGGTCGTCACCTCGGGCTCGGGCGGGCGGTAGAGCAGCGCGTCGAACACGCTGGTGAAGGTGAACATGGCGAACAGCGTGGCGTCGAGGTAGCACGAGTTGTGGTGGCCCTGGATGCCGCGTCCCTTGCCCGCCAGCTCGCCCAGCGCGCTCAGCGGCGGCACCACGCCCGCCACCAGCGGGCAATCCGGCTGCAGGACCAATTATTATCAACGGTGTATCCAGGTACGATTACGTATCCGCTAACACGTCCAACTGAAGTCTACTCAAGTCTACTATACAAGAAAGTAGGTATGTCAGCAAATATGCAAGCGCTTACGATCACATTTGAACTTCAATGCGACCACACACAGTAGGTATCGAGCGGCACGGTAGTGCCCCCCGTCTAATAGAGCAAAATCTGTTATGTGGCTTTCCCACAGGAACTATTACTCAAGGAATAGGGCTAAAAGTTACCGTATGTATTAATATTAAATACCATCTTACCAGACACACACGACACATCTTCAAGATATTGCGATTGAAATTTCAGATTTTATTTCCGTGGGAATAACGGGATAAAAAGTATTATATGTTTTAATCCAGGTTATAAACTAACTTTTTGCCAAATTTCATCCAAATCCGTACAGCCGATTCAGCTTGAAGAAGTAATAAACATACTCAATCACTCACTCACAAACTTTCGCATATTAGTAGGATTTAACGAGTAGGTAGGTTATTTCGTTTATAAACACTTTTCATGTATCGTGATTTTTTTAACTTCCCCATGCATAGAAACTATGCCCACAGAAAAATGTTCTCCGTTAATTTTGCCAAATTATGAACTAATGCCGCTATAGTAGTAGTGAATTGTGTCGTTTTACTTGAAAGAAAGAAAGAAAACCATTTATTGCCACACAAAATAATTAATAGAGAAAAAAAAAGTAATACAATTTAATTTATGAAAAGTGGCAAAAGGAGCGGACTCAGCATTCGCTGCGAGTGCAAACAACAAGTCTGCATCTTCGCAGCGCTGGTTTTCAGGCCGCCCCTCTCCCCGCACTCCGTACCGCTTTACCAGGCAGCGGGTAGACTAATACTAACATGCACACAGTAACTAAAATGGAAATCATACTTATTAACACAAAAGAAAACAAACTTTACTTTGTGAATTCTCAACAGCTTTTACCGAACCGAACTATTTGATCACTTTGGATCACCATATATATGACGCTGACTGTACCATGATTCTTACAAATAAATAAACTTTGACTAGATTGACTTTGACATTGAGAAAAACTACTCCAGAGTAATCGAAAGGCTTTAACTTAACTTCTACAACCTATAGCTATTATCCTTATCAGGGTAAAACATTACAAGTAATTGTAAAGAGGCGGCTATCGCGAGTCAAATGCTCCACCAATGAGAGACAAAGCTACTGGCCTATAATTGGTGGAAATTGATAGATTCTGATAGACCTCGCTCGACACCATAGCGATCCTATAGCGGATTTTCGACTCGCGATAGCCCTCGTCGACGTTAAGTGGTAGTCAAAGAAGAAAATAATTGGTTACTGGTAGACAGGTGCCGTTGCACTTAAGCTATGCAATGTCAACATACCTGATCGAGATGCGGGTCCGCGTCAGACTGCGGCGAGTCGGGTGGCGGCGTATCACGGAAACGCGCGTCGCGGCGGCACAGCGGCAGCGGCACGAACAGCGCGCGGCCCGGCGTGCACGAGAACAGCCGCGCGCCGCCGCGCGCGCCGTCGCCCAGCCCGCACACGCTCTGCTCCAGCTCCACGCCCGCCGTCGGCGTCTCTGAAGCGTGCATTATAACCCGGTTCGATTTGTTCTTACCTACCACTGTTTTTAATTTACGCAAAGCATTCCAATGCAATGCGATTTTCACGGTTTTGTTTTGCTAAGAATTTAAAAATAATTCACAACGCAAGTATTTTCTAGAGGTAGGTACTAAGTTATTTTCTTACCATCAATAATCCCGATCCACCTAACGACTCCATAATACTGTTGGTCGACATCCGTCGCAACTTCGACTAGCGAACCGACTCCGATATCTTCCTGCAAGTGAAGCGGCGACGTACGCTGAACCGGCGCCGCGCGGGGCGAGCCCAGCGCCGGCAAGTCGTACAGCTCCTCGGGGCCATCGCCGCACACGTCTGCGCAGAAACAATGTAAACGGAACACATGTCAATGAACTCTCTAGTCTAATAAATAATAATGAAAATAGAAAATAGCAAATAATCAAAAAAGGCACAAACTCTTGTCGTATGCTAAGACACACAGAGGAATTTCATCATCAGAAAGCTCCTGTAAATACGGATACGACATATTCCGCGGCACTGCGTTTGTGCCAACCGGCCGGCCTCACCACGCGCCATATAATGCCTATAATTAGAAACTAGGAAAGCTAAAATTGGAATGACTATGAGCGCGAATAGTACATTCAGTGTAATAGTGGAGATGTTATGAAGTGGTTATCAATATTATTAGTGATTGTGAATTTGTTTATACAATATATACAGTAGTGTCTGTGGAGGGGGCAATTTGTCCCAATCAATTAAAAAATGGTACGTGTATTATTAGGTCAATTACTACCAACATTTGGATAATTAAAACAAAATATTTGCTTTATAATCAAATAAATACACAATCAAGTTTCTTGTAGTAATAGTAGAGCAATGTCATATCAATGTCTAAACATATTTAGACAAATTGAGTCTTCAACATTTTATAAGAATTTTGGGGGTCAAGTCAATACAGTGCAGATAACTGGCAGCCGTGAGAAAAAGAGTACTTTTTATACTAGAAAATATTCACTTACCTACAAGAATACCAGTTTCAATTTTCTTAGGTTCATGCACCATTTTAGAAGGTTGTTCTTCTAAACTCGAAGAGGCCCTGCTAGATGATGTTGCGGGTTTATTTCTACGTCTTTCGGGAGCCAGGTGATTCAACAGGTTGACAGATTTGACCCGTTCATGCTGTGATGAACGCTGCATAGTGCTTCTCCTAGTGGGCACTGACCCATAATCGGGGTGCTCGGGGTCACGAGGAGCAGGGGGCCAGCTACCCCCTATTAAATCAAACAAGTCGACCTAAAATAAAATTACATTAATAACAAAATCAGAAATTGAAAAAAATTTATTCAATCACAAAAAATTTTTTTTTAGTGAAGCCTATTTACGTCCCACTGCTGGGCACAGGCCTCCTCTCAGAATGGGCCATAGTTCACACGCGGGCCCAGCGCGGGTTGGGAACTTCACACACACCATTGAATTGCTTCGCAGGAGTGTGCAGGTTTCCTCACGATGTTTTCCTTCACCGAAAAGCTCATGATAAATTACAAATGTAATTCCGCACATAAATACCGAAAAACTCAGAGGTGCGAGCCGGGGTTTTAACCCACGACCCTCTGCTTGAGAGGCGATAGGTCAAACCACTAGGCCATCACAAAAATTATAAAAAAAAAATCATAAAACACAAAAAATATTATTTTAAAGTGTGATTACATAATAGTGATTTTTTTAAAAGCTTTTATTTAGTTTCACCTGTCCCTGTGTCTGCCTCTGTGTTATGAAATCTTGAAAGTTCAATTTGATTTTATTACAACGATTGACAATACAGGTATGTAAGTACAGTCAACAAATGTACAGTCCGCAAAAAACTCAATAATTTTTTTTTTATTAACAAAAACCATGTTTGAGTTATACCTACTCGCTTATTTATACATATCTCATCATCAGCCTATTTACGTCCCACTGCTGGGCACAGGCCTCCTCTCAGAATGAAAGGGCTTGAGCTATAAGTTCCCACGCAGACCCAGTGCGTATTGGGAACTTCACACACACCATTGAATTGCTTCGCAGGAGTGTGCAGGTTTCCTCACGATGTTTTCCTTCACCGAAAAGCTCATGATAAATTACAAATGTAATTTCGCACATAAATTCCTAAAAACTCAGAGATGCGAGCCGGGTTTGAACCCTCGACCCTCTGCTTCAGAGGCGATAGGTCAAACCACTAGGCCATCACGGCTTCAGACATACCTATTTAATGTTATTTATTGATTATTATTTAACTTTTTACAAACAAATAACAAATAGGTATAATGTATGATGACTTTTTTTCTAAACCTTTTAATCAAAATCTTACAATAACAAAACTTAAAATGTATTATTAAAAATATTTTACACATGAAAACAGGATAAGTACAGTTAGTCAGTAGTAGTAATATTGTTTGTCAGGAATTCATAATGTATTGAAAGAAAAAAAAAAAGAGTTGTTATAAGTTGTTCATGCGTAAGTACTTATTACATGGTTAGTAATGAATGATAATGAACATGGATCCATTCACATTAATTATTAGTTTAGTAAGTAATTAGATTAGTAAGTAACAAACAAAAAGTACTTTATTCATTACAGACTAAGAACTTGATGCAATTGTGTTACATGCTATTTGTCTGGTTGTAATACCATTTACACTTGTTAAAGGCCAAACCTTAAGGAGCTGTAGTTGTTAAATTCTTTCATATACCATGACACCTAAAACTAAGAAATTGGTTTTTGAAATAAAACCTGTGTGTCCCTGGTGCCACTTGTGTTTTTGATTTCCTTTTGAATTATGTCACTCATTCCAAATGTCTGGAGTATTTTAGTTACAATCCATTACATATAAAGGTAGGATATTTGAATACTGTATGCAGCTGCTAAATATCTAAAGTACAAAAAACAAGTTATCCAGGTTATCCTATAATATAATATTTAGCACAATGACATTCTCATTTCAGAAGATATTCAATATAATAATAATAATAATAATATCATGGGACAATTTGACACCTATTGACCTAGTCCCAAACTAGGCAATATAATTTGTCAAACCGATAATTTACAAGAATTACCTAATCAAAACAATCAGATTTCGGGTAGGTGGTGTATGACTCAGCCAGTGAAGTTATCTTCCAAAAACTTGTTGATAAACATTCCAAATATATTTATTCACATTTATCACAAAAATGTTCAACGACAGTCGACAGTGCTGAAAGTCGTATTTCCTGAAGAATTTTCTGATAATACTGGGTGATTTTCTTTGATGATTTTAATTTATTAATTTAATTTGATAATTAAAATTATTCTATTTATGTCACCTGTCAATCCTGTTTTTTTTTAATTCATCATTCATCCCATAGGGATAGGCAAAGGAAACTAAGTCCATACAGCCACGTCTGATGTGTTTTGTAAATTTCTGTATTATTAAAGTCCTGCTCGGAGTCGTCAGTCTGTTCATGGTCTGTTCTAGTCACGTCATGTCAGCTGAACGCCTAGTGTAATCATCGAACAGGCCAAGAAATAATTCCCGATCGCGTTCGCGTTTAACAATTCTTATACTATTTGACACTTTGACGCAAACGCGATCGAGACGTATTTTGTGCTTTTTGATTACACTAAGGGCATCATTATAAGGCAGCTGAATGCTCTTTTACGGCTCATTTTTTTTTAGTCTACCAGAGCCGTGTTTTGTAAAGCTACAAATTACAATTACAAAGCAAGGATTTATCGTCGACATGTCTCTCCTATAAACCGCAAATATCACACATTCTATGGCCTTTACCCATGGTGAAAAGCACAAAAACATAAATTTAGAGTCACTGTCTTAAAAATATGAAATCGTCAAATATCGCGATAGAAAAATCACACCACACGTGAATAATAAAGTCCCAGTTTTTTTTATAAACAAAACGGAGGAGCAATTGCTCTACACGACGTTTTATTCGCAGGAGTCATACTCAGTCATACTTGGAAAAACAAAAACACAGGAAAACTTTCAAAATTTTCACAAACAAACATGAATACGTCACGGCACAGAGTACCTTTTTATAACTGAGATAGAGATGTCACTTCAACGTTTCGCACACAGCGACATCTGGTGCTTTTTGACGGCAAAATATGCGCTGACGTCATTGACGTCTAGTTTTCTAAATGTAAAAATAATTTACTTTGAGCAATTGCTATTACACCATATTCTATTATATACATTAGAACATGGTGTAATAGAAATTGCCCAATTTCCCGTTTTGATGAATTTGATAATTATTCAGTGCTTTATTTTTTACACATTTTCTTTTTATCAGGCATTCCAACTCCAACTTAGACACCCGGTGAATGTGAAAAACCACAGATTAAAGAGATAATCGCGGCCATTATTCATTCGTTCCGTTCCACTTATACCTTCACTGTACGTTGTTTTTAGTAAATAAAAAAATCAAAATAAATATCAAACCTCCTGAATTACTAAAAATCTAAGTTTTCGCCCCATTTTATTAGGGTTTACTTGCAGATATTATACGTTAACTCAACCAGTGTCCATAGAATATTCCATATAATATTTAAGCGTAAGAAAAACTGATGTGTGTAATGATATTTTAGATAAGACATTACTATAATTAAAAAAGGTCGATGTTACCAGTGCTCACAAAATAATTAATTAGCATAAACGCATTTTTAAACAAGGAAAGATAAATGAAAGCATTTATTATGCGAAAATAAAATATTTATTCCAAAATTTAAAACTCAAATATAAACGGAAATATCTACTTTATTTACATAATAAAAGCAATTTACAATGACATTAAATCTAAGCTTAAACTAAATAAACTACAACTTAAAACTAAATTAAATCTAAATAAGGCCCCCGTGGCATAGTGCCCAAAAGGCTGGCAGCGTTGCCTCGCTGAATAGCGATGCTGATTCTTTGAGAGAGAAAACTGCCAGCCCTTTGGTCACAAGTTGCATCAACTAAGCGCTTTTGTAACTCAGAAATAAGCTTGTAAGCGCTGGGACCCCATGGACCCAAAGTTTCAAACCCGACAGGAACAAAATTATAATTCGGACCGAGAGATTGATACTTAGAATTTTTTCTATTTTCGGCCGTTTCTGCCGCCGCACCAGCTTTTTGTGTGGTTCCCTGGAGATGTGAGGGTGCTACTGTATCGACACAGGTCGCATCCCAAACCAGAACCCTACCCATTCTCCAGGGAATCAGAGACATACCGTCCGGCCTTTTGCCATCGTCGCGGGCAATGCCGCTTGGCTCCAAAATGGCCGGCACGTTCGCAGTGGCAAGAGCCCGGCGGATTATGTCATTGAGCGCGGCATGACGGGAGAAACGGCCGGCGCTCTTTTGACAGGAAAGACCATGGTGTCCCGTTTCGTCCACATTGGTGCCACAGAGGCAACGGTGTGGTGAACACAGCGCAACACCCAGTCTTAGCCCGACTGCAATTCTCAGTGTTTCAGGCTCAAGAAAGGTTCCGGTGTTAACGGAAGGATAAGCATGAAGCCAGTCACCGGATTCCTTTCTTGCCACAGCCAAAAGCCTTGCGCGGTCTGGGCCTGAACTGGAACTGAGAATATTAGAATAAGTTAATTTGGATAGTGTGTCATCCCAGCTCCGTTGGAAATTTGGATAAGCGGGAGGATTTTCACCCGGACAAGCCATTAGCCAAGCATTACTAGCATCGACCAAACCCGTCGTCTCGTAGTTTGAAGGACAATCCTTTAGGATTTTACCTACGAGGGTGGACGTGCTGTGGACAGATGATAGGAACGCTGGTAAAGCAACACTAGAAATTTTGCGGATACCTAGCCCACCATATCTGATAGGAAGGGAAGCCTGGGTCCAAGATTGCCCATTGAATTGTAAGTTAAGTATAGATTCCAAAGAAGTTTTCATAAGGGAATCAATTAAGGTCAGAGAATTTTGATGTTTCCAAAAGGGACAACAACGAAGCAAATAAGTAAATTTTGGCACAAAAAGGCAAAATTTTAGAATAGTGATAGCAGTGTGAGCACTGATTTCCAGCAGCCGGTCTGCAGAATTTTGAAATTTTGAAACAGTTTTTGCGATTAAATCTGGAATGGCATCGTCGAAGATTGGTGACCCTAGGAGGCTTAAGTTTTGCTTATCGACAATTTTGATATTTGGACAAAGTAAATTAAAATGTTGAAAGAGATCGGATCGGATCGCGTTGTTTATGAACAGTTCGCATTTATTAAAGTTTAGATCTAAACCAATGGCCTTAAATTTATTTATAATTTCTGAGAGATCTGAAAGTACCGTAACTGCATCACCTCCTAGGGAACCATCATCAAGATACCATACGTTAAATTTGGACTTTAAATTTTGAATGATGGGGTTAATGGCTAAACTGAAAATGGCTGGTCCGAGGGGATCACCCTGCTGACAGCCGACTTCAGAAGATAATTCGTTGCTTTTGTACATTAATTTAGAAGGTTCATGATAACAGTTAAGTAGGTAATTATAAATTTCCGGAATATTATTCCTAATTTCTGTGAGCAAGGTGTCCCTGTTTACCGAATTAAATGCATTTTTGACGTCAATTTTGAGTAAAACCTCACACTGATCGTTATTAAGGTAGGTGCGCAGGGCATGGACTACCGCTTCGCACCCACCTTTAGTACCGAAACCTAATTGAATTGGTTCAAACTGAGGTTGCAATTTTGAAACTATGTGACGAACTGAAATTTTAGAAGTTAATCGCCGAAATGTAGAGCCGACCGCAATGGGTCTGACATCTCCGTCTTTTTTAGTGAGCGCAATTAGGTTGGCTCCATAAAGAACGGGAACTATTTCGGGATTAACATTGCCAGACAGCATGAGGTTTATTAATTTTGTTAAAGCGAGGATTAAATGTTTGCCTGCGTCGCCCACAGTGAGAGGTAAGGTCTTTTAGGTGTTGGGGAGCAAGTCCGTCAAGACCTGCTGCAGAACCGGTTTTAAATGAATAGATTGCATTCACTGTGTCTTTCTCGTGAATGTTTAAACAAACATCGGGCGACGTAGGCGGGTCCAAAAAGTATGCGTTTGTAGGAGCTCGAGGGTGTTTAGTTTGTAAGGCCGAGAGTGTGTCGCTATTATCTGGAGATAGTACGTCACTGGAAAAAAGTAACCGCGCGGCCCCCTTCAGGTCTCCGTCGCTAACTTTAGATTCCACTTTGTTTTTAAAATAATTTTGATTGCTATTTTTGCCTGTACTAAAAACTGTAAGGCAAGGCGGTGAATAATTGGAACAATTGTTTTTTATTTTTTGGGTAAGAGGAATCTTAGACGATTTATCGTCTTTAACGTGAAGTGTATTAAATGGGAAAAGTAACAAATTCTGCCAGTCCGCATAGCTATTATTGTCCAAACATTTCGTTATAAGTTGAGCCAAATGAGTAGCGACGGAGATCCGGGCGCCACGGGGAATTCTTTTTACCACCTTAAAATTGTTTTTTAAGTGGCTCAAATGCAGATGGAAGGGAATAGTGGGTGGATTAGTAGGAGTACGGTTTGTATTTGGGGAGACAGGATTTATGTACAAGGGGGGGGCATTCTGACTTAAACATTTGTGCAATTTGGATTTGTGAATATTCAAACCTCTACTACTACTAAATGTTCTACTGCATATTGGGCATACATGTGACGTACCATCTACGGGTTGCGTTGCATTCTGCATATGATCTAAGGGCATAAAAACACAACACAACGGAAAACTAAATAGAAAAATAGTCTGACAGCCGCGACAAAACTGCACTGACGGGGCTCCGCCAAGAGCGGCGCGTGCGGGAGTCGCGGGGACTCAGGCCGGCGTGGAAAGAGGTCGAGGTGGCCGGGATGCACGTGAAACAAACATTATTATTAGTATTTAATTATTAAAATATTTGGGAGCTTTATTTGAAATCGTGTTGACGTTGACGTACCGTTTTTTTTTTTAAACTATATTGATATTAGCACCACCTATCGATGTTTGACAACAACTTCATGTCTATAACCCAACCAAATAGAATATTACTTAAGTATATACTATACAATGTAACTTGAGTGACTACTGAAATTAGCTGGACAACGAAGTGTACATTTTGTTCTAAGTTATACCACCGTGGGGTTAGTTATATAGTGTTAGTTTGGTGGTAGTGCTTGCTTGTTTTGACTGTAGATTATGTTTATTTAAACCATAAAGTGTAAACAATATTCTATAGTAAAGTAATGATAATAATAACAAGTTTGCTCGTTCTGTGTCTCATCATAAAAAGTTAAGTAGTTGTTTTAGGAAACTCGTGAGTTATGGGTTCTTTTAGTTTGAATCCAAATGACCTTTCAATGTCGACACTAATTTGAAATTCGACACTACTCGTCGACATTTCACTAATTTGTCTTAAAAAATGCAATAATATTTGACCACTTTAGTAAGTCATATTTATAAATTATATCCATTTGTTTGCATACAATATCATTTTTTAACTGACATCAAAAAAGGAGGTTCTCAATTCGTCAGAATCTTTTTAACTAACTTTAAAAAAGGTGGTTCTTAATTCATTGGTTTTTTTTTTAATCTATGTTTCCCAATTACTCGAGTAATCTTCGAAGATGGTGGGACTGATTTGGAAAGTTCTTTTTTTGTTTGAAAGGGTATACTTTCTAGTTGGTCCCATTGTCACCAAGTCAGGATCTGATGATGGGATCCCAGGGAAATTGAGGGCAACCCTCAAATTTTATAGGCATATTATTTTATTTCACATATTTTCTAAAGCTATTTAAGTATTTGCGTCTGGTAGTCATTATCTCATGTTTATGAGGTGATGATGGAAGGTGTAACTCCTTAATGGTTAGGAGTTGGAGGATAATGTTTCAAATATCAAATAAACATATGAAAATCTTTTAACAAAAAAGTAAAACTGCTTAAAAAAAACATGCAATCCTGAATAATCTCTGAATGAAGCACCAACTTCATATTTGAGCTAGGCCATAAAACTGATGGCTTTAGAGGATTAGGTATTTTGTTTTTTTTTTCTAATTACTGAGTAAATACTGCATCTAATTTCTTGATTTACACCAATTATTTTAAAATTTATATTTTAGGTGTATCCAGATCTAGACAAGATGATTCGCCAAGGGAGCATAGATGATATAAATGCTCAGCAATACCTGAAGATATCCAATTATGAAGACACTGTCCGACAGCTGGACATCTATTATGCTATAGGTAAACAGTATTTTGAACACCTATTAAGTAGATATCATAATTTTCAATGTTGTAAATCATAGCTCAAGCAGTAAATCAATGTGTAATAAATGTATCTGTGCTAATTGTTACAGTGAAGAGACAATTGCTTCGGTTCCAAAGTCCGATAACTGGACTTTTTCCAGTGTTGTCGTCTGACCTTCACATTGGCAGTGTCAGGGACAGCATATACTGTGCTGCATCAGTATGGGGCCTGTACCAGGCTTACAGGTATTATTTTTAGAAACACCTACCTACGAAAACGATATTCTAATACGAAAATGGATCTAGTTTTCGTCATCTGCACCCCCAGAAACCTGGAAAATAGCACTCATATCGATTTTCAACAAAAATAAATATCCGCCATCTTGGATTTAAAAAATGGATGTTATATTGGACCAACTTCAAAAAAGGAGGATGTTCCCAATTCGTCGGTTTTTTTTTTTTTTTCATAATCAGCACCCCCGGAAACCTCGTAAATGATACCCATATAGGTTTTTAAGAAAAATAAGTGTCTGCCATGTTGGATTTGAAAATGGATGTCATTTACGTAATCTGCAAGCACCCCCGGAAACCTTGAAAATGACACCATATCGATATTGATAAAAAAATAAGTGTCTGCCATCTCGGATTTGAAAATGGATATCTTTTTCGTAATCAGCTTTTCCGGAAATCTAGAAAATGACACCCATATCGATTTGGAAGATAAATGTCCGCCATCTTGGATTTCATAATGGATGTAATTTTCGTACCTAATTAAGAATTCTACCCACATCATTATATTTAAAAAAAACCGTGACCGCCATCTCGAATTTGATAATGCATGTAATTTTTTTGTCTACACGGAAACATACTGTTAATGAAATTTTTGATGGATATTTATTGCGATGTATCAAAATTAGCTGGCAGTCGTCAAGCTGTTACATCCGTCATTTTGAAATCTCAAATTATTTTAATTTGGGGATGACGACTTAACTCGCGATGTGAGTAAATAACTTATTGTGTTCTCTTTCTCATTCACTCTACTCGCACTTTCGAGTGTGTATTTTAACTGCTTAAAACCTGTAAATTTCATCGATTTACCGGTTCTCAAGGTATCGGTATCATGTACGGTACCGGGTACCGGTTCCAGCAATACCGGTACCAAGTCCAATACCGGTATCTGCTTCAAGGTCACGATACCGGTTCCGGAAAATACCGGTTATTCAAGCCCTGCTCGCTCTGCCTAGACAGACGGACGGATGGACAGCGCGGAGTCTTAGTAATAGGGTCCTAAAAAAACACGAATTACCTCTATCATGTATGTTTTCTACAATCACAGGCGCATAGATGATGACCGTGGCAAATCTCACGAGCTTGGTCAGAGCACAGTCAAATGCATGCGCGGCATCCTCGAATGCTGGGTCAAGCAGTCAGCACGTGTCGAGGCGTTCAAGACGCGACAGAGCGCGGCCCACGCCCTGCACGTAAAGTTCCACCTCACCACCGGGGAGCCCGTGCTGACCGACCAGCAGTACCATCACCTGCAGATTGATGTCATATCTCTGTACCTGCTGTTCCTCGTGCAGATGATTACGTCGGGGCTGCAGATTATTTATACACAGGTTTGATTTGAAATAGGTTCTTTACGTAAGGGGCCTTTTTAACCCCTGACGCAATAAACACATTACCCTCCTTTGCGTTTTGCACTCGGGTAAACATCTATCTATGGCATCAAAACTCCCAAATGAACAGACCTATTTTTATACGGTTTATTAACTAACTTCAAAACAGGAAGAGGTTTTCAATTCGTCGGCAGTCACTGCATAATGTGATAAACGACCTGACATTTGAATATCTACGAGTACATGAAAAAATTCAACATCCTTGCCATATTACAGTTTGCTTAGGAGTAGGGCTCTGCTTACACTGGTTTCGAATAAGTGTGATAAAAATACCTTTAAATTAGGTATCTAAGCCAGGGCTTTTTCGTAATGGCTTAGGAACCCTATCCTGGGCGTGTCCGACACGCTCTTGCCAGGTCCGACACACTTTTTTCTACGGTTTCTAAACGCATTATACTTATAGGATTTATGATATGTGTGTAGATAAAAACTATAGGTCCCGTATTAAAGTAAATGTTTATGTTATGACCTACTTTTAATGTTTTCAGGATGAAGTAGCTTTTATACAAAACTTAGTGTACTATGTGGAGCGTGCATACAGAACGCCAGACTACGGAATGTGGGAAAGGGGCTCTAAGTACAATGATGGCAAGCCAGAAATCCATGCGTCCTCCATAGGTAACTTTGTATTTTTTTTTAAATTAGTGTATGAAAACGAATAAAGATTCAGTCATGTCATCTTTATCCGTTTAATTAAGTGCTGGTTAATTTTAACAGGTATGGCGAAAGCAGCTTTAGAAGCTATAAATGGATGTAACTTATTTGGCGATAAGGGGGCGTCTTGGAGCGTAATCTATGTTGATATTGATGCACACAACCGAAATAGAAGCATATTCGAAACTATGCTACCTCGAGAATCGAGTTCCAAAGTACATATGTAACAAGACAAGTATCACTTGATACGTATATTAATATTAATAAATCACTGTAGATTTCACAAATCACTAATTATGTTTTAGGGTGTCGATATTGCGCTCTTGCCGACAGTATCGTTCCCGGCATTCGCTACTCACGAGGAGCACTTGTTTCAATTAACAAAATCAAACATTCTGCGGCGATTGCAAGGCAAATACGGATTCAAGAGGTTCAGCCGCGACGGCTATAAATGTGTGCTAGAGGATCCGAATCGCCGCTACTACAATGAGGGGGAGCTGAAGGAATTTGACGGAGTCGAGTCGGAGTGGCCGCTGTTCTACGTGATGATGATCATTGACGGAGTGTTCCGCACCTTGCCCGATCAGGTTGAGGAATACCAGAGGTTACTGAAGGCTAGAATATACATGGATGAATTTGGAGGTATTTTAAAAACTTACGAAACTAACGATGCTCTATAATTTTTATTTTTACCCGACTGCGAAACGTAAAGGAGGGTAATGTGTTTATCAGCCTATGTATGTATGTTTGTTCCTTTGTTGCACTCTAGAGGCCGAACGCGTGGGCCGATTTTAATGATTCTTACGTCAATCGATTCGTGTTAATCTTGGTCGCTAAAGACATGACAGTAATTTAAATCCAATATGGCGACCACTAGACGCCATATTGTGAAAAACAAAAAATAAAAAGTCGACAAACTGTATCGAGTGGGGTATCATTGAATAGGTTTTTGAAAATCAACTTTAGGTTTCTTTTACCATTTTTCATTTTGAGTGACCATTAACTATAATTTATGTAACTTATGTATAACTGTTTAAAGTTGGTTCGCAAACATTTTCAGTTTATGTGACTAAAAAGCTTTAAATAAAACAAAATTATTTAAAAACAAAAAACCCGACTGCAAAAACTATGAACTAAAAAGAGAAAAACTAGCTCATTATAAGTACTTTATACATAGGTAGCTTGAATATATATTATAGGAGTGCAGGCGGGGGCAAACAAAAATGACGAAACAGCTGTAACATGCCCCCGCCTGCACTCGCTACCTATGTATAAAGTACTTATAATGAGCTAGTTTATTTTGGTTAATTGTTTTTGCAGTCGGGTTTTCTGTTTTTAAATAATTTTCAATATTTCTCAATTTAACTTTAAATTAGTTGTATGTCATATGCGTGTTGTATTTCAGATCCTGTCATACCCTGGTATTATTACGTGCCCCGGGAAGGTATTGAGAATGAACGCAACGAACCGTATTCCGTACGAAGGCTGCCTGCGAGTGAGTATTTTTGCTTTTATTTTAGCTTAAAAAAAAAGAAAATCTAGTAGTACCTATCAGTTTCAGTGCGGTCTACTGACGCCTAATATAGAAATAATCGTCCAATTGTCATTCACAAAATTATTGATTTGACCATATTGTCCAATATATAATTACAGACCAAGCAGGCGACGACAGCAAAGGTAATTCTGTACGAGCTTTGAGAATGATTTGCCTTTTTCTTCTTTGATAATTCTTTCTCGCACATCTCACTAGTGTCTAACAATTTCGAGTTAGTAATGGCAAGCTTTCAAGCAATTTCCTCAATTTATGTTTAACATAATGACATAAAATAGACTTCGATTAACATTAGCTTTCATAATATACCTACAAGGTTCGTTCAAATGAACCATCAAAATTAATTCGCAGGTTAGGCATGTTATGCCACTGGACACGCCTGTGAATTGTTTACTATTTATCAAGGACGATAAAACCAACAGGACTGCCAATGGCTATACAATGTCGCGTTCCTGTAAAATAATGAGCCTGCTGTAGCTAGTTTCACTATAGAGAGGTCTCTGTACCATTAATTTTGTATGACACTTAGACCTCTGGCTAACACAATAGGGCCATCTATGAACTGAAAGAAAAAACGAATTTAGATGGCGCTATTGTGTTAGCCAGAGGTCTAAATGTCATACCAAATGAATGGTACAGAAACCCCTCCGTAGTAAAACTAGCTACAGCAGTATTATTATTTCAAAGGAACGCGACATCGTATAGACACTGGCAGTCCTCTTGGTTTTATGGTCCTTGCTATTTATTATTGATCTTCTAAATGTTTCAATACACATCGGCATGCTTATTGTCTAACTCGCTCGCAATCGCCATATCCTGTTCGTTTTGTATGGGCTTTCAATTGGTATCGGTAACAGCTAGCTGTCACAGTCGTAGAAAAACTGACATTTCAAACCCATAATGAGTGTCAAAATAGTTACGCAATTACCATTTTCGACCAATCGAGGTCACGAAAAAAAAACTTGTCAGTTCTCAATTCTTTTGTATTTGTTGCAAAAGTAAAAAAAAAATAAAAAAAATAACACTTGTTGATTCAGCAATTATCTATCACTATAAATATAACAAACATATTACTGAAAGTTTCCCAATTTCTTACTCAGTGAATAAAATATTTTTGTTATGTTGTGAAGTAATGTATTGTTGGTTTATAAAATTGGGATCCGATAGTAAGTTTCCTACATTCTTAAAAAAAATGTTTATTTGTATCTTAATTCGCAGCTTCTTTTTTTTTTCAGTGAACCATTACTTAAAGCGACGCGCTCATTTCGTCACAAAACTGACCATTAGGACGTGATTAAAACATAACTTAAAGTAACGCTTGACAGCACAAATTAAATGAAAATGCCCAGATCACGGAAGATTTCTATTAACATTGATATGAAGATATTATATTGATATTGGATGTAGAAATTTACGTATTTTCTGTTTTTTCGTATGTGGTGTTTACGACTAATAAAGTGTTATTGTCATATTCATACCGTAACGACGTAAAAAAAGAGATTTTATTCATTTTATGGTTACATGGCACAGCCAAGAACGAGGAAAGCCGCAAGATCGAGACAAAATATAGTTTTCCCCTCACTACCTCGTCTTTTATCCTTTAAAGTAAGCGGATAAAAACGCATTTTATCCACTAGTGGGGAAAGTAATTTGACCATGGAGCGTGTTTAAGTATTTTTTGACAGATAACAAAACGTAAAACGCTCATAATAATGGTTCGTTCAATATTAATTATCATTAAATAAATGGTTTGAGAATATAATAAAAAATAACAAATGTAGCTTTATTTAATGATTTTAAGTCATAAACTTTAAAATTCCATAAGAAAAATATTTGTATTTTTAGGGTTCCGTGCCTCAAAAGGAAAAAACGGAACCCTTGTAGGATCACATTGTTGTCCGTCTGTCTGTCTATAAAACATGTAGCTTTATAAAACACGGCCAAGGTGTCAATGTCAACGGAATGTATGCGTTTTGTTACAGCCAAGTACCTATTCTTCATCTCCTACCACACCATTAAGTCTAAAGGATCAAATAATGGTAAAAAATATAAACTTATATTTTGCTATACACTAAAAATAATTTTGTTAAAAAAACTAGACCTTTTTCGCGAATAATTTTGAGATTTTGAGTTTTTAGGTAAAACTATTTTGGTTGTTACGAAATGCACGCATTTTTTTTTCTAAAGCAGTGACTTCATCATCATTTTCAACGACGTTTTGACTAATTTCAAAATCTACTTTTAATTAACAATTTATCGAAATATGCACATTAGTGGCCCAAAAAAAGTTAATTTCTCATGATCTTATAATCCACCATGTATTTGGCTATAATTGAACCCTTATGTTAGTAGGTGGAAACAACCCTATTGGATCAACTCAACTTGTGCGTTCAGAATTATATTCAACATCATTATAAAAAAACCGGCCAAGTGCGAGTCGGACTCGCGCACGAGGGTTACGTAGAAGGATCTGATCTTAACGCTTTTCCCCAGTGTTTTAAGAATTCCAGTGTTAGCAGAGCCCTACTCCTAAGCAAAATGTACGCAGTGTGGGGTCAACTTGTATTGGTCTGCGAAATCTACAGACAGACATACAAATTTAAGATTTTGAGACTTTTTGGAGTGGTTGTGCTATAAGAGCTACCTTCATACCACATTTCAAGTTTCTAGGATAACTGGAAGTACCCTTTAGGTTTTCTCAGTACGGCGATTTGTATGGAAACCACCTTTTTAATGACTGTATCTTTTGATTGCATTGACTTAGAAGGTTGAATTTTTCACAGCTTCAAGGGACCGCAGGCTTGAGTATTTGATATTCATTTCAGCATGCTACCTCCACGCGTTCCAGAGAAAAAGGGTCTTGACAGACAGACAGACAGACGGACAGACGGACAACAAAGTGATCCCATAAGGGTTCCTTTTTTTCCTTTTGAGGTACGGAACCCTAAAAAACAAATGTGTTTTATGGAATTTTAAGGACCATTAAATAAAGCTAAATTTGGTATTTTTTTATTAAATTCTCAAACCATTTATCATTTATTTAATGACTAACTGTTGCCCGCGACTTCGTCCGCGTAGATTTCGGTTATCGCTGTCCCGCGGGAACTATATAATTTTCATCTCTCATACTCGGAAAGTGAGGCATATCTTATCTAATATACGGGAGGAAAGTTATGCATGGCTCCCCTAAGAAGTAAAAAAATTAAAAAACCAGCGCTGGATGGATGGCTATGACTATGACATCTATTCAGCCTATAGAGCCTATGGCACAATTCTTATGTTTTTATTATTATTCATTATTGTTGCCTATTATAAAAAAACATGCTTATATACCCAAAAATGATTAATACAACATTAACGTAGTTTTTTTCTGAATTAATTACACTTTTTGAATGAAAAAAAATACGAAAAAGTAGGTAATTTGCATTAATAAAAAAAAACACTCGTCAAATGGCAATGATATTGTGAATGCAGCCTATACATAGAGCCAGACTATTTGTTTCAATTTTAACATAACTTACTTATTTTACAAAGAATGTGCACTAAAATACGTACTGTTCTAAATGAATAGGTATTGTATAACGGCTTGATTGAATTTATAAAGTAAAATACCTAGTTAATAAAAGCTATTAAATAAAGACTAATACTAATTATTCTGACCAGCGATTAATTTAGAAAAAAACACATCAAGGAAAGTGTGAAATTGGCGCGAAAGCATTGTTTGTGTTTTGTTCTGTGGTCGCGGAAGAGCAAATCAATATTTTTTTGTACAATTTTTTTTTTTACTTTCCTTATAGTCGAAATGAAAAGCAGGGTGTTTAACTCTCGGAAAACGCCAATTTAAAAGTCAAATTATTGGCACCCTCGCGATGCTCGGGTGCCAAAATATCTCGTTAGAAATTGATCCTTTTCATCCCTCGTTGAACAATCTACTATTTCCCGAATAAAAAGTAGCCTATGTTATTCCTCAATATTTAAACTATCTTCTTACCAAATTTCATCTAGATCGGTGCAGCGGTTTTCCCGTGAAGAGGTAACAAACAGACAGACAGAGAGACAGAGGGATAGAGAGACAGAGAGACAGTTACTTTTGCATTTATAATATTAGTTAGGATTAGGATAATTCATATCGAACGAACCATTATTATGAGCGTTTTTCTTTTTGTTATCTGTCAAAAGCTACTTAAACACGCTCCACACGAAGGTCAAATTACTTTCCCCACTAGTGGATAAAATGCGATTTTACCCGCTTGTTTTAAAGGATAAAAGACGGCTTTCCGAGGTAGTGAATGGAAAATTTATTTTACTTCTCGTGTTTCAATTCCACACTCGCGGGTAAAATACAACTTTGCAATTGCAACCTTGTATAACAAATAACTATTTTCTCGTGAGTGATGGAAGTAATCCTAATTATCTGTTCTACACTCGACATCAGAGGTCGCTAGGTCGGTCGTTGTTGACAGTAAGCTGATCTGATGATCATTTAATTTAAACCGAGTAGCGGATTTGGGGCACATAGAAGGGACCGTATACGTATACATGTATGGCCCCGCCCCATACCTTGCCTGTGCTTGAATTTTTGACGGTTCATTTGAACGAACCTTTGTACCAATATAAAATGAAGTAAATTTTGCCTCGCGGTGGAGTTGGGAATAATTACTATTTATATAATTATTAAAATATTTACATTGCACAATTACAAAGCCACTTGACGGAACCTACGATTTCCTTTCATTTTTCAACATTTGAAATCGTCGACCAAGCAAGTTCCTTTTCTGGTTAGATTTGAATAAATATTACCTGACCCCCTAGCACGCTGTTTATCTTCGACATAAAGCATTTGTCCCTCTCGCACTTGCATATTTCTTAGAAAGTTACGAATGCTTAACGTGACCATACGTCCCGGTTTTGCCGGGACAGTCCCGGTTTAAGGCAGTCTGTCCCGGTGTCCCCAGCGAACCCAACATTGTCCCGGTTTTGCAAGCAGACCCAACGATAGTTTTAAATTATTTTTTTCCGCTCGAAATGCGTGGCCCGACGCCCTGCACGCACCAGTCGAAAGAGTTTTTTCCCAAATGAACAAAATATGGACCAGTGATAAAACACAGTTAAGTGTCGCAGTACTGAAAGCTATTCTGATTACGAAAATAAATACAAATAAATCATGTACTGAGTTACACACGTATCTAAAACAAGACCCTATATAAAAAAAAAAAAATGTTCAGCCGACAAATACAAAAACACGACTAAGAAGTAACGCCACTACTGCGGGCTCAGTCAGTAAGTCATGCCAACTTAACTATTTTGTGTTATTCTATCTTCTATAATAAAATACTTGTAAAAAAGAAAAACTTTTTTTATTAGGTATATATTTCCGCAGATGTGTCCCGGTCTGACAAAATAAATAAATGGTCACGTTACGAATGCTTTATGTTGTGGATAAAATTTACCCTGCTAAGGGGCTGGATATTTCAATACACATCAGTTTGGGTTTGGCTACACCTGACGCCTACCTTTACTCATAGATTCCAGCAGCAGAATTTGAATACACCTTTTAAATTACGTACCTTATGACACGTTTTACGATTTCAAGTTATCACTAAAAACAAATATATAAGTAATATGTCTTTCTTTACATATACAGACAGATATAACAATTGAAGATTTTCAGACTTGTGTAATTGATTGTGCTATAAGAGCTACCTTCATACCAAATTTCAAGTTTCTAGAACAACCGGAAGTTTGTACCTTTAGATTGTCAAAATACGGCAATTTGTATGGAAACACCCTTTTAAATGACGGTATCTTTTGATTGCGTTGACTTGGAAATTTGATTTTTTCACAGCTTCAAGGAACTGCAGGCTTGAGTATTTGATATTAATTTCAGCACTACCTGCATGCGTTCTATAAAGTTTTAAAATTAAAATCCAATCTTGGTTAAGATAATCTAATTCGGACCTCGCAATGCGCGCGCCACTGATAATTTTATTATAGATTAGCTTCGCTCATCATAGAGTTCCCGCCAATCGTCCAGACTTTTTATAAACTTTTTAATTTTGACAAACAATTGGTAATAGATGGTATACAATAAAAATTTGAAGTGAGGAACATACTAAATTATTTTTAGTTTTGAAAATTTAATTTGAAAACATGCAAATATTGATATTGTCGAAAGTTTTAAAATAATTTTAGGCCTACGTAATTTATTTGAGATTATTTCGCCATACTGCTCATTAAATTTAAGTCCGTGGAAGGTATTTGTTTTGAGTTTTGTTGGTGACTTTTTATGTTTTTTGTTTCCTCGCTTAATGCATTGTAAAACGTTGTATGACATACGTGCGTAAAGCAATTTCCAACTCGTGCCGTTATAAAATGCTCGCTCTGCTCGAGTTTTAGGATCACTGGCACTCGCTGGGAATTGCCTACTTTCCGCATTTGTATCATAAATGACTATATAAGAGCTATCCAACGATACCCCAGATCCCACACTATGGGGTAGATGAAAAAAAAAATAGTTTTTTTTCAAACATTGTCGGAAATGTTGTAATTTTACTCGAAATAACAGAACACGAAGTGCCCTGTTGACGGCCGCATTACATTGCAGGCGCGATTACCTGTCCATAAATCGGATTGCTGGACTGTTTTTCATTTGTTTTTAACTTTTTAAAAAGTAAAATAGACCATGGAAACATCCAGTGACATGTCTCATTCAGCCAAACCGGTGGCTGTATGCAGGCGTTCTGTTCGAAATTTAACATTTTTATCGATGTCTTAAATAGCTTGGCAGTATTAACAAAAAAAATATACTTTTTTAACTTAAAAAATGGCGGGAATGAAATCGTACGTAAACAAGTAACAACAACACACAAAGTCTTGATTTATTTAAGTTATGCAAGTTATATTAATTTAATAGTTTTTAGTGACAAAATCGTGATCATTTGTTGTATAGAAGTCCACCGTGATGAAAATCAGAGGATAATTATTAACTAAAGCAAACTGCTTAGTAACGCTTAAATTTCAATGAAAATGTTTAGTCGTTGTGAAACTATTATAAAACAGGGGTAAGGAAATTAATGAATTTAGTTAGTTATTCGTATTTAATTAAATAAAATATGTTAATAATGACTCAGATATTGTAATATTTTGCAATAAATATATTTAAGACACTGCCACAATTATAGTAACAACAATGGCAGTTTTGGCTTGCGGTATTATAAGAGTTAATTAATAATTAAAAATTCCTTATTTCCTCTTAATGTTTGAGAAAAAATCTATATCTGCCACGGCTGGAATAGCAATTGCTGGACTCGTACTTATTAAAAACACTCACCTGCGGTTCGTGTTTTTAAACTAAGTTCTGGCTCCAGCAATTGCTCACTTCCCACGCCTGGGCATTAATCTAGTATAAATGATTCGCGGTTAATATTGCATTAGACATAATGCAAACTTGATATTGACCGTGATTACCTTATAGGATCGGGAGCTCATCAAACCTATAAGGTAATCGCGGTCAATATTACATTTTCGTTATGTCTGATGAAAAAAAAAATCATCCCCGCTTTACGTGTAGGGGAGGTACTTACAGTCAGCAGCAGAAGTAGCTAAGCAACCGAAGCGGTCACAAATCCAACCTCTTTCATGCTGGTGCAATAGCTGGCCAGAAATAGAATTTCTGTTTGATATAATTTTCACGTAACGATCAAAATACTTATTGGATCCTATTTTCTTTTGAGCAGTACCTAGGTATTATATAACGTCTGTTATGACCGTTAGACACGGGCGGGCTGTTCCTGTGGGCGCAGGCGATGTTCGTGCTGGCACAGCTGCTGACGGGCGGGCTGCTGCACGTCAACGAGCTCGACCCCATCCGGCGCTACCTGCCCTCCTACAACCGGCCGCGCCGAGCCGGACGGTATTCCGCTTTTCAGGTAAATCCCCATCCTTGCCTTAATTGAAAAGGTTAGGATGGTCGCCAATTTTTAGCGTACTACCTAAAAATATCTCCCAGGCAAGAAATTGTGTTCCACCCTTGTTTTAGAAGGAGACAAGCTTTAAGCTTTAGGCCCCGGCAGACCTTGGATCCTGACGTTCTGTTGCAATTTCTCCCCATCTTAGTTAAGCTCAGTTCCATGCCTGTACAATTAACTACCAAATCCAAAAACTGATTTAAATGGTCACAAATGAAAGGAAACTAAAACTAATCGTGTTCCAATTGCCAATTTCTGAGTAAACTGTTTACTGGATGGAGTACCCAGAGAAACCTTTTTCCCGCAAAATGTTGAAAATATTTCGTGTTCTTACTGAATCTATGATCTGATACTGAATGTAATGTTATCGTTGTTTTACTTCCATGCACAAACGCAGGCCAAGCCAACATTCGTGAGTATTAGGCACCATTGGCACCGACTAGCATGCAACTCTAAAATTATTAATCGGTACTTTTAATTTAAATGTTTGATTTATAAAAGTATATTATTTGCATGCACGATACCTACCTAGGATTGATCTTCGTATTTACCTAATTATTCTATTCTAGCAACTTCTCTGATTTTTATTTGTCACTTACTCCGCCGTAGCTGAATGACTTTATTAATTTAATGCGTAGCTTTTGTTTTGTCAAAGTTTGTCGCACAACGAATGAAAAATATATGCCTGTTAAAAGCATTCGCGTCGTTTTTATTCGAGATTATTTTATTAATCTTAGCTACAGTGCTTTAGATTTACCATTTACGGCGCCGTAGTGAACTGTAAGGTTTGCTGTTATTTGTTAGCTACGATATGTTGAATTTGGTAGCATTCCGCACCGCTCAATATTATTTATTATTATTTATTTATTATCAAAACAATTTTACAGCATTACAGCAAAGTCAATGCGCTATAAAATTTAAATATAAATAATACACAATACAAAACAAAAGTACATATAAAAAAAAATTACAACTACAATATATGTGCATATATGTACTCGTACACGCTAGAAACGACCAACTTGTAGCTAATGTGAGATTCGTCCATACAGGGTATAGCAACAGATTTGGTGGTACAAGTGGTTCTGATAGCAGAGTCAATGCGCCTCCAGGCCATGATGGGCACCTACGGCATCCAGACCCAGACACCGCACGAAGTCGAACCAGTGCAGGTAACATATTAATATATGGTTACTGTTTATGATTTATTTGATTTTTATAATTATAGATGCTCCTTTAGTTATTCCTTACTTGTTTGTTCTTTGCCGTAGGTTTGCAGTTCGACGCAGTTAGTGCACGTCTACAGGCAGTTAGGAGTTTGTCCAAAGCTGAAATTGACCGGACGCCCGATCCGACCTGTCGGGTCATTGGGAACCAGCAAAGTAAGGAATCGTCACCTAAATTAGCAATTCTAATGTCACCCATCTGTAGTCTTTCGTTATTGAAATTTGTTTTTTTTTTTTTTTTTAGCGTTGTGGTGTGGCTTACAAGATTTTGGTATATTGTTTCAGATTTACAGGGTGTGCGGAATGACAGTGCTCTGCTATCCGCTGATATTCGAAGTGTCAGAGTTTTATTTATACCGAGACATGGCGCTGCTCATCGATGATATAAAGACAGAGCTACAATTTGTTGGAAAGTAGGCATTTTACTTGTATGTACGAATAATATCTAATATTTTTTTAGTTCGCACACAAAAATAAAACAAGTAATTTTTTTCTTCCAAAAAACCGAAAGTAGTTGCCTAGCTTAAAGGCTAGCCCATCTCCTTTTATTTCACATAACACTGTGATATGTCAACATCACAGAGGTACGAACGTAACCATCTTAAGCCGGTGCTACAGCTTCCGAGCTGCTACACTGCTGCTGCCATCTAGGCTAAGACTGGAGGTCTAATGTGCAGCAAATGTTAGCCACTGACGAGTGACGAGCCCTAAAGTCTGATTCTTTATTAGCTGACTGTTACGAGCGCAATGTATTTAAGATTACTTTTTAATGGTTTCACCTTATCATATCACATTATATAAATTATAGTCAACTAGCTGTTGCCCGCGAATTCGTCCGCGTAGATTTCGGTTATCGCTATCCCGCGGGAACTATACAATTTTCCCTAATAAATAGTACCCTATGTTATTCCTCAATATTCAAACTATCTTTTGACCAAATTTCATCTAGATTGGTGCAGCGGTTTTTCCGTGAAGATGTAACAAACAGACAGACAGAGAGACAGAATTACTTTCGCATTTATAATATTAGTTAGGATGTAATGCAGCGATTACACTTATTCTCATTCATTCTTTTGAGAAATAATTTCTGAGTAACGAAATATTTATTACCTAAAACTTGGTACATCATCGACTTTTAAACATGAAAAACTGGCTACGCACCTCTTTAGCGTTGACAAAATGCGGCCTTCACTCATTAGCTGTCATTACACTGACATGTCAAACTTCAAGGGAATATACCACAGACAAATATACCATCTGGATAATGTACGACTACCGACCTGCTAATTCATGTCCACAAAATAACAAGTAGTCGCATGATAACAATGACCTGCTAATTCACGAACATAAAATAACAGGTCGTTCTTTGTTGACCGAGCGAGCGAAGCGTCAACGTTTCAAATTGGACAAAAATTATTTCGTATGTTTGTCCAGCTGTTCTCCTCTACGGAGTAAAATGTTGTAAACAGGCTCGATAATTATAGTTTTTTTGGAAAAAAAAATTAGGTCACGAGGTCTACAGCTCACAGAGCCACTATAATATTTTACGTATAAGAGACTAGAAAGCTCACAGAGTGGCAAGTGGAATGGAAGGCAAGTGTTTCGTAACTGTTTCAATTTTAAAAATACAAAATAACGGAAAAATTACAAAAAAGATATTTCAGTGTCGTAAGTGGCCAGATAATGCACAGTCTAAATCGGTAGATCTAAAAACTGGAAAATCAGTGTAAATAGATGGAATAGTCAGTTTCTGTAATAGTTTTATTCAATTTACCAGGATCGAACAAAGCTATAGTAGAATAAAAATAAAAAACAAATATTCTATGAAAGTTAACCGGGAGTTTTTCTTTCCGAATTTCTACTCGGGTCGGGATTTATCAGGTCGGGGAATTAATGGCTCTATGTTATTTGGCCATAATATTAGAGGTAGTAATTTATCAGATGGGGAAATAAATTGTTGGCCCTGCATTATTTGGCTATAATATTATAATTTTAAATGCATGATTTTCTTTACAAATAATGAGTATATTATTTATTTACGTATTGAATGTGATTCCTTGTGCTTTGTTTTTCTTGTTCGTGTTCTTTGCGTAGTTCAAAAATGTGTAAAACTGTTGAAATTGGGCAAGTCAAGGAGATGTCACCTGAGCGGCGGCCATTGGCGACTAAGTCATCGAATCACCTAATCACCTGTATTGCTTGTCCGCCCGCGGTGAAGGGGTGGCATATCCGTCTATTTTTGGTACATCAATGCCTAAAACTGTGAAATCGGTCTAGCTCATAATAATATGATAATTAAAAATCCAAGTTTAATCGCCGTCACTAGCGGGCGTCTGTTGTAAGCGTGTGTGTGTGTGTGTCAGGTACTGGCGGCTGTCGGGGCGGCCGACGGTGTGCCTGCTGGTGCGCGAGGAGCACATGCGCGACCCGCACTTCAAGCAGATGCTGGACCTGTTCGCGATGCTCAAGAAGGGCCACTGCGACGGCGTCAAGGTGCGCCTCGGCCGCCTGCAGAACCTCATCTCCAGCTCCTGCATGGGTGAGACTGCGATAACAGCGGCTTACAACTAATATTTTGACTATCGGCTCTAAATAATAACAGTAAAAACACATCAATCCGAATAGAAGGACTACAGCTTATTATCCATGTTAGAGACTCCGCATCTTTATTCTGTCCCAGGGTACTCCTGTGGCATTGGACGGGCACGCTACTTATTATTTTATTATCTTAACCCATTATTATGAAAAATAACTAGGACTCGTTTCGCGTAATTTTGTTCATAGCATCCCCTATTGACGCTATAAAGTACAACGCATGGGAAAGCTCGTTTATATATTTTTTAATCAAGACTATGGTTTTTGCTAAAGACTTATTTACATCGGTTGAGATATTGAACATTGAAATGCAAATGGCGGGGCTTTTTTAACTTTTTTAACATGAAACTACCGTGAGATTCAATCATAGTGAAATAAACGGATCACTCACGTATGTCAGTCGAGTACTAATCGGACTAATCCGTAGGCCTTCCTCTGGGAGCACACGCTTCGGCGGTAGCGAAATGCAAACACACACACATGTAACATGTCGGGATATACTCGAGTGACATACGTGAATGATACGTATAATTCATTATCATTATTTTCCAAGTTGTATAGACCCAATATAGCCTACTCAAATCATCAAATGTCACCTTCCTCTCAGAGCATTTGGACTTCATGAGCCAAGGCGAGTTTCCTTCAGAAATGTTCACGCAGTTCAAGCAATTAGAACACGAGTACATCGGCTACCAGTCTCTCACCGACGTGCCGCGGACGCTCACCTATCGCGAAGAGAATCTTTGCTTCGATTCCTACAAGAATCGGTCGACGGCCGATGTCGTCGCTGCACTGAGAGGCACCGATAATATCTTCGCGCAGAGCCAGCTATGGGGCATTCTGAAGGAACGAGAGGGGCCGATGTATGAGGTAATAGTCAGGTGTACGAAACCGATTTCAGATATTTTAAGTCTATTTGGTTAAGGTGTTATACACCAGACGTTAATTGTACTGTCGAGAAATCTCATTCTATCCTTCGTTCTCGTGTTGTAGTATATTAGCCGCTTTTGGCATGACTTTCAATGTTGCCTCATGCGGCAGTAAGCCACGTCACGCCCTGCTCGCAGGTGGGCGGCACGCCGGCGCTGGAGGCGCTGAAGAGCCTGTACCACAGCGCGGGCGTGCTGCGGCACTGGCGCGCCGTACGCTACTGCTCCTCGCTGCTCAGCCACACCGTCGACTCCATCAGCCCCTTCATCACCACCGTGCTCGTCAACGGCAAGCAGGTGCGGCTCTCCTGCTCCTAACCCGTCGCCATCTGGTCTTATCTGTTCAATAGAATTGCTATCTGTGAAACCGCATGAGGAGTGTAAAATTAAAATATCCCTTTTTTTTTTCAGCTGACAGTGGGTGTGATCGGACAAAAGGAGACCGTTTTTGACAAGCCGATGACTCCAGGCGAAATCCAGTCTGTGATGTATTCCACCATCCAGCCGTACGACATCATCGGAGCTGTGTTACAACAGGTTTGAACACAATCTTTGCTGTTCCTCATTACATCTCTTTTCGCATTAAGGCTCCACCTTTGTAAATTGTTGTGAAATGATTCGTTTTGTAACTATCGTAACTATATTATCCTAACTCCTAACTAATATTATAAATGCGAAAGTAACTCTGTCTCTCTTTCTGTCTGTTTGTTACCTCTTCACGGAAAAACCGCTGCACCAATCTAGATGAAATTTGGTAAGAAGATAGTTTGAATATTGAGAAATATCATAGGCTCCTTTTTATTCGGGAAAATTGTATAGTTCCCGCGGGATAGCTATAACGGAAATCTACGCAGATGAAGTCGCGGGCAACAGCTGGTACATTATAAAGTAAAAAAAATCCTGTAAAAAAAAACATCAAGATCTGTTAAACATGAAAAGCATCGATATTAAAGGTAAAGTTATGCCACGCACCTCTTTAGCGCTGGCAAAATGCGACACAAAATGGGTTTCGTAACCATTTCAAACGTAAAAACTACCTACCTACTAATATTATAAATGCGAAAGTTATGTTTTGTTATTTCTTCACGCTGAAACGGCTAGATGGATTTGGATGAAATTTGGAATGGGGGTAGCTTATACCCTAGATTAAAACATAGGCTATCTTTCATCCCGGAAAATTGTATAGTTCCCGCGGGATAGCGATAACCGAATTTTACGCAGACGAAGTCGCGGGCAACAGCTAGTATAAAATAACGGAACAATTACAAAAAACGAATAAGTATTTCAGTGTCGTCCTTGGACAGATAATGCACAGTCTAAATCACTAGATCTAAAAATTGGAAATACAGTAGAAATAGATAGAATAGTTACGTTAAGAGGTCACTCGTCGATTCCGACTCGGCTGGGCAGCGTTCAGGAAGGTTCGCAGTGTTTTTTCGTCCAAATTACCACAGTGTTTGAAGTCAAAAGTCTTTGGCCAGTGTGTGTTGCCAGTGATGACTTCCGGATCTGAGACGTCGGCGCTAACGATGGGCCTCATAAGGAAGCTCAAAGTCACTCAGAGGGCGATGGAGAGCGCTATGCTCGGGGTTTCTCTGCGGGACAGAATCAGAAATGATGATATCCGCAGTAGAACTGAAGTTACCGACATAGCCCGAAGAATTGCGAAACTTAAGTGGCAGTGGGCGGGGCACATTGCTCGCAGAACTGACGGCTGATGGGGTCAGAAGGTTCTCGAATGGCGTCCACGGACCGGGAGACGAGCTGTCGGTAGGCCTCCAACAAGATGGAGCGACGACCAAGTAAAGATCGCGGGACCGCGGTGGATGCGGAAAGCACAAGACCGGTTAGAGTGCAGAGCCTAGGGGGAGGCCCATGTCCAGCAGTGGACGTCTTTCGGCTGACATGATGAGATAGAATAGTCAGTTTCTGTAATAGTTTTATTAAATTTACCAGGAATAGCAAAGTTCAAAGCTACATACATAGTAAATATATATAAAGGGTGTCCCAGAAGTCAAGAGACAATTTTCAAAAGCATACTGGCTGAAATTTTATTAAACGAAAAAAAAGTTTTGGTGTCACGGCGTCTATTGTTTCGTTATCTGTCATTTAAAGCGGGAATTATTGCAAAGTATATTTTCAAAATGAAGCGTCAAGAGTATGAAGTATTTTCCAGCAGAGTTATTCTATTTTACGATTCGCATACCAAAAAGGAGACAGTTAAACACTTTGTTCAAGAAGGAGCTAGACGAACTAGTATATATAGAATAATAAGACGTTATGAAAAAACGGATGAGGTTAGTTTTAAAATGATTCCTGGAAGAAATAGGACAGTGACGGTACCTCGAAATGTAAATCGAGTGAAAATGATTTTTGACAAAACTCCTTCAACTTCCATCAGAGTGGCAGCGGATAAATTAAAGATAGCAAAGTCGTCTGTTGCCAGAATGAAGAGGAACGATCTAGGTTTAAAAGCATATGTGAAACAATCGGCTCCTAAATACATAAAGGACCAAGAGGAACGTGCCAAAAGAGGTTGCCGAGGAGTTAAAACAGTCAACTGAGGAAAGTACTCGTTATTGATGATGAAACTTATGTTCCGGCGGATCCCAATGATGTTCCTGGAAAACAGTATTTTCATTCAACCAGTCGTAAAGATATGATTTACGACCAAAAAATTGTACCAAAAGCCAAATTTTTCACGAAATATTTAGTATGGCAAGATATAGACGAATTTGGTAATGTCTCCGAGCCGTACATTTCGTCAGGCTCCATGAACGCGAAAGTGTATCTGAATGAATGTTATTATTAACGGTTGATACCTTTCACAGACAAACATCATTCCAGAGATAAGGTGATCTTTTGGCCGGACATGGCAACGTCTCACTACGCTACTGAAGTTACTCGGTACTTAGAGTGTGAAGAGATCGACTTTGTACGTAAAGAAAAAAACGCTCCAAATGTACCACAAGCTCGCGGTATCGAAATGTTTTGGTCCTTATGCAAAAGAGAATACAAGAAACGATCAGTAAAACCAAAATCCATAAAAGCTTTTAAGCAACGATGGACCAAATTGTCCAAAGAAGTGGCTGCAAAATCAGGAACAGCCGTAATGCGGCGGGTCGCGGAAAATCTAAGAAAAATAGCTTTTAAAGGTGTTGTAAGCGACGCAAATGACAAGAGGAAAGAGGGTGCGGGGGGCAGGGGAGGCCGCCGGCGCGGGTACATCTCAGTTGCAAGCCAAACCTACCGCACGCACTTTTGTCAAACAAGAGCCTTTAAACTTTCGCTGTAACTTTACTTTGCTTTCTTATTAAATAGTTTTCATTGTACTTTTTGGACCTTTTCCCTGGTTTTACCATCTTCCACCGCCTACAAAAGTGGTCTTCGAACCGGATCGTGGATGTTTTATACGCCGAAGATGGTTAAAACACGCAGTGTCTCCAAACGGGAACAAGACAATGAAGAGAAGGCTTTCGCAGTTCTCGCACCGCTACCGCCCACTGATGGACCTCAAGAAGTGCAAGCAGGACCTTCGAATGCAGATAAGACGATAGTGATCATGAGTTCAGTAAAACCTGAGACGCCGAAGTTTGCACGCGCGGGTAGTTCGTCTAAAACAAAAAGGTCTACTACATCTTCTATCGAGGCGCGTAGAAAAAAGCTGGAGCTAGAAGCAGCGGAAGCCAAGGCTCGCATAAGGATGGAACTAATAGACAAGCGATTGGAATTAGATTTAGCCGACTTAAATGATGAAAACTGTCAGCGATCGGAGTTCGAGGAAGTTTCCAATCATAGTGACTTGGAAAAGTGGGTAGAACACAGTCGCCTCGAGTTGGAGACACAGGCAGCCTCCGCACAGGGTGAGGTTCCAGAGAATCAAAGCTCACTGAGCCAGCCGGCGGCGAACCCCGCCGTCGGCACCGACGGTCCTATTCTGCAGCTCGCTAACGTACTGAAAGACCTGCTCACTACATCCGCAACTGAAAAACAAAACACTAATTTACTAAGTCGTATTAGCACGTCTAAAGAGTTACCAATATTTACTGGAGACCCAATGGAGTGGCTTCAATTTAAAACGGCATACGAAGAATCCACCCGCGTATGTCAGTTTAGTGACACAGAGAATTTGTGGCGTTTAAGAAAATGTCTCCGTGGTCCCGCCAAGGATGCTGTTAGTGCCCTATTAATTAGTGCCACCTCTCCATACATAGTATTGTCTACCTTAGAACTACAATTCGGGAATGCTGACGTCATACTATGCCGGATTATGTATGAAATCAAAAAGTTAAATTCCATGTCACCAGATTACCACAAAGAAATAATAATATTTTCCAACAAGATTAAAAATTATGTCGCCGCTGTTCGTGCCCTTAAGAGAGAAGAATACCTGCAAGGAATGAGTGTAGTCACTATTGTGTTGTCGAAGCTGCCTACTATCCTGCTATCAAAATGGGCTGACTATAGCTACCCACGCATCGCTCAAACAACGACGTCTAGATTGGAGTTATTAGCTAATTTTCTTCACGAAGAAGCAGTTAAAATATCAACGTGCAGTGCTACATTGTTACACAATCGATCGGACAATTTTAAACGTAAATATTACGATAATAAAAACGACACTAACGTGCAGTCTGTGCTAGTACAAAGTGGACAAAGTGAACTTAAGTGCCGGTACTGTAAAACGTCTAAGCATAACTTAACCGAGTGCAAAAGATTTAAAAAAGCGCTGCGAAAGGACCGGTGGCAACACGTAAAAAGATTCGGTCTATGTTATAAGTGCCTATTATCTCAACACGATCGGCAAACCTGTCCCGCCGCCGTGTGCGACGTAAACAACTGCGGGCAAGCGCACCACCGGTTATTACATTTTGTGCCGGCTACTCAAACTTCGCATCACAGTAACCCGGTGGTAGAAGAACCGCCCGAGACTCCTAGTGAAGCTAACACAGAGGTGGAAGTTGTGACGCACATAAACATTAATAAGTGCCAAGTGTTATTAAAAGTCGTGCCAATCAATATCCATGGACCTAAAGGAATAATCAGCACGACCGCTCTTTTAGATGACGGTTCATCAGTGTCACTAATTAGTGCAACGCTCGCCGCTCAGGTCGGAGTGCGCGGGCGCCGCGAGTGCTTGCGCGTGCGAGGTGCCTGGGACAGTACGGAACTTGTTTGTGATACTCAGCTGATCGACCTCTCGATAGCTAATAACGACGGGACAATGTTTACTATTAGTGCGCGCAGTGTTAGTAATTTGGACTTACCTAAACAGAACTCGAACTTAGTGAATTGTGATACTTACCCACATCTGCAAAAAATAAAAGGCCATTTAAATAACAGACTTTTAAAGCCCGAAATACTTATAGGGCAAGACAATTATCATTTAATTGTACCGCTGGAAGTGATCATGGGGGGCCCGCGAGAGCCCTGCGCTACGCGCACTCCACTAGGCTGGTGTGTGCACGGAATGGTACCTGCGCGTGATTCATCACTTAGGGATGCACATCACTCAACAATGTTCATTACGAATGTTAATGAAAACCACCTACAGTCACATAACGAACAAATTCTACAAGAGATTCATGAAGACCTTCGCCGATATTTCTCCATCGACTCAATGGGTGTTTCTGCCAAAATCCGGCAGAACTCGGAGGACGTACGGGCCCAGGAACACCTGGAACAAACCTCTGAACTTATCGATGGCAAGTGGTATGTCGGTTTACCTTGGAAAGATGAGCAATGTGTTACGGTTGACTCCTACCCTACGGCGTTGACCAGGCTGAAGGGAGTTGAACAAAAAATTAAAAAAGATGAAAAATATGCACAAAGGTATAAGGAACGCATACAACATTTATTCGACAATGATTATGCCAAGCCGTTGGAAGAGCTACATGTCACACCTAAAACCTGGTACATACCCCACTTTGGTGTTGACAACCCTAACAAGGAAAAATTAAGACTGGTTTATGACGCGGCAGCGAAAACAAAGGGGCTGTCGTTAAACGATTACCTGCTGAGAGGACCCGATCTCCTGATGTCACTAATGGGAATAATGCTACGGTTCCGCGAAAATAAAATAGCCGTCACAGGAGACATCAGAGACATGTACCTAAGAGTTAAAATTAAACCTGAAGATCAGCACGCTTTTCGGTTCTTGTATCGAAATGGACCCGGCGAACCAGTAAATACCTACATAATGACATCGCTAATATTCGGCGCGAACTGCTCACCTTTCATTGCGCAGTTTATAAAAAACAAGAATGCGCAGCGGTTCGAGTCATCGATGCCGGCTGCTGCTAACGCCATATACATACAACACTATATGGATGATTATATTGATAGCCTGCCGGACGAGCAAACAGCGGCGCAGCTGATTCGTGACGTCACATACATACACAAACAAGGCAACTTTGAAATACGCAACTGGAACTGCAACAACGAGAATGTAATCAAAGATATTCCAAAAGAAGCTCTCGGCACTAATGCAGTAAAGTTCAAAGTCGATCAGCAATACAAGGGCGAACGAACACTTGGATTATTATGGCACGCCGCGGAAGATACTCTGGGGTTCGATGTTTCGTTGAAGAAGATACAAGAAAATATCATAAATGGAGAACAAAGACCAACGAAAAGAGACATTTTACGTGTCGTGATGTCAATTTTTGACGTCTACGGATTTTTATCGCCTTTCAATATCAATGGAAAAATCATCTTGCAAGAAATTTGGCAATTAAAAATTGACTGGGACGAGATTGTACCGGAACTTATTTTTAACAAATGGATAAAATGGATTAGACAACTAAAGTCAATGAATGAAGTAAAACTACCGAGGCATTACCAAGCCGCTGCGAGTGCGAGCGGGACAGGTAGCGAGTCGGTTAGCAACGAGCCGAACGGCGGCGCGCCCACTCTTGCGCCGCCAAAACCTGTTGTTGACTGCTATACAAACCTACAACTACACATATTTTGCGATGCATCGATAAAGGCAATATGCAGCGTCGCGTACTGGAGATGGATTAATAACAATAACAGTGTTTGCCAGGCATTCATAGCGAGTAAATGTCGGGTCGCAACGGTGAAACCTACCTCAGTGCCGCGAATGGAATTGCAAGCAACGGTCTTAGCCGCTAGATTGGCTGAAACAATAATAAAAGAACACAGAATAAAACCAGATAGTCTAACATTTTGGAGTGACTCAACCACAGTTCTTTATTGGATAAAAAATGATGCGCGTAATTATAAAACTTACGTCGCGAATCGTTTAGGAGAAATTGACGAACTCACACAGAAAAACGAGTGGAGATATGTACCTACTCACCTTAACGTTGCCGACACTGCGACCCGAGAATCATATTCGCCTGATTTGTCACACGAATGGATTCATGGACCTCTGTTTTTGCACAATGATGAGAGCGAGTGGCCGCAAGACAAAATAAACTCTGGAATAAACAAAGAGCAATTAGAATGCGTATCTTTAATACAAACAAAACAGGAAGACTTACCTGTTCCGGAACCGACACGATTCTCTTCTTGGCTGCGCTTATTACGAACTACTTATACAGTGCTAAAGTTTATCAACAAATGCAAACAACTTACCAATGAAGAAGACGCTTCTGTGATGGAGAAGGCGGAGAACCTGCTTCTGAAAAAATCCCAAGCACAGTCATTTTATGACGAAGTATGGTTATTAAAACATGGGAAAAATATACCTAAAACTAGTAAGATACTTACGCTGTCACCTTACCTCGATGAGCACGAAGTTTTACGCGCTGGTGGCCGGATAGATGTCGCTGCTGACGTTGCACCTGAAACAAAAAGACCTATTATATTAGACGGACGCGACTATATTGTGCGACTGTTGGTGAAGCATTACCATGTCCTCGCTGCGCATGGAAACCAGGAAACTATCGTGAACAACCTGAAACAGAAGTATTGGATAACAAGAATTAGACCAACAGTTAAAAACGTATCTTCAAAATGCATGTTATGCAGAATAAAAAAATGTGCCCAAGAAACTCCGAGAATGGGCGACTTACCTCAGGCGCGGGTCGCGCATCATCAGCGCCCCTTCACCTTCTGCGGGGTAGACTTATTTGGTCCTATGGAGGTCACGGTGAAGAGGAGAAGAGAAAAAAGGTACGGAGTATTATTTACCTGCATGACTGTAAGGGCGGTTCACATAGAATTGGTCAGCACGCTCACGTCTGATTCCTTCATAATGGCGCTCCGACGAATGGCTGCCCGTCGTGGTTGGCCTCAGAACCTGTTCTCAGATAACGGAACTAATCTGAAAGGCGCTCATACCGAGCTGAAAAAATGTATTCATGAACTGGACGAAGAATTTTTGAAAGATGGAGCCATGAAGTATGGGACCAAGTGGACATTTATACCAGCAGCTACCCCCCACTGGGGTGGGGCGTGGGAGCGGATCATCCGCAGTGTGAAAACCTGTCTGAAAGTCGTACTGAAAGAGCGCGCCCCACGAGATGAAACGTTAAACACGTTATTAGTTGAAGTGGAACAAATTGTAAACAGTCGCCCGCTAACGCACGTCTCTGTTGAGCCCGGCAGCACTGAAACGCTAACGCCCAACCACTTCCTGATCGGCTCATCCTCTAACTTACCTCATATGGGTGTTTTTAATGACACAGAGTTTTATTTGCGAAAACAATGGAGAGTCGCCCAGCGACTAGCAGACATGTATTGGAGGAGATGGACAAAAGAGGTGCTCCCAGATTTAATACCACGCAGAAAATGGAACCAAGAGGTGAGACCCTTGCAAGTGGGGGATCTCGTGCTAATTGTGGACCCAGATGGACCCCGAGGCACCTGGCCGCGAGGCCTAATCAAGGAGGTACTGCCCGGCCGTGATGGTAGAGTGAGAGCCGTTAAGATTAAAACCAAGAGTGGTGAACTTTTACGGTCCGCCGCCCGCGTCGCTCGTATACCCATTGCTGAAGAGTGCTGCTGAGCAGCACTGGGGTGGGGCATGTAAGCGACGCAAATGACAAGAGGAAAGAGGGTGCGGGGGGCAGGGGAGGCCGCCGGCGCGGGTACATCTCAGTTGCAAGCCAAACCTACCGCACGCACTTTTGTCAAACAAGAGCCTTTAAACTTTCGCTGTAACTTTACTTTGCTTTCTTATTAAATAGTTTTCATTGTACTTTTTGGACCTTTTCCCTGGTTTTACCATCTTCCACCGCCTACAGGTGTCGTGGGCGCAAATTTAATATAAATCTAAGAAGTTCATTAGTTTTGTTACAACTTTCTACTAAAATTATTACTTATGATGTTTACTTTATTTAAATATTTTGAAAATAAATTTGTCCACTTCTGGGACACCCCATTATATATATATATTATATGTATTCTATGAAATTTCACGTTTTTCTTTCTGAATGCCTACTTCGGATCGGGATTTATCAGGTGGGGAAATTTATGGCCCTATGTTATTTGGCCATAATATTAGAGGTAGGGATTTGTCAGGTGGGGAAATAAATTGTTGGCCCTGCATTATTTGGCTATAATATTATAATTTTAAATGCGTGGTTTTCTTTACAAATAATGAGTATATTATTTATTTACGTATGGAATGTGATTCCTTGTGCTCCGTTTTTCTTTTTCGTATTGTTTGTACAGTTCAAAAATGTGCACGACGTCATTTTGAGCGGGTGAAAGCGTTGTAACTGGGCAAGTCAAGGAGATGTCACCTGCGTGGCGGCCGTTGGCGACTAATCACCGAATCACCTTTATTGCTTGTCCGCGCGCGGTGAAGCGGTGGCATATCCGTTTATTTTTGGTACATCAAGGATGAAAAGTAATTAACTAATAATCATTCCTGTAACGTAAACGAGACGCTCAACTCGCGGTCGCGTTAACTCTTGGGTCTTGTGCTACCAGGAGATAGTCCTGTACTGCGGGCGGCTGATCGGCACGAGCCCGGAGATGTTCCGCGGCATCCTGAAGATCCGCGTGGGCTGGGTGCTGGAGGCCATCCGCACGTACGTGGCGCTGTTCCCGGCCGAGGCCCGCGGCGGCGCGCCGCTCGAGAGCCTGTCGCCCTACCGCCTGCGCTCGCTGCTGCAGCGCGCGCTCACCGTGTCCGACTGGGCTGACGACCAGGGGTAATACGCGACACCGCATCGCTTGCCTCTGCTTGTATACTGTGATAGCCTGATAGCCCATGACAACGTCAGAGATGCACACCCAACTTATAAGTTTCTATTTGATGACAAAATTGTCTCACCATTATTATTATTATACCTTTCGTTTATGTCGTCTCCATTTAACCCTACAAATCTTTCTTAAACCACAGATTGACCCCGTTGCAGAGGCGTCAACTAGAAGGTTGCCTCTGCCGCGTTCCGAAATATTTCTACATACAAGTATGGGACATACTGTTGCGCACACCTAAGGGGATAATAATTCACGTAAGTATTCGCCTTTAAAAAAAATTAAAAAATTAAAATTCATTTATTTCATGTGCCTTTGCTTCCAACATGCCCAATATGGATTGGCCATATGAAGTAAGCAAAGATTTTAAAAAAAAAACCGGCCAAGTGCGAGTCGGACTCGCGCACGAGGGTTCCGTAAAAAGATTTTAACGCTTTTCCCGTGTTTTAAAAGTCCAGTGTTAGCAGAGCCCTGCTCCTAAGCAAAATGTACGCAATGTGGTGTCAACTTATATTGGTCTGCGAAATGTACAGACAGACATAAAAAATTATGATTTTGAGACTTTTCTGAGTGGTTGTGCTATAAGAGCTACCTTCATACCAAATTTCAAGTTTCTAGGACAACTGGAAGTACCTTTTAGGTTTTCGGATTTCGGCAATTTGTATGGAAATAGCCTTTTTAATGACTGTATCTTTTGATTGTGTTGACTTAGAAGGTTGATTTTTTTCACAGCTTCAAGGACCGCAGACCTGAGAATTTGGTATTAATTTCGGCATGCTGCCTCCACGCGTTCCAGAGGAAAAGGGTCTTGACAGACAGACAGACAGACGGACAACAAAGTGATCCTATAAGGGTTCCGTTTTTTTTTTTCTTTTGAGGCACAGAACCCTAAAAAAACCAGGCAAGAGCGTGTCGGGCACGCCCAGGATAGGGTTCCTAAGCCTTTACGAAAAAGCCCTGGCATAGATACCTAATTTAAAGATATTTAAAGCAAACTGTACGCAGTGTGGGGTAAATTTTTATTGGTTACTGACATAGACACACATAATTAACTATTACTCCCGAACCTGTGAAGCCTGCTTATCTCTGATAGTTTTCCTTTTAAATTCACTATATGCACTACTGCTCTGATTTTTTTCACATTTCCAAATATAACAGTTTCTCTGGTAGGGGGGGGGGGGGGGGACACACGGGCTCCAACAAAAATGAACACTTCAAAGCTAAATATTTCTGGCTGCGCCAGTTTTATGTAATTTTAATTATATATTTATTTACTTAATTTCATACTCTCACATCTTACTCGAACGCACTACATACATTAAAAAACACTGGCAACACGATCCTTTTCCTTTTCCCCCTTCCCCGTACCTCAGGACGAGATGAAGAAGTTTTGAAAAACGAACTCTCTTAAGAAACAAGTGAATCGCGAGTGACGCTATATTTTTTCTCTCACGCAAATGACTCTTTTAATTTTATAAATAACGCTAAAACTGTGAAAAAAGTGATATCTGTGTGCACACATTAGGTTTAAATATTCGGACATAACGTATAAACTGTGTCAAGAAAGAAAAACTTAGAAAAACTCAATTGCTGGAGTCAGGTCAGGTGTGTCCTGGATTAGAGGTACGTGTCCTGCCCCTCCAATTTCGCAAACGAATAACTTTATCGAAAAATTATCTTTGAGCACCCCTAACTTTTTTTTTTCAAGATTTTATCCCAGCACTTTTTTGGCCTAATATGTATATCTATGCAAAATTACAGCTTTCTAATACCAATAGTCTCTGAGCTATGCCGTGGACAGACAGACAGACAGATCAGACATCGAATTTGATGTCGTAATGTAATGACTTTTCGATATCGAATTCGATGTTTCAATTTTGAAAACCAACGTAATTTACAATTATAGTGAAATAAAACGGATCACTCACGTATATAAGTCGAATTCAGTCCGACATGTATAAATAATAATGTGATAATTTACAATAAAAAAAACAGTCTACGAAACGTCAGCTCTGTGCGTTTGTTTATGATTAAAAAAAAACAGTCAAATTCGTGACAGTTATGGGTATGATATGCCTTCGGCTTCTGAACTCATCTTAGAGTCCTTTTAATATGTGTTTAGATAAAGTAATGTATGCAACTCCACATAATTAGGCCTTAAAACACTCGTGTGGTCCTATTATGAAACTCAGCTTCGCCTCGTTTGATAAAAACACACTCGTGTGTTAAGGACCTCCATTATGTAGCAGTTGCATAAACTGCTATTGATACATACTCAGCATGTATATACATATGTATAAGTTGGTCAACATATGCAGGGGCAGTCGATCCCGGCGACGCCGACGCTGGTGAACATGTCGCGCTCGGAGCTGGCGTTCGCGCTGCTGGTGGAGGGCGCGCTGGTGCGCGCGCAGTCGGCCGCGCGGCGCCAGCTGTGCGTGGAGCTGCTGTGCGTGGTGGCCACCATCCTGCGCCGCAACCCCGAGCTGTGCCTGCAGCTGCCGCTCGATCTCGACGCGCTGCTGCACGACGCGCACTACACCTATGCCAAGGTAGCCTAGAAGTTAACTAGCAAGTTATTTAGTTACTTTTGCTGCTGACTGTACAGGCATTTATCCACCGTAGAAGAGTCGGAATTTGACTTTACAAACCATATCTAATACCATTTAAGACTTAACGACTATTAGCAGCCAATTTCGGAACTGAACTGAGTTTGGTGGTCGTGGTGCAGGACAGCGGCGTGAGCGAGGCGAACGAGCCGCTGGCGTCGGCGCCGCCGGCCGTGAGCGTGGGCTACCTGGCGCGCGCCGTCGTCAACAGCGTGCTGCAGGCCGCCGCCGCGCCCGACCTGGCGCCCGCCGCGCACGACTCCTGCCTCGTGTCGTAGGGGCCCGCGCCGCGCCAGCGGGGGCGTGGCGCCGCTCACAGCTTCTTTCTGCATTGTTTGACTCGTAAGCAGCGTACTGCGTGACTTGTCGTCACATGAGACGGTTCACACTCGAGTATCTATCTCCCCAGGTAGCCTCGAGCGCTTGTTCCGGGAGTAAAACGTTCACCACACTAGTTATTTTCAATAAATACTTTTGTAAGGCTGTTCCCTTGTCAATAAGAATTATGGTAATCCGAAATATTTTCGTTATATTGCCAAAATTACGGCTCTACTAATTGTGATACGATATTAATGCGGATGCATAATTTGACACAAATGTGCACCTACGTTTTGAGAATATTATAAAGTATTTTTAATATTTTTCCAAAAGTAGGTATGATAAAGACATTTTTTTTGGTGATATTAATTAATTTGTCTGATAGTTTAATTTTTAAATCATTTATAGATTTTAAGTGCCATTGTTCAACAAGTAAATATTTAATTGAGACAATATGGACAGTAAAAAACAAAAAAAAAAACTTAAATCAAATCTAAGATTTTTTTTTTCTTTACTCTTATACCTAGCTAATTATCATTTGTTAACATTGTTTTATTTTATTATAAACACGTGTTCTAAAATAAATGTTCATTTTGTGCTTCACCTTGTTGAGATAAATGGCGCCAATACAACCTTTTCTGAACAGTGTTTCGTTTCGAATTAAGACTTAATGAACTACCGTTAAAATACATAAAATGTTATCTTATACATTTGTTATTTGTTGTTTCTTTTTACACGACTACCCAAAGAAAGGAGTGTATGAGTGTATTTATTTATTTAATGTATGTGTGCGAGTGTTTTCAGGGTTCATGTTAGTATGTATGTAATTATTCATTACTGTTAGTGGTAGTTGTACGCATAAACACGTATACTTAAGGTCAAAACAGTTTTTTTTTCACCCAAAGAACGAAAAAAAAAATCCCTTAGGAGAGGAGTTATGACGTCATCTTTTTCTTGAAGTTAAAAATGAGGATAATACGTATCATTTGAGGTATATTTCACGAGAAATAATTTAACCGTATCGTATCTGCAGGAGCCCAAACTTGGTATGTTTCGAAAATTATTTTTGTTGTAATTTAAAACAAGTGGCTGAAATGTATTGATGTGGTACATTTTTATAATCGGCTTCAAAAGCCCTTTCATTTGATACCACACACGATAGGTTTCGGAACAGGGAACAGGGCAGGGGAACCTCTCTTAAGGGAAATTTGTTTTTGTTCTTTGGGTGAAAAAAAAACTGTTTTGACCTCAAGTATACGTGTACCAAACGGCTATCGTATAGCGTGTACAACTTCCACTATGTAGACTACACAATAAAACATACACTTTTATTGTAATTAAGTTTAATTTTACAAAAAACAATCACAATGTTTTTGACGTCCTCAGCCCACTGACTTTACTCAAACAAGACTGTTCACCCATATTGCATTCGACTCTACCATGTCAATAAATTAAATTGGCAGTTTTATTGTTACTAAAGTCCATTATACACTTTATTATTTGGCGATTGCTGAAGTATTTTCCGAAGAGCTGAAACAAAATTAACTCCATTAGTCAATACTTTCGAGTTTTTAATGTTCGGCGAAAAAATACAAACATTACTCCACTGAAAAATGACAGACACTGCAGTCATCGGAATTGCAAGCAAGTATCCCAACAAGATGATTTACTTACTGCCACACTCTGGAGACGTTACTTGTTCCATTTCTATCCAAAAAGAGGGGTGTTATAAGCTTAAAATCTGCATCTGTGTCCGTCTGTGGCATCGTAGCTCCGAAACAGATTGACAGATTTGGACATAGCTTTTTTTCCACCGAAAGCTAGTTTAATTGCGATGGTTATTGACCAAGTTCAATTAAAATCGGTTCAGCCGTTTTTGAGATATTGAACTTTAAAATGAAAATGCCGGTTTTTCAACTTTCCCAAGTACATGTTACTAAATCATGTAGATTGCAGATACAGAAAAAACTGTATCCTTAAAACACAAGTGTGGTTTAATAAAATGAGGCGAAGTAGAGTTTAATAACAAGATCACACGAGTGTTTTAAGGCCTAATTACGTAGAGTTGTATACATTACTTTATATCTACACACACGCATAAGTACTCTAAGATGGGTTTGGGGGGGGGGGGGGGAAGGCTAGCACACGCGCCATTTTGTCGTTTGTCGGTCAGTACGTCCTTGACTGATTCCATCACTATGAAAGGGACGCAATGCGCGACAAGCGACACAATGGCGCTCGTGCTAGACGTGCAGAAGCCGAAGGCATATCATACCTGTCACGAATTTGACTGTTATTTGTTCCTTAACATAGGTAGACAAACATACCGAGCTGATGTTTCGTATCGACTATTTTCGAATTCGATGTCGTAACGACATTACGTTACTGCTGTCGAAATGCTGGTCAAATGACCAGCAAAAAAAAATCGTAAAGTTTTTAAACGCAATATACAGGACTTATGATATGTGTGTAGACAAAATTCTTTGTTATTGCACCAGTTTTATCGAGGGCGGGCATACACTTGTTAGCATGTTGGCACGCACCTTCTTTTTCCTGATCACTAAAATCCTGCTTGGGGAAGTCTATGTCAAAGGTGATGTAGAGGTTGCCGTGCAGGTTGTTGTTGTCCGCGTTGGGCATGCCCTCGCCCTTCTTGCGCACGCGCGCGCCGGCCCACGTCACCTTGTCGCGCGTCACGGCCACCGCGTGCCCGTCCAGGTGCTTCAGCTCCAGCGTGAACCCGGTCAGAGCGTCCTGAAATTACAATTACAAAACTAAGTAGATTTACTGCTGTCGCCTGCAGACCTGAATAAGTACCGCTTTTGCCTAACACTAGCAAAAGTTCCACAAAACCGATTCGTGTTTTAAAATAGGCCATTTATTTTTACATTGGTCACAGGCGCGACACCGGCCTGTCGGTGTAAGCTTGCGCGCCGGGGACCTTAAGATGGCACGACGTGTACGCATAAGGTTGACAGTTTAGCTACCGCGGCACAAGGAAATGATAATTAAGTACTTAATGAAAGAGATTTAATTATGTAATGAAATATTATGCATGCTTTGACATTTTATTTTACTGTATCTTGCATTAATTTTTGTTTTTTTGACGATCTCTTTCTGAATTTCTCAAATTTTTGGCATTCAAAATGTAATAATTTTCAATAAGAAATGAAGGAATCTATGTAATCTATCAAAGGGCTGGCGCGTTCCTCGGCCAACGTATAGGCATTGCTATACAAAGAGGCAACGCCGCCAGTCTTTTGGGCACCTTGCCCCGGGGTAGCGGACTCGGGGACGTTTTCCATTTTAGGTTCTAAATTTAATTCTTGTTATTATTATTCTTTTTGTTTTTGTTTGTTTTGTTGTAATAAATCTTTAATCCATCTAATGTTAAAAAATATTATTGTTCGAGGTGTTCACAGATTTTATAAATTGCTTAATTTAAATGCTTTCTATTTTTACGACCGTCCCAAGCGAATGCACTTTACTAATAGGTATTATGTGAAGACAAAATTACTAATATAAAATTATGTAAGTAACTTAGTTTTCTGGGTCGGTAGGTAATTTAAAATAGCTTTTTTTTTCTCTGTGGCTTCTTGTATTATTGCGACAGCCGTAGACACAACAATATTGATCTCCAGGCATACCTAGTTGCGATTTTATTAATTACTTAGCAAAATTATCGCCGGTCGATCGAGAGCTGTACGAGAGCGCATAATGCGACGCGGCGCGAGCGAACGACGTTACGGCGCGACTAGACGACAGGCGACTACCTGGACTTGGAGTGGAGGCCCTCCGTTTTGGCGTTCGCGTTTCGCCTTTCCACACCCCGCGGGACCCGCGCTCGCCCCCGCTCGCGTACTGACACGCACACAATAACAGCGCAGTAGTTTCAGTAAAGTGTGCAGTCACACATGCATCCGTGTCGTTTCTTTTTACGTTAGTACTTATATATATTCTTTGCATTGGTCGTGGGTCATGGACAGTTAATAAGCGAGGACCGTGACGAGTTGCGAATTGTATACCAGCTAGGTTAACCATGGGGATTCCAAACGGGCTAACTATATTTTTGCTGCAGTTTGTGGCCGGAAACTATGTATAGTAGTCTTTTGTCTAGCTTTCATACCTATTATGAGTTTTTTCGCAATATATGGCCGGCAACTATTGCTGTCAAGCAATTCTAGTTGCCGGCTACATATTGCGAAAGAACGTTGCCCGTTTGGAAGACCCTGTAAAAACCGCATCGAAATAGATCCATCCGTTTGGGAACTAACCATGAGGCCACAGATACACGGGTCAAACTTATAACACCTCTCGTTTTCGATTACTCTACCTACAACAATTGATGTTTCGCCTCAAAACGACTATAAATATTCGAAATTTACTAAGTAACACATAGAAAGTATGTAACCAACAGTACCAACACGTGTTAGTTGTGTGTAGACCAAAGGTGTCAATGTCAAAGGAATGTACCTATGCGCGTTGTTACAGCCAAGTACAGTCAAGGGCACCAATATGTACACACCACAGAGTCCCAAAAATATGTATAAGTACAGACCTTATTACTGCGACGGTAAGGTTGATGTATACATATTTTTGCAACTTTGCGCGGATCCATGTCTTTGACTGTAGGTATTCTTAATCTACTTACTACCACACCATTACATCGAAAGCATCAAATAATGGTAAAAAATATAAATTTATATTTACTATTGTACTAAAAATACCTTTGTTAAAAAACTAGACCTTTCCCATTTTAAAACAGAGCTGATCGTGGCTGATGGCGAAATTGGAAATAACCCGAACGCGACGCGAAAATGGTTCGTAAATTTAGTTGGCAGGTACATATAACTTTGCAAGTTATATGTACCAACTAAATTTACGAACCATTTCCGCATAGACGACAGTATGTGACGACAGCTAACCTAGAAAAACTCTTAATAATTTATTCAGAGAACTAATTAAATTATACAAATCTGTTGTTTTGCCTATAAAAATATTCTTGTAACAAAAACGTTTATGTAAGGTTTATATCGTGGCAAAAACCCTATTACTTGGTTTCAATTAATTTGCAACTCTGATAACCAGGTGTGCCTATAATATTTTGCATCCATATAGGTACCTAGGTAAAACGTTTTAGCCACGTTTTAGCGTAACCGCAACCGCGAAGTGAAATTATTACGTCCAATTAACTGTATGTACATATGTAAGTATACACATGTTCTATAGTAAAATTGTAAATTGATGCTATAAAGTTGATGACGCTCTGCATACATTCACCCTGACGATAACGATAAAATCACTATTTACGAGTTGAGTCATTATCATTACGCGAGCTTGCGTACAAGTTGGGGTACAGCGGGTTTAAATTTGACAATACAAAATCGGCGCGGCGTTGGCGTTACTAATTTCTCATAAATATTGAATTGGCTAAGCGGTGTTACGATTTTGTACCGCTCCCACTTTTTTTTTAAATCTGTTTTATTTGTGTACTTATTTAGACATGCCAAAAGTACAAAATCAAAACACTTATACCTATCAGTATATCATTTGGAACAACAAGAAAAGGTCATAAGTTAATAGTTATTTGTTATATGAGGGTGCAAAGTTGTATTTTACCCGCGAGTGTGGAATCGAAACACAAGAAAGGAGTCTATAGTTGAACCACGAGCGAAGCGAGTGGTTTTAAAATAGAATCCTGACCGTAGCGAGTGTTTCAACACACGAGAAGTAAAATATATTCGCTCCCATGTGTAACACAAAACTTTTCCCCTCATTGTAGCGAGGAAAGCGCAACATGCAAAAAAAACAGCTCATAAAAATAAATCTTCATCACTGGAATCACTATTTTTTTACGATATTTTAACAAAAAACTCAGGAAGTTGTGTATTTTTACGTGAGTTGGAGACTGTGAGAAATTTTTGGTTGACAATGTTCACATTTCTGAAGATGCGTTTTGAAATTGCATGTTTCTTATAGAATTTTAAGAACCATTTAAAGGTAAATTTGGTATTTTTTATTAAATTCTCACACCATTTATCATCTATTTAATGACATTAATATCGAACGAATCATTACTATGAGCGTTTTACGTTTATCTGTCAAAAGCTACTTAAACATGCTCCACTCCAAGGTCAAATTACTTTCCCCACTAGTGGATAAAATGCGATTTTACCCGCTTGTATTAAAGGATAAAAGATGGCTTTCCGAGGTAGTGAGGGGAAAAATATGATGGCATACCAGTCACCTGCATGAATGAATGGAACTAAATAAAGTAAAAAAAAAATAGGTTAATCCTTTTAGCATTCTTATCAAGTGAATCACTCAACATGAAATATTCACCCAATTAAAATTGTCATTTAATCAAGTGTGGTCGGCAGTAAACTTGATTATAGCAGGTGAGATAAGAAACTAGCTGCATGTATTTGTACTGTTTTAGGAAAACAATAGAAATGTTTACAAACTTAGACCTTTGGCTATGTTTCAGTTTATGTATATTTTTTAACTAATTTTATATGAGCTTAATACTTACTATGAGGGCTAGCTATGAATTAAAAAGATTCTCTTACTAGGTACTTCTCTTGTTTTTTGTGTCTGCATTTGTAGACATTAAGAAATTTATCTTTTTTGTACAAGGAACAATTGAATCAGGAAATTATTTTTGTTTTGCAAATCATGAAGATCAAACTCGGTCCATAAAAAAATCTTTTCGGAGTGTAAAGTTTGCTAATGGTATTTTCATTTTATCATGAAAATGAATAAACATAAACCTTTTATTAAAACCTACCTGTAGTGATATTGTAATGTTGGTGTAGAGGTCATCCCCCTTGCGAGTGAACCGTGCATGCTTTTCTGTGTGCAGCTCGATGATCAGGTCACCAGGCTCTCCATCCACATGTGGCTCTCCTTCACCGCGTAGTCGCGACTTGTGACCATCTGGAGCACCAACTTCCACCTAAAATAAACAAAACTATTTCACTTATTCAAAATTATAACAACTTTATCCTGAAATTTTTACAGAAGTTATGAGGGATGTAAAGTTGTGAAAGTGCTAATCTTAAATCTATTTAGAACAAAAGATTCAGTAGAAATAAAAATCTCAGATCCATTCAAAGACACAATTTCATAAGCAACAAATTTTTCTATGTTTTGTACAAGTCTCTATAGTATGAAGAAAACATCTTCATTCAAAACATAAGTACCTCAATCTCCAGCAGTCTTTCTTCATTGACAAACTTAACGTTAGGGCACTCATCACACACAGTCTGCTGCATCATCTGGAAGCGCCCAGGTCCGAGGTTGCGGGTTACCATCTCTTGCCGACAATTGCACTTGCGTGTGCCTGATGCAGGCTTAATCACAGGTTTATTTCTTGTTATCTGAAAATAAAAAGTGCATATTAAAGTTATTATTCCAAAAAGGTGATGGGATACCTTTTGGAAATTTTGCAGCAACAATCATAGTAATGACCTGTAACACCTGTTATCAATAAAGAATTTCGTTTCATTTTTTCATTTCATTTTAAAAAAGTCACTAACTATCCCTTAATACAAACCTCGATGAAATTTCCATTGTAAAGTTCTTCAAGCGAGACTGAAAGCTGCATGGTGATGTCGGCGCCGCGTGGCGTCTCATGCTGCTGCGGCTCGCCGCCGAAGTGGAACCCGAAGTCTCCGAAGAAGCTGGCGAAAGGGTCGTTGTTGTTCATCATGCCTTCCTTCTTCAAACAGTCCTCCCCACAGCGGTCGTACAACTCGCGCTTCTCAGGGTCCGACAGCGCTTCGTACGCCGCTCCCAAGTCTTGGAACTTGTTCGACGCATTCGGATCATCTTGATTCTTGTCCGGGTGCAGTGCCTTTGCTAGTTTTCTGTAAGCTTTTTTGATTTCATTCGTGCTGGCCGAACGAGACACGCCGAGTATTTGATAAAAGTCTCGGCCTGCTAGCACTAAGACTGCAGCCGAACATAAATAAACTAAAATCACATATGCTGACTTCGTTAACATTTTGCTACTTAGGAACTAATTTTATTAAATTCTACGAAAATTCTGTATGAAATCCGCTAAACATTTCGTTCAGTCTCGATTTTTGACGTAAAATTGACAGAAAATAATAGAGGCGTGTGCAGACAATTCGTCCACTCCCTATTGGTAGTTTAAACAGATGCAGATCATTGAATAACTTATGTACTGAATAATGTGATAAAATATAGTCTTTCGGTATATTGTTATAAGAGTTAAAATATTGTAAAAATATTATCCTTACTATTAGCCAATGAATAGTAGCCTCGTTGCCAATACATTGCCAGTTGGAATAAATGCGACCACGAAATAGTTACAATTAAAAAAGTTAAAGATCTGTTTGATTCACTCTTTCAAACGCTTTCTACAAATTTATTTTGAATTTATTCAATGTCATGCATAGTACTTGCCTTATTATATCAGTGCTGTGGGTGGACAAACCACAGACCTAATAGCAAGGTTCTGACAGGCGGTGCAAGTCATCACATTTTCCCCAAATTTGCATTATTTTACGAAATACAGAAAGAGCTTCACTCTGAAACTATAATCAATATAAAGAACCAAATATGACTTCAGTTTTGGCACCGGAAATTCCAGCTCCAGGATTTTCATTCGAAAACTTTCAGCGGTAAGAAATTGTCTCGGCGATATTTTAAGCAAATCATCATGTCCAAAATCGCGTCTGTTTATGCTCCGTATCATTTTCAGCAATGCATTCCTCGAACAAAAAGGTTTCCCGGCTCCGAAAGCCACAAAAACTGGTACCACGATCGTGGGTATAATTTACGCAGACGGTGTTATTCTGGGTGCCGATACTCGCGCTACTGAGAACACGATAGTGTCCGACAAGAACTGCGAAAAAATCCATTATTTGGCGGGAAACATGTACTGTTGTGGGGCAGGGACCGCAGCGGACACGGAGATGACGACGGCGACGGTGGCGTCGCAGCTGGAGCTGCAGCGGCTGCACACGGGACGCACGGTGCCGGTGGCCACCGCCGCCACACTGCTCAAGCGCATGCTGTTCCGCTACCAGGGCCACATCGGCGCCGCTCTCGTGCTCGGTGGCGTGGACCGCACTGGGCCACACATCTACTGCATTTATCCTCATGGATCGGTTGACAAGCTGCCTTATGCAACCATGGGTATGTACAGATGTTTGTAGATATTAATGTTTAATAATGTTTGTGAGAACTTATTAACAAAAAGAAAGGACAAGAAAACTTGAAGAAATATTCAGAATTATATTTGGGTAATTATTTTGTTATGTAAATTCACGTTAGGTTAAATATGTAAGTATTTTGTAGAGGTATGTGAAACAAAGACATGAAAGTTCATGTCTTTGTTTTACTTACCCCTTTCATTAGCGTAAATGGTGTGAATGCCATGAACAATAACAATTTTTCACTTTAAAATTTGAATATCTTCTTATCATTGGGATACTGGGACTCCTGCTCTAGTATTTGCACGAAAACTAGTAAGAACATACATGTTCACTTTTTTTATTCTTGTTAACAGGCTCGGGCTCCTTGGCAGCTATGTCTGTGTTTGAATCAGGCTGGAAACCCAAGATGAGTGAAGAGGAGGGCAAGAAGTTGGTCAGAGATGCTATAGCAGCTGGTATCTTCAATGACTTAGGGTCAGGATCCAATGTTGATCTGTGTGTCATCCGCAACACAGGTCCAGCACAATATCTAAGAACTTTTGAAGAGGCTAATGTTAAGGTATGTTAAAATATATTTCAGTGATGCTGGAATATAATAGTATAATAATTTCCTCATTGTTCCACATATCATATTCATGTAGCTTCCCAATTCCCATGATGATAATAGCATAAGAATAAATAATAACATAGTAGAATGGAATCTCTTTTGACAGAGTCCAAAACGCCGCCATTTATATACCTACTTCCCCCTTCACGTCGTTACACCCCTCTGTCATGCAGGCGTGATGCTAGGGTTCTTCTTCTTCAGCGCATTTGCGCCCACCGTTGGGCAAACGCCTCTCCAATTTTCCTCCACTCGGCCCGGTTTGCTGTGGATCTCGCCCAGATCGGGCCAGCGGTCGAGCTGATGTCATCTGACCACCTTGCTGGGGGCCTGCTGACTCCTCGCTTTGAGCGTGGACGCCATTCCCAGACCCGCTTGCTCCATCTCCCGTCGTTTCGGCGACACATATGTCCTGCCCAGGCCCATTTTAATTTGGCAACGCGATGGCCAACATCCACCACTTTGGTGCGCCTGCGAATGGTCTCGTTCCGGACTTTGTCGCGAAGGGATATTCCGAGCATAAAGCGTTCCATGGCCCTTTGTGCAATTTTGAGCTTGTTGATTAGCTGCACTGTGAGTGGCCATGTTTCACACCCATATGTCATGGCAGGTAGCACGCACTGGTTATACACCTTGGTCTTCAGTGACTGGGGTATCTTAGACTGGAAAACACAGTGCAGCTTGCCAAAAGCAGCCCAGCCCAGCTGTACTCTTCGCTCAATTTCTGACATCATCGAGTCTCGTCCGAGGACAATCTTTTGCCCCAAGTACACATACTCATCCACTTGCTCCAAAGGTTGGGTATTCAGCGTGACTGGGCTACGGGATAAATCGACTTTGGCCATAACTTTCGTTTTATCCATGTTCATTTTCAACCCAATCCTTAGAGATGCGTCATGCAATTCTTGGAGCATCAGTTGCAGGTCCTGAGTGTTCTCCGAAATGATGACGATGTCATCGGCGTAGCGCAGGTGGTTTAGATGTACACCGTCAACATTTATGCCTCTACCATGCCAGTCCGTAGTTTTGAATACGTCTTCAAGGGCGTTGGTAAACAATTTTGGTGATATTACATCTCCTTGACGAACTCCTCTCTTTATGGGTATAGGGTCTGAGTTCTCCTGCAACTGGACCGTCATGGTGGCTGATCTGTACAAACTGCTGAGAATGTTTATGTAGCGTTCATCTATGTGGCAGCGCTCTAGGGATTGAGTTACGGCCCAGTGTTCTACGGAATCGAACGCCTTCTCATAATCTACAAAGGCTAGATACAAAGGCCTGTTGTACTCCTCCGCCTTTTGTATAATTTGCCGAAGTGTGAAAATATGATCGGTGGTTCCGAATCCCTTTCTGAACCCCGCTTGTTCCGCTGGTTGGTGTTCATCTAAACGCTGCGCCAATTGTGTTGTTAGGGCTCTAGAGAACACTTTATACACCTGGCTGAGCAGCGATATTGGTCGGTAGTTTTTAAGTAGGTTCTTATCGCCTTTTTTATGAAAGAGAACGACCAAACTTTTTGTCCAATCTTCTGGTACTTCTCCCGTAAACAAAACCTCATTGAACAGCAGGTGCAGTTCCTTTGCAACAGCATTTCCTCCAGCCTTCAGCAGTTCCACAGATATTTCGTCCTCTCCCGGTGCTTTGTTCTTTTTAAGCTGTTTCAGTGCTTGTTTGACTTCGTAAGTGCTGAATTCGGGAATGTCCTCAGTGTAATGACGGCCAAGGGGCGCGCGTTTGTCACGTGGATGCTAGGGTTGCTTGCTGTTAAATATTAGGTACTTACGTCTAAAAATAATATCACTAAGATATAAGTTTTTCTTTACTTTGAAATCATTATTTTATTCCAGTTTTACAAAATATGAGATTTATAAATCATTATGTATCTACGTAACCTACGTAATTATAGACACTTCTAAATAAGAAGTTATTATAAGTGCCATACCAAATGAAGCCATTTAAGGTGATTTAAGTAAGTATTACTTACCTATAAATATAAAATAAAATACATACGGGCTCACATAAAACTATTACAACCAAATTATAAACAACCAAACACGTGTGCGGCGATGCCGGCCGTGACAGCCTGACTGAGTAGTCTGTTTAACGAATAGTCTAATATCGTGACCTTGAGCCCGTCCGGAGCGGGAGTTTCCGTTCTACTATCTTATTATTTATTCTTATGATAATAGTGCTATATATTTTTTCACCAATCGAAAAAAAAACAAGAGAATGGATGGAAACTGGTCCCTATGGCTTAGGCTCATAAAATCAACCTTCACGAAATGTGCACTTTCTCTAAAAGTGCACATAACATAAACTAAAATGTATCTTATATACATATAAATGCGATCCAACATGGCTATACTTATAATGCTTTGCAAAAATAAATCATCCCTCGGTTACATGTATGGAGTGCAAAATCAAAATGACTTACCTTATTTTCCAATTTTGATGACTGATTTGAAATGACTCTCTTCAAAAAGTGTACCTTCTGGGAAACTACCATCTGAGAAAGTGCATTTTTTAGGAAAATGCACTTACTTAATTGGGCAAGTGTATGTTTTGGGAGTGTGCATTTTGCCTATTTCACCAACTTCAAACGTATCAGTTTACAATGACATTCGTGACTTGAAGAGTTCGAGTGTGCTTCATGTTATATTGGCAATGGAATGCAGATCAAATTGTCAGGGGGCCAGGTACCCATAATGCCCACTTATGTTGCACTGGGTGATTTAGTCATATCACAATTGACAACATTTCATATTTTTGAGACTATAATTTGATTAATTGTCTGCAGTCTACTTTGAAAGAGGAGCAAACTTACGATTTTAAATTTTCATTAGGATTTGTAATTAATTTATTATTAATTTATTAAAAGGTACTTATTCCAAAAGGACGTAACCCCGAAACTACGCTAGGATGGATCAATTGCCTTTGTCTTGTCAATTCAATTCAATTTTTAGGGAAATGTGGCCCCATCAAGCTTTTGATGATTCTGCCAATGTCGAGGTTGGATAAGACACGGCCAGTAGACTCTTGTCTCGTTGTACGGTGTTACTGCCAGTCTTCGATAGGGTAACAGCCAGAGTCCAACTACAACAAACACAACCAAAATACCTTCACCACAACCAACTAGGTATATACAGAGTCTTTGTCTTGTCACGATCAAAAAACAAAACCCAAGATGTCAAATCTGACATTGTCAAACATAATAGGTATGTGTCATGTCAAATTATTGTTCTGCTTGTGGTTTGTTTGAAAAAGGCAAAGGTATTACACCAATTCTTGCGTAGTTTTGGTGGAATTGGTAATTTTATTTTATTCTCTTGTATTTAAAAAAATAAGTAATATTAAATTTTTATAAACATAGTGGTGTGTTCAGGAGGCAAACCCCTTTCAATACCTATATTAATTTCCAGGTGTGAAAAATATGAAATGTCAAATTACTCATTAAAATGTTACACTATCAATTGAACATTATAACAAGTAAATTATAAGAAAAATTACCTTATATTGTTTCTAATTCTTTGCAGGGCAAAAAGCAAGGATCATACAGATATGCAGCAGGGACCACAGCTGTGCTGAAGCAGCGAGTCATACCTCTGACCGTAGAGTCTGTGGCAGTGCACAGCGTGCAGCCCATGGAAATGTAGCAACCTTAGTTTTCTATCTTATATTGGTTTATGAAAATAAATTTTATAACAAATACCTATTTGAGATTTTCCTCCCATCCATAAAAATAAAATAAATTAAAATTATATATGGAAGTTAGTGCTTATTGGGCCACTAGTGGCAGGGAGGGGTGATAATTGTGCGTCTATACCTAGCGGGGCCCCCTGAGCTACAAAGATAAAAATAATGCCAGTAGATAAGGGATTTCAATGTACCTCACGAAATGCATAACCTTTTTCAATGTACCTTCACCATAATGGCATATAATAGCCTTTGAAGTCGCCATAGAGCCGGCGGGCCCCCTTGTTGTTTCAAGGCCTAGAGACCTGAAAGTGGTATCAAATGAAAGCTCTTTCTATGTACTTTTCGTGTCACGTGTTACGAGGGCTGTTAGATAAGTACCCGTTTATGAAAAAAAAAACATTTTTTTTTGTATATATGCATTTATTTTTCTACGTAGTCACCTTTTAACTCTATACATTTGTTCTGATCTGGAGAATACGGGGAGTGAGACAATAGTTCGTAGCGTAACTGTGCTAATTTAGCCGTCACAACTCTGGACGAATGAGCCGGGGCGTTGTCGTGATGAAACAGTACTTTTTTCTTTTTTAAATGGGGTCGTTTGTCCTTCAACACGGCGTCAAATTCATCCAATAAATTGGCATAGTACAGCCCTGTTATTGTTTTTCCCTTTTCTAAATAGTCAATATGTATAATACCTTGCGAATCCCAAAAAACGGTCGCCATGACCTTTCCAGCCGATGGGACGGTTTTTGCTTTCTTTGGAGCAGGTTCACCCGGTAAAATCCACTGCTTCGACTGCTCTTTTATTTCCGGGTTGTAGTGGTGGATTCCCCGTATATTATATTACTCTAAGTAGTCAATCGGTTCCGTTTTTGCTCCTCCGTGAGTAAACGCGGCACCCACCTCGCCGATACTTTCTTCATACCCAATTTTTCTTCTAATATGTGTTGTACCCTCTCGATTGAAACGTTTACAGCATCAACGATTTCTCGAAGTTTAATTCGGCGGTCGGCTAAAACGATATTTTCAATTTTCTTAACCATATCGTCTGTAGTCACCTCAACTGGCCGGCCTGGGCGATCCTCATCAAAGACGGTTGTTCTCCCCCGCTTAAACTCGTTACACCAATATCTGACGGTTGTCATAGAAGGAGCACATTCATGGTAAACCGCTTGCATTCTTACTTTTATTTCATCGCATGTTTTTCCTTCCAATTACAGACCGATACTGTTCTTTCTCCATTTTAACAATTTTAAGTTCACGCCTTCACTAAATCGTTGTCAAATTAAAAAAAAAAACAAAAGGGTGCCATTTTTTTTTAATTTTCCCGCCTCTGAAAAATGGCTTAAAAAGGTGGTATATTTATTTGCGGCCAGTGATATTAATATATTTAGAAAACTGGTACTTATCAAACAGCCCTCGTATAATTAAGGTACATTTGATAAAACCCGAGATATTGGACATAGCAGGGCCCTTTATATCCATAACAGATACAGACGTAAAAGTGATATCAAAAGAAGCGCATGTACCTCTCGAATATGCAATTTTTTTTTAAACAACATGAACTTGTTTAGATATTCGGAAATAAATAATATCGAAATTGTAGAAGAGGAAGTACAGTCTGCAACGAAACGAAGAGCTGCGTTTTTTCAATTTGACCCCATTCAGAAAGACGGGAATTATGTCCGTACCTACAACCACTATCATCGAATATGTTGAAAGAAAAAAGGCAGTCTTCAAATATCTTGCAGTGTTTTTACAAGGTTTTATTTAGTCTCCACTCTCACACTCTCACCTGTCCTTGTATCAATCCTTAACCAAATCTTGTAAGTTAAATTTGGCCCACTTCCAGTGATCGGATTGACTTCATTGGGTATGTAAAGTGGATGATAATGCAACTACAGTCAGCAAAAAGCTTGCTTTAAAAATGATATTGTTTACAAAAATCTAAGTTATTTCTGGAGAATAATTTTAATTCAAAAACTGATTTCCTCGCAAACTATCGCCATTTGTTTAGATAAAACTGCTTTCGTGCTTTAGTATGAATTTATTAAAGTTGTAACAGGACACTGGACGGAATGTATTACTTACAATTATTGAAATATGATATACAAATAGGTACAATAGAAGATGAAGCTTTACAATTACTTTAACACTTTTCCAGGTTGCATCAATCTAGGCGGCTTAGCAAAAAACTAAATGTGTATTCACAACACTAATATATTTCGCAGTCATTTTAAGACAAGTAACTATTCTAGTAAATTCAATTTGATTTTAATTTTAAATCTTGGTGTTAGTTTTGAAATTGTAACTACACATAATATGTGGTTGCTTATTGTACTATTCCTGGAAAAGGGTTAAGTTAGCTACCAGATCATTTCAACCACATTTCAACTATATTATCTACTTACACCTTATCTTTTATATTATTATTATTTGATGTAACTTACAGAGTATTAAAGTCGAGAAAGTATTTTACCTTAATACTGAATTTCCTTCGTGAGCAACGCTTTACGTAATTAGCTTAAAAAGTAAATTAGTATAAATATTTGTGACGAGTCTCGGAATGGCTTATACTTATACTGTTTAGTTCGACAGTCAAACGTCGGACGAATTTATTTCTTATGCAAAATGAAATCCCAAGTGTCCTTCCATCGAAGGCTCATGAGCTCGGTTTCGGTCAGATCACTGTTGCCATAGTTAAGAACGCTGAACTTCTTGAATGTCACTACAACGTACGCGAGCCAGACGATTACGCAGATGACGACTAGGTTGGTGAGCGGGCGGGTTCGCTCCGAGAGATGCAGGGAATAGTAGACGAGTTCGATGACGTAGGCCAGGAGGAGTATCTTGAAGATGTAGGCCGGCAAGTAGTGGTGCAGGAACAGCGTGCGGTCTACGAAGAAGTACGGCAGGTAGTGCAGCCAGTAGCCTAGAAACAGCACGCGCGCGGCCGCGGCGTCGCGCGCCGCCGCGCATCGCCCCCGCGCCCGCCCGCGCCGCGCGCGCAGCGCCCGCAGCGCCAGCAGCGCGCCGCACACCAGCACCGCCAGCGAGCCCGCGTACCACGTCACTAGGTTGCCGATCAGGTGGATCTGGGCCTGGAAAACTACTGATGTCATGTATCTTCTATGTAGACATAACTAAACTAAGAGCCTTTTCACGCAGGCGATTTTTTCCAGCGATTTACCGGCGTAGCGAAATCGCGGCGAGCACGCGGTAACCCGCGGCATGCACGCCGCGATTCTTTTTATGCAGTAATCTACCATCATTTTAGCACCGTTCTGCAGTCTGCACTCAGCTCACGCCTGTCGCAGAATCCTACTAATGGTTTTATTGAGGAAACCTCGGAATCTGTTTACGGTGATCTGTTTTCCGACGAAAATTACAACAAGCCTTAAGTTTTCCTTTGGTTCCTTTCCTTTATACCATTTGGTAGTAGTTATTACATTAATTCAAGATCTCAATTGGAGTATCTTTTTGTATTTTTTTTTATTTTTACAGTTTTCCCGTGAATATCAATTATACTTTTAATAAACTCACTGAAACATGAAAACACAGGAAAAAAAAACAGAAAAATTACAACCCCGTTAATCGAACCCGGATCCTCGACATTCCGTGTCGCGAGCCGTACCCTTACACCAAGATTGGCAGATGGGTATTGGCCGAATTCTTTCCATGTATTCAAATCTCAGCTCGTTCGGATCTACCAATAACTAACTACCAAATGGTACCCTTACCAAAAGAAAACTTAAGGATTGGTGTGATTTTCGACGGAAAATAGATCACCGTAAATAGATTCCGAGGTTTCCTCAATAACCATTGGTAGTATTCTGCGACAGCCGTGAGCTGAGTGCAGACTGCAGAACGGTGCCAGATTGAGGGCACATTACTGAAAAAAAAAACGCCACAGGCCCGTGGCGGTATCGCGGCGAGAAGACGGCGTGCACGTCGCGGGCTACCGCGTGCTCGCCGCGATTTCGCTCCGCCGGTAAATCGCTGGAAAAAATCGCCTGTGTAAAAGGTAAGTATTCGATAAGTAGGTACGAGATTGACAATTACAAACAAACAAATATCTTTTTCTCAAACATGTTCGGAAATTCTCGCTTTCCATTTGAAAATAGAACCCGGGAAGCACCTAATTTTTTCATTAAAAATTTTAAACGAAGAAGCCGTCGAAGAAGGTGAATGGAAATGGATTTCGATACAACCGCTTTTACCGCTTTATTAACTTTTTAAAAGATGTAACATGTAAAATTAAAGGGACCAAAGAATAATTGCATACAGCCAAGCCGGCCCATTTACCGCAGTGCGTGTGTAAGTTTTTTTTCAATCATAAATTGCAAATGACAGTTTGTATTTTTTGTGAATAAAACGATCACAGGGGTCAATGAAAATAATCGATTTATTGATTATTTTTGTTTTTATTTTTATGAAACATTCATAGAATGAAATTCAACATACAAGCAGCTGCTGCTTAACGGATTTTTCTTTGCATTGTCATTGTATGTTGATCACAGGGGTGTCGATTTCGTGTAATTTTGCTATGGTGAGCTCCAATTTGACATTATTTATTTGGATCCAAGATGGCGAATGACAATTGGACATCTTTTTCACTGAAAATGATCATGGGTATCGATTTCGTGTAATTTGGCTGCGGTGAGCTCAAATTTGACATTATTTTTTAATCCAAGACGGCGGATGACAGTTTGACATTTTTGTCACAAAAATAGTCATGGGTGTTGATTTCGTGTAATTTTGCAGCGGTAAGCTCGAATATGACATAATTTTTAATCACATTTAACATCAAGTAATTGAACACTTTGGTTTTTGTTAACGTATTTCGTGATTTATCTATTAAATGACTTTTTTTTGCAAATTTAATTTCCTCACATTATTTGAGAAAAGCACTATATATTCCTCGACGGAAACCGGAATTGCCTGTCTCGCATTTTTGCAAGCCTCGCGATGCTCGGCTTGCAAACCACCTCGTTAGGCAATTCCCTACTTTCCGGGCCTCGGCAATAATGTACTAATCCGTGCATAAAGGATCACAGTAAGTTTATTTATTTACTAGAGGAGTAGCTGCTCACATTGGAGTCCGGCGAGAGCCAGTAGGCAATGGAGCGCGCGAGCAGCGGCCATTCGGCGGGCTCGCTGGCGAACATGTGTCCGAGCGGCGCGTCGGCCGCGTGCTGCAGCATCTTCAGCTGCAGCTCCGAGAACTTCTCCCAGAAGCTCAGCGCCGTGCGCGCCGCCGGGATCATCTCCGCAGACACCAGCTCGCGCTCGCGCTCGCGCCGGTCCTCGGCTGCGGCGGGAGCGAGACAATTATCAATATTTGAACATACCAAACGAATCTTAGGCAAAACCCAAGTTGCGTTTAAACAGACTCGATACATCGCTTTATTTCGAGTTTGTCAAATAGAAACCTTAGAAAGGATTACCTACTTGTTTTTTGATTAGATACTTAGGTACAGCTGTGGTCAGGTACAACAAGTTCGCTCTGCGAATAATCATATATTCATTTACCATCACTCACAATACTTTCAAAGTGATCTACAAAATGCGGGTCACTATGGGACCGTTCACCTTTCGTATAGCGATGCTCCTCGACGTTCCAAACGGTGTCCTGATGGGCTCGCTGCTTGTCGGCGACCACCTCGTGCTGGTGGAATCCCCAGGCCGGCAGCTGGCGGCCGCTCCAGCGCAGCGCGGCGCCGGACGGCTGGTGCACGAGCCGGACCAGCGACCGGATGCCGTCCCACGTCGCGTCGTCGCTGGCGCGGTTGATGATCTCCACGCGCCACAGGTTCTGGGCCGGCATCGACACGTTGTAGTCGATGTAGCAGGACACTTCCTGAAAGTTAGTGCACGATTTTAATCCACGGTATCTGGTCTAAAATATAGTTACGAGTACAACAGCACGGATTAGGTATTAAATTTTCTAGCACACCTTAGGCTGGAATGGTATCACTGTTTAAAACGTTTACACGAAAGAGAACTAAGAGCAAACTTCCAAAAATGGTGTGGTTGAGATGGTGACTGGTAAGACGAGGGCAGAGACACGTAATAAAAGTAAAGGCTGAGAACATTAAGATTTTCAGTGAAGAAGCTCCACTAAAGTCAGTATATCTGAAACGTAATCTGTAGCACCTGCGACTGCGGCGAGACGGGCGCGGCCACGTCGTGCGAGTTGAGCGCGCGGCTGGTGATGCCGTGCAGCAGCTGCACCGCGTCGCCGTGCCGGATGGCGTCGGGCGGCCGCGCCACCGCCAGCGTGCCCACCTCTGGCCGCTTCACGATCCACCAATTGTTCACGTCCTGTGCACGCCACATCACATCACCTCCTAAGTTTTACCAACCCACAGACTTTAAATACTTCTATCGACCAACATACATAAGACCTTGGCAACCTTACAGCATATATACAGAAGAGAGCCTCGAACAAACATTTCCTTTGCAATCCTTGTGATCGTTATACTTACTTCGCAAAATTTAGACTAATTTATATGATAGATTAATTATTACAGATTAATTATGAAAGATAGGTAGGCAAAAAAGCGCCCTAAAAACTGTAGCAAATGAGAACTCTATCGCAGTAGAAATACGTATGTAGGTGTTCCAAACCTTGAAGCTGTAGCAGGTGACCTGCTGCTGGTGGCTGGAGCCGCGCGCGTCTCCGTAGCGCACCGGGTACACGTGCGCGTGCGAGTGCAGCCAGCACGCGCGGCCGTGCGCGTGCCTGCGACACACGAGTTTTGCTCAATTTAGTGGTGCTGCTGATAGCAAGAGCAAGAGTACAATAAAAACACAGTTTTTTTTTTCCCTGCAAATTTTCAAGTAACACGCGTCAAATTTGCACTCAAACAAAGGCTCGCTATTGTTATGCAGTTGCTACAGAAATTGATGTGAGGTGTCACCTGTTAGAGAGATGGCAAGATTAACGGTCAGTGGGGAGGGCGGGGAAGCTCAAGGTCCCGGGATCTTGGATGTTTTTTTATTTATCTGTTGTCTGGTACCCATAGTATAGGGTTTGCTTAGTTTGGAAATAGGACGATTGGTGTCAATTGCCCTGTGATATAGAAATGAATTCATTTAATAGAGACATCTAGTACCTCAGCGTGATCTGCGAGCCGTGCGCCACGTGCAGCGGCTGCCCGCGCGTGATGCTGGCCAGGCCGCCCTGCAGCGAGGCCTGGAACGCGCTCGTCATGACGCTGTCGTGTGGCCCGGCCTTCGGCAGCATCGCTATGTGCGCGTAGAACACCCCCACGTAAATTGCCAACGGAATCGCTATGAGAATGAAAAGCCTCCACAGAGCTGAGAAGACTAAGCGCACAGTAGATTTCGCCTGGCCGATCTGCTCCCATATCTGATAGCCGACTATTGACACTGCGAGATAGTATGTGTAAAGGCCTGAGTATTTAACCCTGAAATTTTTTTATCTAAATACAAAAGTTCAATTTTTTAAATAATTTATGTTATGTTATGTACCAATAATACTCACGAGAAACAACAGCCAAGGAAGAATGCACTGATACATAAATATACCACAGCAGAGATACCAGTGGATTTTGTGTGTCTTAGAGCAAACAAAATTCCACACAATCCAAATAACATCTGAATGCATTCTAATAGCATAAACCTTGATTGCGCGAGAAGACAGTTCTCTGTACGGGAGAATAGCATTACTTTAGTTATAAGTATGTCTATTGTAAAATTTTTTGTCGAAATTGGAATAACTACCTTAGGTTCGCGGTGCAAAGTGGTTATTCCAATTTAGTCAAAAGTTTATGTAAGAGTTTGAGTCAGAGTACCGTCTATGTACATCATTATAAACATCAAGATATGCCCTTTGGAACATTTTGAAATAAGAACGGTGTTGCCGCGTCCGCTGTCGGGAGCGGTACACGGCCGGCGGTGCCCGTGCGGACGTGCTCGCGCCTCATTACCCCGAGATTACTTTATAGTCTCATTGAATTGGAAACAAAAACGATGTATCAAAGGGCCCGTCCATACGCTACATATGTCTATGTGTATGTATGTATAATTGGGCACAATCAGTGGCAAATAAATTATTCATTATATTATTAGAAGCTTAACTTCTATACTTTAATTGTGAATAACCTTTGTGAACTTAGAAAGTTCAACTTCAACTTTTTTGTTTATGGCAACTAATTGCTTTAGGTTTGCAACCTTTACTGCCAATGAATCCTGACAACAGCATAATGTATGGCGTGTTTGACTAGTTTTTAATTTGTGGGTTCCAAAATGAGGGTAGTAACTTGTGTTTGTTGTGCACCTGGAATGGACAACTTAGAAAGTTGAAAACCAAGGTCATAAATGGCATAATAATTATATTAAAATGTGAATATAATATTTATGTAGGTAGTTTATTTCTTACTTTGTGTAGGTCAAATCCTGCAAAAACTTTAGCCCACTTCCTGTGGTTGGATTGACATCTAAGTTGTAAGGTATGGATAATATATTACACTGAATGACAATGTCAGGACATTCAGCATAAAAAGCTTCTATTAAGACCTTTTTTTTACCAAAAAAACCTATGTTTATGTAGCTTTATAAAACAATAGGTAGGTACTTACCAAACAGAACTAATAGTGCAGCTAGGATGGCTGTCCAATGATATATACACATCTCAAGCATCACATAATAAGCTGCAGGAACAAGTAAACTGCCTGCCACAGCAGGCACTAGGCGCAGTGTGCTTATTGGTACATTGTCAGAATACGGAGAGCCAATCCGGTCAAATGTGAAGTTACCGTCATACCCAGCAGCTTGGCCAGCCAGGTACAACAATTGCTTACCCAGGGGAGGGTGTGCATCGAAGAAAAATATGCCTTTGGTATACAAAGACACATATCTTCCATAATGCAGTTCATCGAAGCTGAAAGAATAATTAAGTATTATTCAAATCAAATCCAATTTTGATTTAAGTCTGTCAAGAGAAATAAAAACAAAAAGGTAGAATTATCACACAGAGACACATTTTATCACATAATGTTTATGTAGTACCTACACTATATACTTTGGCTTCTCCAGATTGTATAGACGAGTACAGAGGGCTCCCACCAGCAGGGCGGTACAAACTAAGTCTATCCTCAAGTGCAAGTAGAAACTGGATGGTGTGCCCTCTAAGCTTTTAACGCCACCGTCGGTTTCAAGAGGTTCAGTTTCAGGTTCCGCAGGAGCGCCATCTCCCTAGGAAAAGAAAAAAAAAGTTTTATGAACACTACTTAGCACATGTTCACTTTATGTACTTAATTATGCCTTTAAATTTTTGTGAATAAGTCATTACAAAATAATAATTTTTATACTTACAACTTCTCTCTCTATATTATTTTTTTCTATAGAGCATTCCTTTGAAAGTTCGCTGACCTCATTACATTTCTTCTCACCTTTACGGTTTCTAATGTAACTCATATTTTAGATGTATACGAAATTAAGGAGTACAATTACAAGATGGTATTATAAAGTTAACATGTTGTTTACGAGTAGTTTTGTATTATTTTTTTAACTTTGTTGGCAAAACAACGGTACAGTGTAGGCCAACAAACTTTTATAGATATTTTTGACATTGACATAACATAGCCGTATTTTTGCGCACTACAATGGATTTTTTAAAGTTGATTGCACAGACATCAGTTCAAAGAGTAGTGTAATCATCAGTTGATTGACAAAACGATTTTATTTAGACCTCGAACAGTACCTCCTAGTGCTGTCAAACTTCAGAGTTCAGGTTCAGGCACAGACCTAATAGCAAGTGGACCGGCGATACCTACAGAATTAGCGTGCATACCTACTAAAATTTGGCACGTAACATGGCTGCTTTTCATAGGGTTAGGACTGTTAAACGTATGCAGATATCGATATCGATAAAATCTACGCTATAGTAGTTTATGCAACTGTTACATTACGAGTGTTTTAAGGCCTAATTATCTAGAGTAGCATACATTACTTTTATCTACACACATATTATAAGTACTCTAAGACACGTTCAGACGCAGAAGGCATTATCATATCCATACCTGTCACGAATTTGACTGTTGTTTTTATCATAGATAAGTAAACATACCGAGCTGACGTTTCGTATAGACTGTTTTTTTATTGTAAATTATGTTGGTTTTGCAGATATTTCACATTTTCTACGGTTTTTGAACGCATTATAGAGGAGTTATGACATGTGTGTATATGGGTTTGCAGATGCGTTGCCAACCTAGAGAGCTAAGATGGAATTCCTCTTGTGCCCGTAATTACACCGGCTGTCTTACTCTCCACACCGGGACACAATAGTGCAAGCACTGCTACTTAGCGGCAGGATTAGCGAGTAAGATGGTGGTAGTGATCGGGACGGACCTCGCACAAAACCACAAAAGTGAAAATAAAAAACATTTGCCTTAGGCATCTCCAAAGTTTTTATTCATTTCTAATAGTTTCTGAAAGATACTTTGTCACAACACTCACAACTTCTTTTTCCGTGATAGCGAAACCTCAAATCTATAATCATTTTGATTACAGACATTACCTTACCCTCACACTTGATGTACAAGGCAACACAGGTGACAGGCACGAGTAGACTGAAAAAGAAGAATATTAGGTATTGTGGTGTAATAATATACCTACTTGTATATCTACATTTAATACTCTTTGTGTAGTCTCTGTATGACTCCCTATATATCACCTGTAATGCTCTATATGGGGGATTCGAATAAACGTCGTTCAAGCAACTACTTGTTTCAATTATATCCCACATCGCATGGCGACCTTGCCAGGATGTCGGTGAAGCGCGAGTGATTTTTTTTGGAAATGGACCCTTGTGTTAATTAAATAAATAATGTGTCAATTAGACGCAAAAGTATTAAGAGACATGGAGCAGTTTTTGTGGTACTGGACCCCAATTTTATGGTGCGGTTTGGTGGTGGTACTCCTCGTCATCATCGTCGCGTGTCGATTCTGCCGTTAACTATGGGCTCAACATCATCGAAGGAAGAGGTGGTGATTGCGCAAACTGCTGCCGGGGCAGGAAGTAATTCTGCAGGTGTAGACCAACTTAAGGTACACTTATCAACGACCAACGTTCTGCTTGGCGTAATTGTAGTGTTCCTACTCCTTGGGGCCTGTTTTGGCGTGGTCCGCCTGTACAAGGCCATGCATAAAACCTGGATCAGACAGGAGCTTTCATCGTCGCAGATGCGTCGTTCGTGGAGGCGCGGCCCAGTTCCAGCTACCAGCGGTGAACAGTGTGTGTGAGTGAAAAATAAATATACTTAGTAACATTCCGCGAAAATACTCTTACCCCTTAACAACAATCGAATATTATCTTAGCGTTAAATAGTGCGAGGTGCCGCTGCGAACACGATACCTCTCGACCAATAAGGCATGCATGCATTCCGAGCCTATTTTGGCACAAGTTAGAATAAGTATGTATTGTAAAAATATTAACTAGGTTAATGTTTATCTATCTACTCATTTAGTATTAACATGCCAAATTTATGTCATGGCAGATAGATTAAAAAGTATTGAGGAAGAGTTAAAATCAATACGCACCAAACTAATAAAAAAAGGAAAGGAACGTTATAAAATCATAGATAACGAGTTGCGAGCTGCAAATTCGCTGAAAGAAGAATTAGGAAATATTTTTAAAGAAATAAATCTTACAGAATTTAAAGGTTCAGACCTAGAAAGCGTCAACTTACTATGCGAAAATACTAGAAAACTTTACGAAGACATTAGTGTATTATGTAATAGGATAGAGACTAACGATAACATTGTCACCATGGAGTCCTTTTCTCTAAAAACAGCTGTCTCCTTATTGCCAATTATGAATGGTTCAGAAGTGACCACAAAACAATTAATCGACGGCATAGAGATGTACGCATCCATGTTAGATGCCACAAATAAGTCCCTCCTCGTAACATTTGTGCTAAAAACACGCCTTTCTGAAACAGCAAAGTTACGACTTTCAGAATCGTACGACTCCGTAAATAACTTAGTAAAAGACATGCGAGACCATCTACTTACAAAAAAATCTTATGTCGCTGTGCATTCACAGTTAATGAATGCATTGCAAAAGGGAAAAAGAGTGGAGGAGTACGGTGCTGAAATTGAAACCTTATTTACGCAACTAACTATTGCTCAGGCCGACGGTAAAACCGCAGCATATGAAACCTTGAGGCCTATTAATGAAAAACTAGCTGTACACAGATTCATCGACGGGCTGCGAAATCGAGATTTAAGGACGATATTGGCGGCACGTGGTTTTACCGCCTTGAAGGACGCAATAGCCGCAGCTAAAGACGAAGAGACGTCGTCGACACACGCCGAGTACAGCTCTATAATGATGAGCCAGCGTGGAAGACAACCAGGTAGGTTTTACTATAATAACAGATTTAGTCGCGGGCGCTACTCCAATCGTGGAAACTCCCACCGACGGAACTATGGACCAAGTGAGTATTTTGCCACACAGAACCAGACCGATGGTTACAACTTGCGACAAGATGTACAGCGAGGTAACAATTATAGAAGGCCAAATACTTATCACCGCCGGGGCGTGAATTTCATGGATTCAGAAGCACCCGAGGCCTCTACAAATATTAGTGAGTCACCTAACGTACCATTAAATCATAATCATACAGATCAGACCACCCAGGAGCCGTTACAGTTTTTTCGTTCCTAATCAGGATTACATATATACTTGCCACAATTGTAGTTCGGTTGAAATAGCGGTGAGCAACGACAACAACACCAAATATAGATGGCTCGCGGACTCCGGTGCCTCACTGTCCGCCGTGCAACATGAGACGGTGCGTTTGTTGAACATTCCTATCCATAAGCAGAACTTCGATATAACAGGAATAGGTGGTGTGATAAGAACGGAGGGATATGTTTATCTGTCCTTGTCAATAAATGGTTACCAACTTCAACATAAATTCTATGTCATTAAAAATTTACCATGCAAAAGCGAAGGTATTTTAGGCCTTGATTTTCTTAGGAAATACAGATGTAACTTAAATTTTGAAACGAATTCAATTAGCTTGCTATGTGATGGAACATATCTAACGCTACCTTTAACCACAGGAGCCTTAGATAGAAATGGTTATTTAATTGTACCAGCAAGATGTGAGAAGATTTTTTTTGTGAACACCGTACTTAAGGAAGAATGCGTGGTTCAACCCAAAACATTATGCGAGGGTGTATTTTTAGCAGGCACAATAGTAAAGCCCCAAGATGGTAAAATATGTATAAAAATATTAAATACTCGCGAAAGTGAAGTTTGCTTAAGCTACTTTAATCCCCCCACGGAAAATCTCAATAATTACACGATATACAACTTTGAAAACAATGTATCAAGTGAAGTGCAGTGTGTAATGCATCGCAGTATCTATAAGTTTATCTCTAGCCTGCTCAAGGGACATTTTTTCCAAATCTCAAATCTGGTTCAGCCTGTGCGTTGTGTGTCAGTCAGTAAGTCACGGATTTATTTTATATGTTTAGATCTAATAATTACCTGAATTGCTCCGTCACGTCATCAATCTCGTCACATTAAGAGTTCTGTTGAAGCATGACATGTCGAAGTGCATCGAGCAGACAAACCATGTCTTATGTCGTGGGTTTATATTTTCAATTCCAATCCTTTTATTTTTGGCAGTTTCATTCACAGGAAATCTGACGAAAAAAAAATTCAAACAATGTTTAGAATTTCATCGATACCTATGTCGATACTTAGCACCGCATAAGCTAATATGCCAAAATCAAGCAAATTATTTCTGTTGAAATAAATAAAATCATTGGAAAATAAAACAAATCGTACTTAAACAGACGTATGTACTCATTTTATAAGATCATTATGTTACGATACATGCCAAAATACAATAAAACATTCGAATTATTCAAGGTAACAGGTTACTAACCTTTGAAGGGTCAATTCAGGTTGATTAATGTTTTTTTTAACACTACACTGTCTGACGCAGCACTAGGGCATGATTAGGACAGTCAAAGACAGAGCCCTGCACACCATGATAACTCGTTTCTTAAAGTAATCTTCACAAAAACAGCAAATATATTCGGAGCCGGCTACCGTTTGACAGCACATCTACCACGAAACTTGGCACGGAACATGGTGGCACCTGCCACGCTGTCCTAAACTCGTGACGTCACTTAGAGAGTGCTGCCAAATTTAGTAACCAACAAATACTGTGTCTCTCCTATTCTTATGCAGCTGTCAGTAAGTTAAAAAGAGATAAAATGCCGTTTGACATGTATGTGTCGATATGGCAGATATTTGTATAAGTCACGCTTCATATAGAAGAATATAGCGCCTCCACTTTCCTATCTCAATGGGTTCAGGGTCAAATCTAAAACGTAGTGATTATATACTCTTTGGTCAAATCGTCAAATCAAAACTTGGTCAAATCCATGTTATTTCCTAATTTCCATGCAAATTCGTCAAAGACATTGTGGTCTGTAAAAATGAATTTGGCGGGAAACCGATGAACCGGGATGACCGGGTCGTGTCGTTAATTGAATTTTAGTTTCTGTGCTTAATGTTGTTTGGTGGATAATAAAGATAGTGTGTTATACAACAAATTGACGTGAAAGTGCCCAGCAAATGAAGAATTCAAGTGAAAACGCGTATTCCCTCTGTTTGTAACCCCCAAATATCCGCCGGCTGCTGCTCGCCGTAGCTCGCCGTAAAGTACACTACACAGAGTACCTTTTGTACACTATCACTGTTGGAGAGTTAAGGACGTCGTGGAAGCGGGCGTGGCGAATGCTGAGATGCGGACAAAATAGAAACCACAGGACTCACATACAACGGATCGTTTATTCACAAACGCACCACAATATGCTTTAATTATTCAAATCAATAATATATTCGTGTAAATGGGGACGACACAAGACAATACAAATTACATAAAAATTATGCTGCTTACGGCTAGGCGGCCATTGAGAAAAAGAGGCAGAGACAATCAAAAGTCTCTCTACCACAGATAATGTAATAGTGATGTAGAGCATAGACTAGTTAATAAATAATCAACCATTATTCCAACAATCACTTTACGGAAGGCATGAGCAGTTGACAGGACGTGACTAGGACAGACTCACAGAGTACCTTTGACAGACTGACACAACTCTGACGGTGACAGGACTTTAATATACAGAAATTTACAAAACACATCAGACGTGGCTGTATGGACTTAGTTCCTTTGCCTATCCCTTATGGGATGAATAAAAAAAAAAAAACGTCTGTATCAATGTCAAATAGTCAAGTTTTTAACTCTCAACCCGCGAATTTAGTTCACTGACTTCTAAAGAGAATAATCACTACACTACGTTCTCACTTCCACTTCACTTTTCTTAGTACTTTATACTTTGCTTTCTTTTTCCTGTCAAAATTAGTAATAAACTTTGTAGACGAAAATTGGCAATGGAAAATTCTGTTGAATGTCCGGTATGTGACCGAGATTTCAAGAAAGAAGAAATTGAAGACCACGTTAATAAATGTTTATTTCTCAATACACAAACAGAGAAAAATTCAACAAAAAGAATGGGATCGGGATCTCTTTTAAAAATTGCTTCTCCGAAAGAAAAACGTTTGAAATTAGAGACTAATGCAAGTATCGCCCGAACGTCAAAGTTAAGTGAGGTAAATATAAATTTAAATGTTTATACCTGATCGTCTTAATCTGTTAACTTATTTAGTTTAGTGATTTATTTTATTGTTGATGTTGTTAGAGCCAACACCTGCCTTCGAGTTCAACCACAAATACGACAGCGAAAATTAACATTTCTGACATAGAAAGTAACAGTAAGAATATACCTCTGGCTGAGCAAATGAGACCGCAGAGTTTACAAGATGTGGTGGGTCACAAGGAGTCCTTTGGCGCAGGCACTATGTTGAGGTCTATGCTGGAGCAAAACAAAATCCCTAATATGCTTTTATGGGGGCCGCCTGGTTGTGGTAAGGTAAATAAAAATCTTTAGTACAATATATCCTAATCCTAACTAATATCATAAATGCGAAAGTAACTCTGTCTCTGCCTCTCTGTCTGTCTGCTTTTTATTCAGGAAAATTATATAGTTCCCTTGGGATAGCAATAACCGAAATCTATGCGGATGAAGTCGTTGGCAACAGCTAGTTAGTATATATTTTACACATGCATGACACTTTTTTGCTACTTAAAATTAACTTTGTCTTAAACTGCAGACATCAATAGCAAATGTAATATCTCATACCTGCAAGAATCACACTAATTTGAGATTTGTGAAAATGTCTGCAACAATGTCTGGAATCAATGACGTCAAAGAAGTGGTGAAAGTTGCTAAAAATGAGGCTCATTTCAAGAGACAAACTGTTCTATTTATGGATGAAATTCATAGGTAATGTATGAATTATAATAATTTTCAAATTCCCATAGCTGTTCCTCAATTCTATTTGACTTTTTAGGTTTAATAAATTGCAGCAAGACAGCTTTTTACCACACATGGAGAATGGCACCATCATACTCATTGGTGCTACAACTGAAAACCCTTCATTTAGCCTTAACAATGCTTTGCTCAGTCGTTGTAAAGTAATTGTCATGGAAAAATTGACAATTGAAGATGTGATGCTGATACTACAGAAAGCAGTTGAGAAAAATAAAGACGCACTACTTATAGATTGCAAAGAAAACTATAAATGCTCCAATAATAGTGATACACCAAAGTAAATAAATTTATTTTTCTATTAATCCTTAAATGCATGGTGTAAGATGCAGCCTACATGACCAAAAAAATATCATTTTATTTATTATGCCATTAAGTATTACCATTATCATATCACATGTATTAGTTTTAACAAAAAAACATGCATTTAAGGGGTTTTTTTTCTATTGTAGTTGCTTAAGCAAAGTGATACTTGTCCTTAACTTGTTATAACTGTCCAAAATCCTGATCTCCCTTAAAAACATCTAGCCCAACCAACCCATCTCTTTTATATGGGAATGGGACTAAATTAGTCTTGGATGCTTATACTTATCATTATAAGTGTGTTTATCCATTGCCTAGTGCCCATAAGCTTTGCTTCGTTTGGGACTGGGTCATTGGTGTATGTTGTCCCACAATATTGATTTATTAATTGTATTGATGTTGTAAAGGTGCTATGTGGAGCGCGCATCGCTGCGCTGGCTGGCGGAGATGTGCGATGGCGACGCGCGCGTGGCGCTGGGCGCTTTAGAGTTGGCGCTGGCGGCGCGCTCCGGGAGCCTGCTCACGCTTGACGACATCAAACAAGGGATCAAGGTAAAAACTGCACTAATTTCTAATTTCTCTTGTTATGATCATTTAAACATAATTTCAATTTGGCGCGCTATTACTACAACACGAGCGCGATCACATCCACGCGCTCTCCCATATGTTCGTATGTGTGACGCAGTGCAGGCCCGACTAGTGGTTCTCGAACATAGTCAAGAGTCACCTGCGACTCGGTGGAAGCCGATATCGTTGTAGAGGTTGGGCGTTCTCGCAGTGCTATTAACTTCTGTGGCAGCGGTCGCACATGCTGTACGACGCGCGCGGCGAGGAGCACCACAACACGGTGTCGGCGCTGCACAAGGCCATCCGCGCCGGCGACGACAGCGCGGCGCTGTACTGGGCGACGCGCGCGCTGCACGGCGGCGAGGACCCCCTCTACGTCGCGCGCCGCCTCGTCCGCGCCGCCAGCGAGGACATCGGTAATTAAGTACCTAATACATCTATCTACCTACACCTAAAAATACAAACTATCGACAATGGAGGTACTTATTAGGTACTCGCTGCGTCTTGCATTTTATGCAGATAACAGAAACATGATATGACAGAAAACTCAAAGAATACCCTTACCCCTTGGTAAAATAGAAAAAAATCACAAATAACTAGTTCATATTTATTATGCATATTGGCTTGAATTTCGTGCTCACAATCAACAGCATCGGCAGATCTCTGCTCTGGTATGATCTCAAATGGAGTATCTTTTTGTATCTTTTCCCCAATTTTTTATTTTTACGGGTTTTCCTGTGAAAATCAATTACACTTTTTTAATACTCACTGAAACATGAATACACAGAAAAAAAACAGAAAATGCTGACCCCGGGAATCGAACCCGGATCCTCGACATTCCGTGTCGCGTGCTTTTCCCCTACACCACGATTAGCATAGGGAAACACACTGAATTTCCTCCGTGTATTCAAATCTCAGCTCGTTTATAAACAATTAGCTGTTGCCCGCGATTTCGTCCGCGTAGAATTTGTTTATCGCTATACCGCGGATATATTATTAAGTTCTGTATAACAATTCAATAGTCCAATCATCCCATGCGTTTAGGTCTGTTTAATTTGGGAAGCCATTTCTCAAGAATGATGGCTTAGAGCCCAGATGATATTTTGGGAACTAAAAACAATTACTTTGCTCACCCGCGACCTCAAGTGAAAAATAGTTATATCTGTGCGGCAAATGTATGCTTTCATGCAACACCTTACGTTACGAACCCAAAGTTTCGCACCTCCCTTCCACTTTGCTTGGTTTGATACTTATCAATGTCATGTTGTTGCAGGGGTGCCCCCCCCTCACTCTTTGTTTGCTGCAAAATAGTGTTTCGCTACTTATCAATGGCTTAGAGGAAACAGTAGTGTTTGTGTTCTTTTTATGGCGGGGGGCTGCGCCCCCCGAACCCTTATCTTTTCTTCCGGCGGCGTAGTGATTTGCTACCTATAAATAGCTTGGAGGAAAGAGTACTATTTGTGTACTTTTTATGGCGGGGGGCTGTGCCCCCCGAACCCCCCTTTTTCCTTCCGGTAGCGTAGTGGTTTGCTACTTATAAATGGCTTGGAGGAAGAAGTAGTGTTTGTGTACTTTTTATTGCTGGGGGCTGCGCCCCCCGAGCCCCCCTCTTTCCTTGCGTCGGCGTAGTGGTTCGCTACTTATCAATGGCTTGGAGGAAGGAGTATTAATTATAACCTTTTTATGGCGGGGAGCTGCGCCCCCCGAGCCCCCCCTTTTCTTCCGGTGGCGTAGAGGTTCGCTACTTATCAATAGCTTGGTGAGAGGAGTAGTGTTTGTATACTTTTTATGGCGGGGGGCTGCGCCCTCCGAGCCCCCCTCTTACATTCCGGCGGCGTAGTGGTTAGTGTTTATATCCCTTTATGGCGTCCCTGAAGTTGAATTCATTTATTTCTATTCCGCGGGAATTTTGCATTTTAACTCTTTAGATCGATTTTATAAAAAACTTTCACTAATAGAAAGCACCAGACAGTTTTTGACTGACATTGGCTACCTACTTTTTCCTCAGGAAAATGCAAAATTCCCGTTGGATAGAAATAAGGAGAATTTAGCATTTAGACCAATTAAAAAAATATTTTCATTAATAAAAAGCTGTTTCTGATTGTCATAGGCTACTTTTATACCGTAGTTGAATTCACTTCTTTCTATCCCGCGGGAATTTTGCATTTTCCCGGAGAAAAAGTAGCCTATGTCAATCAGGAATAGTGTAGCTTTCTGTTGGTGAAAGTTTCAGAGATTACCTCCTACAAACAAACAAACAAAGTTAAGATATTTCTCTATCCCATGGGAATTTCAAAAAATCCTTCTTTAGAGCACCTCTATGATACTCTAGGTACACGTATTGCAAATTTCAGGTCGCTAGCACCAGTAGTTTAGGCTGTGCGTGTCCTCTATATCCGCTAGTCAGTTATTATAAAAATAAATACTATTTGGTCTTTATCCCGTAGGAATTTCGGAAAATCCTGAAAACCGTTTTTAGCTGTTATTGTTACCTACTTGCATACCAAATTTGAAATGTCTAATAATTATAGTTACGGAGATAGAGCCACTTTGATCCGAAAATATAAATCCCATTTATTCCCTATCCCGTGGGAATTTCGAAAAATCCCTTTTTTAGTGCACCTCTAAGATACTCAAGGTATATGTATGCCAAATTTCAAGCCTCTAGGTCCAGTGGTTTAGGCTGTGCGTTGTCTGTCAGTCAGTCAGTCAGTCACGGTACTGTTTTATAGGTATAGATACAAATGAAATGAAATGAAATATTTTTATTGCGAGAATACAGGTCATAAGTTACATAGGTACATAACCAACACTGCGTTCTGCCTCATCGGCATGCAAAATTTTAAACAAATACTATTATTAAGATACAGGTAAACTCGCTTAGTAACTACATGAGATCAACTACCTAAGTATAGTATCTAAGTTTATTGCGAGCATAACAGAAATTAACTATTTTAATAGTCATTAAATTATACTATCACAGCCCTAGAAAATTATAATGAGAATGAACCTAAATCTATTGACTTAAAATTTATAATACCTTATACATATAAATGTTTTTGTTCCGTCAAGCATTCCTTGACGGAATAAAAACATTTACTTAGTAACCAATCAGTAAGGACCCTTTTGAATTGGCTCATATGACATTTTTCTATGTGTTTCGGCAATTTACTGTATAATTTGATGGCCATACATAAAGCGTTTTTTCCATAAGCTTCTAATCGTATAAGTGGTAACTGTAGCCTATCTTTATGCCGAGTGGGAAAGCAGTGATCATTTTTATTCATATTGAAATATTCCGGGTGTTCTTTTACTAAAATGCACATCTGCCTTATGTACATACACGGTAGAGGGAGAACCTTCGTTGCTTTAAATATAGGCCTGCATGGCTCTAGGTAGTGAGTGTTACACGCTGCTCGTATACATTTTTTCTGAGCTAGGAACGCTTTTTGGATATCCACAGAGTTGCCCCAAATAAGCAGACCGTAGCTTAAAACAGAAGAAACATATCCGTGGTATGCAGTCAGTGCAACCTCTCTGGAGGAAGTACTACTTAGCCTCCTTAAAGCAAATACAAATTTGTCTAGTCTGCTACATACATCAGAAATATGACTTTTCCAGTTGCAAAGTTTATCAATTTGAATACCTAGAAAGGTAGCTGTTTCTGCCTCTACCACTTTTTCATTATTATATTCTATGTCTAGTTTAGCGTCTTGGTTTCTATGTGTTCTGAATTGCATTATGTTTGTTTTTTTAATATTAATGTTTAAGTTATTTTTGTTTAACCACTTTATTACATTTATCAGAGATTCATTAATTTCTTTATTTAAACTTTTGTTATCCTCAGATTTCACGATGATAGTAGTGTCATCGGCAAACATTATACATTTATGTTTCATATGATATGGCAAGTCGTTTATGTATAACTAGAACAGTAACGGGCCTAAAATGCTTCCCTGTGGTACTCCACAGCGGTTGTATTTATATCTAGATCTTGTGGAAATTAATTCATTATTATTTTTGTGCTGTATTTCTGTACAGTACAAATAGTTTATTTAAATAAGCAGTTTTTACAAAGGGAAATATCCATCAGACTCCAAACTAGACTGTATCTTGGGCGTCTGCGAGAGCGACTAACAACATACCTAATTTCTAAGTTACAAAACAGATGGGCGCTATGGTTGTGATACAATTGAATCAACAGTGGAGGTGCATGCAAAAGGTTAATACCTACTCAATAACAACAGTTCACTTCACCACACTTCACTCACTAAGACCACTTTTAAGTCACTGCAAAAAGTGATAAACGAGCTGAGATTTGAATACATGGAGGAAATTCAGCGTGTTTCCCTATGCTAATCGTGGTGTAAGGGAAAAGCACGGGACACGGAATGTCGAGTATCCGGGTTCGATTCCCGGGGTTAGCATTTTCTGTTTTTTTTCTGTGTATTCATCTTCATGTTTCAGTGAGTATTAAAAAAGTATTAATAGTATTAATAGATGTCTGGCAATTTACTAGTAGATTTTACACGCCATCATGCCTGTTACTACGCTCCAGCACAATCACTACTCGGCGACCCGTCGTGAAAAGGAGACATATTATGCATCATACATGTTTGAGAATTAATGGGAAGTCGATGGACATTGAGTGAAATTTCAAGAATGTAGACTATTTGTAGAAAGAGCAAGCCTCATCTAAATCTGTGGAACAGGACTAGCCGATGGGAATGCTCTAGTGGAGGCGGTGGCGTGCCTACAGGGCTGCCGGCAGCTCGGCATGCCCGAGTGCGGCGTGCTGCTGGCGCAGTGCGCGGTGCGGCTGGCGCGGGCGCCGAAGAGCCGGGAAGTGTACGAAGCCATGCAAATGTGTCAGCGCTCCCTCAAAGAAGCGAAAGGACCATTGCCGCCAATTCCTCTGCACTTGCGAAACGCACCGACTAAACTCATGAAACAGTTGGGTGAGTAGGTGATATCAATGGAGTATCTTCATATATTTTTTTTTACTGTTTTTCCAGTTAAAATCTATTAATGTGCCTATATACTTAAATACTCACTGCAACAGGAATACATAGAAAACCAGAAAAATATGATTAAGCCCGGGAATCAAACCGTGATCCTTGACATTCCGTGTCACGTGCCATTCCATTATACCAAAGTTAGTACTAACTGGCGTAATTCTCAGGTTTTCTGGGTATTCTTGTTTCAGCGAGTATTTAAATTTAAAGTATAGTAAAGGTTGGATGAGTAACCTAAACCTACATTTGTGTATGAACTAAAAACAATTACATTGCTCATTGTTTTTAGTTCATAAATATGGACTTCTGCAAAGTAACGTCTGGAGATTACATTTGTGTAGTAATGTAGGTAAATTAGCCCTATGTTTATTTGTTTCAGGTTACGGTAAAGGTTATAATCTCAATTCAAAAGAGAAATCAGGATTAATTTATATGCCGAAAGGCATGGAAAACGTGAACTTTTTTCATAAACCCGGTGATGTCGAGGAAGGCAGGGATTACACTGATTATGAATAGGTACAATTTTGAAAAGTCTACCTCGTGAATATATAGAGCAGTATAGAAATCCAACTTTACGTTCTGTAAAGCTACAGCAAGTTGTATCGCGGTCCTGCTCCTGCTCCCACATTCCTGTAAAGGGTGTGTCTATACCTAGCGGGGCTCCTTGAGCTACGAAGATGAAATTAATGCCAGTGGATAGGGATTTCTATGTACCTCGCGAAATGCATAATCTTTTTTAATGTACCTTCACCATAACGGTAAAAATAGCCTTTGCAGTCGCCATAGAGCCAGCGGCCCCCCTTGTTTCAAAACCTAGAGAAGGCCTAGACTTGAAAGTAGTATCAAATGAAAGCTCTTTCAATGTACCTTTCGAATCATGTGTTATAATTAAGGTACATTTGATAAAACTCGAGATATTGGATTGGGGCCCTTTTTATCCATAACAGAGACATCATTTTGGTATCAAAAGAAGCTCATTTCAATGTACCTCTTGAATATGCAAATATTTTTGGGCCACGCTAGGTATAGACACCTGTAAAGGGCCAACGCTAGACGCGCGTTCCTATATATTCAATGTACTCTGGACGCGCGGGCGCAGGCGCACGGGGCGGGTGTCCGCTCAATTGACAACATTTCATATTTTTCACACCTGGAAATTAATATAGGTATCGAAAGGGCTTTGCCTCCTGAGCACAACATATATTTATAAAAATGTTATATTACTTATTTTTTTAATACAAGAGAATAAAATAAAATTACCAATTCTACCAAAACGGCGCAAGAATGGATGTAATACTTTTGCCTTTTTCACGAAAAAAAAATAAGTAACATTCACACGTAGGTTTGACAATGTCAGATAAATTTACATACATCCCTCTGTAATTTAAATTTTCACAGATATTTGACCTGCAGACCCTATACATCTCCTGCTCAATTAAAACGTGCCAGTAAAGTAAAGTGTTCTGGTTTTGCTGTTCTAATAATTACTTTTTACACTTGTTTCTAAAATGCGGTATTTTTTTTCCTCTCTTAATCTTTTAATGACAGAGTGAGGTTTCTTTGTGTAATTTGTCTGTGGTTATGTATTGTAAGAGCTAATGTAACTTGTTTTTAGAAAAAATGACTTTGTGTCAAGTTTCTTGCGGCGCATTCTTCTTGGCAATCATGGTCTTTCCGAAAGCGATGGTAGACTCAAAAAAAATGACGTGTAAAAGAGCATTCAACTGCCTATTTGCTGAATAAAATTTTGAATTTGAATTGAATTTAACATCTTGGTTTTGTTTTTTTGATCGTGACAAGACAAAGGCAATTGATCCATCCTAGCGCCGTTTCGGAGTTACGTCCTTTTGGAATAAGTACCTTTTAATAAATTAATTACAAGTCCTAATGAAAATTTAAAACCGTAGGTTTGTTCCTCTTTCAAAGTAGAATACAGACAATTAATCAAATTATAGTCTCAAAAATATGAAATGTTGTCAATTGACAGCATGAGCAGCGCCGCCGGCGATGAATTTTCATACAAGACCCGCGACGGACACCCGCTCGTCTATAGCATTTAACTTCATTTATAGAAGTAGAAAGAAGGTACTTAATGTAATGTTTATTTTTTTTAAAAGCGCTTTTCAAAAAATAAACAGCATGTATCAATTAAATAACATCAAAAACTGACACTAGCCCAGGCCTTCCGGCCACCATTAAAGAAAATAGAATAGAATAATTAAAGTATTCCAATGAGATTTAAACAGGAAGTAACAATTAAATAACAATGAGATTAAACTATCTTTAATGTTATGGTTTTACGTAATGGCTACTTATTTTTAGAAAGCGCTTTTCAATAAAAATATATCAAGATTGTTACCTTCTTTATAATGCTAAAGTAAACTTCGCTATATTCGCAAATAACACTCTGATACAAACTATAATTCTTGGCTCTTGTAAGATATAAAAATCCATGCTTATTGTTAGTTTCAGGAATGCTGAATAAAAAATTGCAAAACCCTAGTGTCAATGTTTTATTTATTTGTGATAATCTCATTTTACATTCGCATGACATGGTAAAAACTTTCTATTTACAAGACACACACGTAAATGTAACATTACAAATTTATCTATAACATTGTACCGTTCACGACATTGCTGGCTTTGTTTTGCCACTGTATAAGATCTTAATTGTATAAAAATAAAATACACAACTGTATTTCCTGATAATTATATTACTACTGCACATACTACCATAAGCAGTGAATAGTTAGCATAATCACAGAGCTATAGTCAGAGCTAGTCTTGATCCATCCTCATAAACACACATATGTAAAACCAAATCTTTGTATTTGTATGTACAGCAAGAGAAGATTACTTTACTGACATTATCTATCCATTAAATTAAAAAGCACATTCTAAATTTATCTATTGATTACTTTTGTCAAGTTTATATTAAGTAGATAGATAGTTAACAATACATGAACCTAGAGCTTTACTAACTATACACGAACTATCGACGTTTGAATCACGTTCGTACAATTTTGATTGATTGTATTCCAGTCCACTGTCTTGAGTGACTTCATGAAATTAGTGGTAATGATTTAACCACAATTTCGCAAAATCATTTAACTAATGCGCGACTGTATTTATGTTGATGATAATAAAATACAAGTTGGAGTCTTGTTTTTCATTATCAATCAGAAACTACTAATATGAAGTTTCGCGACTTGTAGTGTATTTTTTCATGTACTGACTACAAAAAACTAAGATACACTATAAGAGACGTATTTCTGCATATAATTAAATTAACTAAGCCTATAAACTAAAAGCAGCTTGAAACTAACGTTTCTAAATAAAATAAATTAGAATCAGACTTCTAATTGGGATCCTTTTCATGAGGAACAATATTTCGATTTTTCGGGTCCAAAAGATTAACAACACTACAAAAACATCACACAATTTTTAAACCTGGTCAAGTTTATAAAATAATATGTAAAACAACTGGAACGTTTGCAGATTTAACAAAACCATTAAATATTGCAACACGGGAGCTTAGAAGACGTACTCGGGTCCGGCCATGTCGATCGCCCAGCGGAACTTGTCGCGCTGCGTCTTGTTGTAGATCTTCTCCAGTGGCACGCCGTGCTTCTTGCACCTGCAACACAACCACCGTTACAAGTCCACCGTGAAACCTAGCGCGACGCCAATCTTTCATGCTGGTAAGAACAGGAGTTCTTGATGTACAATATGTATGTATGTATGATATACTAAAACAATGCTACACTAAAATCAACATAACAGACTTATATTGCAATATTAACAGTGGTTTTTTCTTTACCATGGTAGTATTGTTATATGAGCTTCCAAAATCTTCGACTCTTCGATACTGCTTCGATCTCGAAAGCCAAAGATTGTTATAGTTTACACAAATTAGTAACAAATCAAACTTACCAAGCTACTGAAATACGTGGATCGAGATAATTAAGCTTGGAAGTTCCGAGAGCGATTGTTTTATTCTCGTCACGATCGGTTTCCTGTAGTTCTAGCTTTTTGAGCTGTTCCCGTAGGCGCTCGAGAGCCTTTTTCTTCTTATCATAATTCATTTTTTCTTTTACCGATCCCCGTTTGGCCGCCTTAGACGACTGTCGCAAGTCTTCTTCGGCCTCATCCACTTGGTCGCGTTTGGCTTGGATTTTCTCTTTAAGAGCTTCCATAGATTTTGAATGACCTGAAAACATAATCAATTCGATATTGTAATAGCTAGCATATAGAATGAAATCCGTGAATTCAATAAAACTACCTATTTTGTTGTTTTCTGTTCACGCGTTCCTCTATTTATATTAATGCTATTTTGGTAAACAATTTAATGTAAAGGTCCCCACGATACAGGCTAGACCTAGAGTAGGAACCACCGGTACACCTGCTTTGGACATAACTGCTATGTGAATATTTGTAAGAAATCTCTACTATGACTAGTAATTTTAATGAACAAATCAAATAAATGAAAAAAAAAATTAAAATGTCCGAAAAGTCCACCCCATACTGTTAAATAAAGTGACAATTATTATTTCTAATTAACTTATTACATTTAAATTTATTTCATTGATTAATTATTTAAATTCTGGTCGGACTTTCCTTGCTTATGAACAAACCTGAAAGGATAATGCAGTATAAATAGAGGCTTATTAATGATATTGGAAGTAACTAAAACTGTAACAGACAGAAACATACCCTTGGGGACTGCACGCTGATGGTTGCAGAGTACGGCGACAGCACGGTTAGCACGATTGTAGGCTAGAATTTTTTCTGGTACCGATGCATCACCATCAGTAAGCTCATCTAATTGTCTTTGTAATGTAATAGAGGCATTGTAGGTACGGAAAACTTTAGCTGTCAGTCCAGGCATCAATTCTTTAAGATGATCATTCATTGTTTGAGTGTTAAGTCTATCAAAGAGGTCATCACTTCCTTTTTTGTTTTCCATGAATAATTCGAGATTCTTGAATACGCGTTTTTCGACTGGCACCTCATTGTAATATCTTATGGAATCTTTACCCAGGAAATCAAATACTACTACATGTTCTTTGTTATCTTTTTCTTTGTGCAGTTGGATGTGCTCCACGCGCAGTGAGCAGCAACCGACTGTGTCTGCCTGATCATCATCTTTTTCATTACCAGCTCTTAATGCAAGACGATCAATGAAGTAAAGAGCTACAGCACGTTGGCGGACTCTCATTTCCTTTGCTTTCCAGTCATTTCGATATGTATCTCTGATTTTGTCTATACACTTGTGTAATTTACGGGCAGTTTCATATTTTTGCCAGTCTTTTTCTCCTTTCAATTTTGAACTAGGATTCAGCATTACGTATTTTGACTGACCTTGTACATTTTCAGTCCATGACGCTAACCATGTTACTGTATTGTCGTGTCGGACTTCTTTCCACTTATGACCGTGAGGTGGTTTGGGTATTTTGCTGTCTTTGGAACAATTTATCAGCACATCCTCGGGCACAACTCGCCTCTTCAACATTCCCATCTTGGGATGTTCACCGCGCCCTCTGAACAAGCCAGGAGGCTCTATTCTGAAATTTCCGATTTTTTCTTTGTGACCATCAATTGTACAGAAGCCATATTCCTTTTGCAGTTCTTCGTTTTTAGCTTTCAATGCTGCCTTTTCTTCCTTTGAGCGATTTTTGTTCTTCTCTGATACACTCTGGAAGTAGGCTTGCATTTCTTTAAAATCACATTTGGAGAGATCCCTGATGAGTTTGGTTTCGTCATGGGTCATGACCTTGCGCCAGTCAGTCATGAAGTTGTTGTTGAAGGCGGGCTTGGTGGTGTAGTCGTGGTCCAGCATGCGGGCGTAGAAGCCGGCCACCTCCTCGGCGCCCTCGGACAGGCGCACCACCTTGCCGTCGTAGCGGAACTTGACGTGCTCCGGCAGCGGCTCGTATTCCGGCGCGAACAGCGGCCCCTTGTGTTCCAAAAACTTCCATTTTGTTCCATCGTCTTTTTTTTCCTCCTCCCACCTTAACAAATATAAATATTTCACGTTAATTTTACACGATCGTAATGGAATCCACTATTCCATTGACAACCTACTAACAATAGTTACACACTTAATTCTTCGTATCCTGAGTTGTCTTGTTACAATATGACCCGATGCCGGCAAAACTTGACGGCCGAATTCGATTAACTTTAGGCCTATATTTTTTATAAGCGTCATGTCTTAAGACATAACCTAAAAGTTAAACAGTGTCACTCTGACACGCGTCACAAAAGCGCCATCTAGCATGGTGAAGTGCTAACGTGTAATAATGCTTTCGACTGTTCAGACTAGTCTAGAACTAAAACTAGACGGCGGCACTATTGCAAACGTCTTGAGGAAAAACCTACAACTGTTTGTCAAGAACGAGTAGGACTCGCATAATATTAAGGTATCATACTATGGTTGGCCAGAGACTTAAAAAATACATGTGTACGAAAAAAAGAATTGTAACGAGCATTGAGAAAAAACATTTGGGTTTTAGCCAAGTCAGTCACAGCTGTCACTAGCCAGTGCCCACAGAAAAAGCTATCTGTTAGTTATAAGGAAGCATTAAATTATTACAGCATTAAGCGCGTCACAGACTTAGCTATAATTTAAATTAATATATATTATAGCAAAGCATCAGTCCACACACTCAGCTATAATATATTCATATTTTAGTGTCTTTGTAGTGTGTGGTGCTCAACTATAATATATATTTTGATATCTTTCGGTATATTAATATACATATATTATAGATAAGTCTGTGACGCGCTTCAGTATTTTTTTTATATAATAATAAGGAAGGCAAACAAGCAAGTGGGTTATGTGACCACTGCCCAATGCCCGTAGACACCTGTAGCCCCAGGGGGTTTGGATTTGCAGATGTGTTGCCAACCTAGAGGACTAAGATGAAATGCCTCTTGTGCCTGTGATTTCCTCGGCTGTCTGACTCTCCACACCGGACCATAACAGTGCAAAGTTTTGCTGCTTAGCGGCAGGATTAGCGAGCAAGATGGTGGTAGCGATCCAGACGGACCACACACAAGGTCCTAGCACCTGCTGATTTAATGTTTTGAAGTCAGAGAGGCGACAAGTTTAAGGATGAATTAATAGGCATCCTAAAATATGTTCTGATGTTTGTTGCTCATGTTTACTGAAACAAGATCAAGAAAGGAAGAATTGATGGTTTGTGCCCAACAACATGGGCAAATTGTTGAACTCACCATTTCCATACTTCTGGCTCATCTTCTTGCTTTTTCTTTCGCTTGCTGGGACTAACACTCTCATCAGGTGGCTGTGCCTTTACTTTTGCAGGTTTTGATTTAGGTTTCTTTTTAGGTGCTGGTTCATCATCCTCTGACATTTCTTCATCATAACCAGATTCTACAACAAACAAGACAAATTGTGTTTTGTATTTTAGCATACTCAAGACCAAAACCATCTATGATTCATTGGAAGGTTAACTGAATATATCTTATTACTATTTTTAAGAATGTTTTTTTTAATTGCTTGCTATATAATGCACATCATCATCATCATTGCCCTCATAGTCTATTTTAGACTGTATAAGCGGTGTCAAGACAAGAAGGGATGCACAGGTAAGAGTCTTATCACCACGGAACAACCACCCTCTGGACACCGCATCTTTTATAATTTACTTGGAAAGTAATTACGAAAAAAGCCACGGTGAGCGGGGCAGGGGAATGCGTCGTGATTGGTCCATTGCTTGTCATCTGGTCGAAGGCGAGCCGCGATTGGAGGCTAGATTTATAGGTGCAAATGAGCATATGCGTTTCGGAAACGTTTGCCCCTACGAGCACTTATCCCAAGAGACGAAATACATGCGAATTTGAAAGAAAACAATTCTGTCAACTAGCTGCGGTGCGGGGGGAGTTGTGATCGCTTCGAAGTACTCCGAAGTATCCCTAAGTATTCCGAACCCGATCGCTAGGGGACGTACGCTAATGACTTAATGCTTTCTATCGATATCGATAAAAGGTGTTGCATTTTTTATGCTTGCTTATCAGTAACTAGCTTTTGCCTGTGACTTTAATTTTGCAACTAAGAATACAATTTGAAATGACCTGGTAAAGGAACTAACATCTTCAAGTAGTATAAGATAAGATAAGATATTACGTATCACCAACTTTGAATTTTTATGTGGTAATGGTAAACTAAACGAGTTAAAAATCCTTTTGGTCATTCGTTGAACTTTAGAGAATCTAGTGAAATAAAACGGATCACTCACGTATGTAAGTAGAGTTTAGCCCGACATGTTTCGGACTAATTAGTAGTCCTTCCTCTGGGAGCGTACGACCCAGCGGCAGCGAGACAGCGAGTGGGAGTTATTCGAATTAGTCCGAAACATGTTGAGCTAAACTCGACTTATATACGTGAGTGATCCGTTTTATTTCAAATGATCCTCTAAAGTTCAACAAATCAATAAAAGTTTTTTTTTAACTCGTTTAGTTTACCATCGCTTGAAACCCTGATTTCAAATAAAAAGAACCGCATTCAAATCGGTTCAACCGTTTAGGAGCTATGGTGCCACAGACAGACACACAGACACACTAGCGGTCAAACTTATAACACCCCTCTTTTTGCGTTGGGGGTTAAAACATACAGTTTAAATAAAATAACATTGTTTTGTTATCATTACCTATCCAATAATCGTACACGAAAAAAAATATTACGATTAAAATTATGAAGTATTTGAGTACATACTGATAGTAAACAAAATCCACAAATAAAAATATGGATAATTAATTAATTATCGACAATACAAAATAAATGCACTGCACCGCTCTAGGCATTGGCGTCATAAGGGTAATTACGATAATAAGGGATAGACATACGAGGGGCGGCTGAAAAGTAATCTACCTAACAATGAAACAAAAGACTGTCGTGGCTAAATTTTTTTTATTTTTCTATATAGTCCCCTGCTAGTCAAATGCACTTATTAAATTTTTCAAATATTGAATTTAAACCATTAAAAAAAAAAACTTTTGGTTTGTCGTCAAAAAAGTCAGTAACCGCAGCCTTCATTTCGTCATCGGTCATAAACCTTCGTCCCCTGAGGTCTTTCTTGAGAAGTCTAAACAGAAAATAGTCACAGGGGACTAAATCTGGACTATAAGGGGGTTGGTCAATAGTTTCGAAGCCATTGTCTTTAATTGCTAGCTTCGTTGTGCGGGCGGTATGCACTGGTGCATTATCGTGCAAAATCAGAATTCCTTTGCTTAGTTTACCTCGCCGTTTTTCTTTTATTGTCTCTCTTAGTTGATATAGTAAGTTTGAGTAATAATCAGCATTCATTGTAGTTTTCTTCGGTAAATAATCTATGAGCAAAATCCCTTCTGTGTCCCAAAAGATTGTAGCCATAAGTTTACCTGCCGATGGACAGACCTTGAATTTCCGAGGCGGCTTCTCATCCTTAAATTTCCGCTGTAACGACTCTTGCTTACTTTCCGGGTCCCATTGTCGAATCCAAGTCTCATCACATGTTACGATTCTAGAAATTATTTCTTCCTCTTTCCCTCGACTCATGCCCAAAAACTCTTCGCAACATTTGACACGCCTCTCCATGTCAAATGCAGTCAACATTCTGGAGACCCAACGTGCACTAACCTTGGACATGTTCAAATGCTCATGAATTATTTCATTGACTCGCTCTTTACTGACGCCCACATCTCTAGCTATCTCCCACTGCTTCACTCGTCGGTCCTCTAATATAATTTTTTTCACCCTGGCTACATTTTCATCGGTGACGGCCGAACCTGGTCTTCCGCTGCGAGGATCATCTTCCAGGCTCTCACGACCTAACTTAAACTGCTTTGACCAAAACTTTATAACAAATTCGGAAGAACACGAATTGCCAAACACACGTAACATACGCTGTCTGATCTCCGAAGGCGTATTCCCTTCTTTAGTCAAAAACTTAATCACCGCACGCTGCTCGATTTTATCCATTTTCACTTTTTCTACCGACATGTTTGAAACAATTGTAGGAGACAAATAAACGTGATGCAATAAACAAATGAATGTAATACATTTTGAAAATAGAATAACAAATGAATATCAATCCATACCAGCCAGCATTATTTTTGTATATATTTCTGACCAAGGAGATTACTTATCAGCCGCCCCTCGTACATGTTTACAGTAAGAGCAAAATGGACGGGGAGTGGACACGTGACGGACCTGTCCAGTTTAACTTGACCCGCGTTGCATTAATCAATTTTTTGAAAATATTTTCTTAAATTAAAAAAACTTACCGATGAAAAGTTATATTATTTGTTGTTACATTACATGTTTTCCTGTTGTTTTCGCACCATTTAACGGCACAAGAGGACATGATGAAGTAAATTGACGGTGATTTATATTTGCTATGTCAAACCGTCTTCGGTTCTAGTTTATGGTCGAAACTGACGGAAAGCAAATAGGTTGCGAAATATATCAATGACAAATCATAGACCACTTCACATGGTCGGGTCGCCTTATATTAGGTCTCTATAGGTTATAATCCCATTGGTTTGCCCTGACATTTGGTGTCCAGGCCCCTATTTCACCATCTTTACAACTGTCAGTTTTATATGACAATTCATACTACATTTCTTTGACAATATGAAGCGCGCTAAAACAAAAGTTCTTGAAGTCAGCAGTTGACACCGAACTGTCATTGAAAGCTGACAATTGTAAAGTTGGTGAAATAGGGGCCAGAGGGTGGTTGGTCCGTTCTTATCACACTAGCGATTTGCGAGCGAGTGCTTCATACTAAAATCACTCGCGGCGAATCCGTTGCGTTATCGTCTCAATACAAAACTCGGCAGTAAATAGTGTGATGATAAGGCTGTAAGGATGCAAGTTCTTACACTTACCTTTCTTGATCTTTTTTTTTGATTTCTTTCGTTGTGTCAATGGAGTGTCATCTTCACTATCACTTGTGACTCGACGCTTCGCCGCCACACGCGCTAACTGTTATGCAATTATATCTATTAAAAAAATGGAATCTTTTGACAAACTCTATTGAAGCATCAGAGGTTCAAATATTTACCAGTGGGGTATCTTCCTCACTCTCTTCTTCAGGTGGCAGGTCCGCCAGTGGCTCGTCTTTGAATTGCGACAGAGAGTAGTCGCAGGAGGAAGCTGTGTTGTTGACGGCCCCTTCATAGCCGTCATCACTGTCTTCTTCTTTAACCTCTCTCTTTAGTTCAGGCTCATCCAGCTACAAAGTACAACTTTTGATGTGCATTTTGTTACAGAAATAGTATTTCCAAGACCATAAAAACTGATTGCGTACTAGTAAAATTACTTTTAATAGGAATATCTAGAGAAAGTAAAATAATATAAAAATAATCTTGTTGCTTTACCTGCATTGGTTCCATCTTCAGGGGGTCTTCTTCTGGTTCAGACTTCATTTTCTCCGGTTTCTCACTGCTGCTCTTCTTTTCCTTGCTAGAACAATAAAATGAAGCATGAGTAAAAAAACTAACACTGATGTACCTAAGCCCTTAGATAGTTAAGCAGTTCAAGAAACTTGTTTCAAAATAAGATTGACATAACTTCTGTTACAAATACAATTAAGATTGATGTGCATAATTCTTTTATCTACACACATATCATATCATAAGTCTTCTATAATGCGTTCAGAAACCGTAGAAAATGACCAGCATTTCAGCATGCCGCCGACTGGTCGCCAACGGCCGCCGGAAGCAGTAGTAATAGTCATTACGACATCGAATTCAAGGTCGTAATGACTTTTCGATATCGAATTCTATGTCGTTAAGTTTCAAATTTAAAAACCACCGTAATTTACAATCATTGAATCATCAAATAAAACGGATCACTCACGTACATAAGTCGAGTTCAGTTCGACATGTATAAATAATAATGTGATAATTTACAATAAAAAAAAACATTCTACGAAACGTCAGCTCGGTATGTTTGTCTATGATTAAAAAAAAAACAGTCAAATTCGTGAGAGGTATGGGTATGATATGCCTTCGGCTTATGAACCCATCTTAGAGTACTTATAATATGTGTGTAGATAAAGTAATGTACTTATGCAACTCCACATAATTAGGCCTTAAAACACTTGTGTGATCCTACTATGAAACGAGGCGCACACTCGTGTTTTAAGGACCCTCATTATGTAGCAGTTGCATAAACTACTGTACCAATTAGCTTTAAATCTTTAATCTTTTGTTTTTCCATACGGCACCCAATTAATAGGCAGGCAGGCTACCAGCCATCAACTATGATTTAGTTTTTATGAAATCGCCAAAACAATAAAATCTTCACCATCAAACAAACTGCTTAAACTATAAAAGTTTGTGAACTACATTTAATTATTATTTTTATTGTATTCACCAACAACTAAGTATTTAAATATTCACAATATTTTACTACAATTTAAAAGAATTTAGTTATAGGTTGACCATAGGAAGTAATAACATTAATGACTCTGTCAAATTTTGACACCTAAATGTTTTAATGCACAGACAATTTTTTTCACCTTAGAATTTATAGGGTTGTTTTACTACTTGCAAAAAGAGCAAGAGTGAAAGCCATAAAAAAAGGGTTGTTTACTGATGACAAAATACTCATAAAAAATCGATGCCTCACTTATTTACTGCAATTAAAACGATTTTTAATTTAACAAAAACTAATAAAAGGAGGCAGTTTGATCACTGAAAATTATGAAGTCATAGTTCTTAATTCAATACAAACTTCATAGTCATACTAACGGATCGTTTTGACATTTCATAAAATGTTGCAGATTTGACAAATAGGAAACAACCCTATTCTGTTTCATTTGCCCTCCTCCTAATGAACTGTGAGATATTTTTTACGTAAACTATTAGTTTTTTTTCTGAGCAAACGCCTGAAAGAGTCTACAGGCGACCCTCGCGCAAAGAATTGCTATCGCAATTCAGCGCGGGAATGCTGCCTGCGTGATGGGCACCCTGCGAGAGGTCCAGGTTTGGTAGGTAATATTTAATTTTTTAAGTTAGTTTAATGTTTTTTTATTTACTTTGTAGGTAGTGTTAGTCCATTGCATATTTGTTTAAAATAAATAGTTTTTTCTTGTCACTCAGACATTTCTTTAATTAAAAATAATAATGATAGTAGTAATCAAAAGTCACTGTTTTTGGAGGACAAGTGTGCCAGTGTTTAGTAGGTTTTGCCGTTGTACGGTAAAAAAAATTTAGAAAACGAAATACGAGAGGTATTTTAATGGTGGATGGTGAATGGCCAATGACCTGTTTAATGTTTAATCTAATCAAAAGTTCAAAACATGTTGTTTGACTATAAATCAGTGTTGCCATAAACAAACTTTAGATTTCTACTGTTGTCAGTTCATTGCAGAGTTATTGTGGGACAACTATACCACAGAATAACTAATAGCACTATGTACATGGCCCCGTTTCTCGAAGCTTATTAGACTAATCATATTTGTGTTTTGCTTCATTTTGTCATGCAGTTTACGAGACAAAACAATAATATTATTAGAATAAGCTTCGAAAAACGGGGCCCAGAATGTTCTCTCTTGAACAAAAGCCAAGTTTAGGTGTAAAAGATTGCCTACATTTACGTCTGTTACCTACTTGCACGCGAAATTGAAACTTATTCTGTGAAACGAGCGTTCACATTCCATTGGACACCGCTGGCTCGAAACTAGTTCCGTTCGTTTGGCGACAAAGGCACAGGGCTTCCACTCATCAATACATCAATAAATAATAAAAATTAAAGTAAATTAATAAATATAACGGTGTGTATTCATTCAATAAACTACTTTTAGTAAGCAAGTAGAAACACTTTACCTTACATGATAACCTACTTGTCTACATACTGCAGATTTTTGTATTGGCGAAACATGTCTGTCAAAGGATGATTCATTTACTATGTAAAATGATTTTGTCGAGTTTAGTCAGAAAAATAAGAATTGGTTGACCCCCTCCCATCTGTTTAATGTTTTATATTATGCAAGAACCTAAAGGAAAAATTAATATAATAATATTAGCGAATGTTGTTTACGCAAACAAGCGATGACTAGTGCAAGTGTTAGTTTCTTTTGTCACAGAAATTACGTGCGACGCGGCTAACGTTCGAGTCGAGCAGCAGCCAACTGCCATAGTCCTCCTCTAGGAGGGACGCGAGCGAACGTACTTAAACTAAGGAGTGACACCCCCCTAGTACTACATAATTGACCATTTCTGCACATTAATTATTATTAAAATATGGCTGTATGTAATATAAGATGTTGCTGTTTTTTGGTAAACCAATAAACCTGTTAAGTATTTGTTTTATTTTATTTATTTAGCTATTTTAATTTTATTTTATTTATTTGTCACACACTTTTCCTACGCAAACTTATTTGTGCTGATTCCGGTCCAACACGTTTGATTCAAGGATATAAAGGGTTTGCCTGAAAACCAGCGCTGTAGCAGGCACCTAATGCAGCATAATGCCGAGTCAAATTCCTTTTCGACATCATCATTTAAGTATAATTTTAGTAACTTTTTGTACTGGTTTAAGAGTCAGTGTATTTTTTGATGTCAAATAAAGTTATGTCTATGTCTATTAGTTTCTGCATTATAGCAATAAACAAATTCTACACAAACAAAGTTGCAGGCAACAGCTAGTATGAAATAAGACTTTCGTAATAACATGTACTGGGATCACTAATTTGACATTTACATATGTACCTACCGATTGTTCCACATGGAACTACAACTATGGAATTCCTGGGATGTACCTGGTGCTACTTTGTTAAATTTTAAATAAGTAACATATTTTAACAACTTTTAACCTGTAATACAAGTAGGGCCGTGGTTTATAAAGCTACAAGTTACAATTTACAAGTGGAAGTCTCATTCTATCACCTTTTATTAGAAAGAGACTCCCACTTGTAAATTGTAACTTGTAGCTTTATAAAACACAGCCCTGAAGTTTCTTTCTAATATTACAAGTTATAAATTGTTATGAAGCTAACAAGCTTATCCTTAGTAGCTTTTAAATAGCAAACATGATTCTAACCTAAAATTCACCAATAAAAGTATTTTTTTCAGACATCAAACAATACAAACCACCAATTTAGGTATCACATGTTCATTTACTATTTACTGTTGCACAGCTGATCAAAAAGTCAAATTTTAGGTTAGAATTGGGTTAGACATCTGTTGGGTACTACAAGGCACAATGAAGTTCTTTCCTGTCAGCAATAATGATAAATATACTCCAAACCAACCTGTGCTTGTCTTTGGAACTTGAATGTTTATCCTTATCACTCCTGTGTCTGTTTTTGTCTTTATCACTTCTGTGTTTGTCCTTTTCTCTCTCACGGTCTTTATCCTTGGACTTGTGCTCTTTACCTTTAGATGAGGAACTTTTGTGCTCTCGTTCCTTGTCCTGTGATGATGAGGATGATGTTTTTTTTTCTCCATGGCTGCTGCTGCTCTTGTGTTTGTCTTTATCCCGATCGCTTCGCTCCTTGTCACTCCTCTCTCGGTCCTTGTGTTTGTCTTTGCTGCGGTGTTTATCTTTATCGCTGCGGTCCTTGTCCTTGCTGCTGCTTTCCTTGTCATTGCGTTCTTTGTCCTTGTCACTGCGGTCTTTATGCTCTTTTTCACTGCGGTCTTTGTCTTTGCTAGAGGACTTGTGAGAGCTGCTGTGGCTTTTACTACTGGAGTGCTTTTCCTTATCTTTATCTCTAGAAACAAAGTCTGCGATTATATATTGCTCTTTAGTAGGACAACATCTAGCGAATTTTCTAGAAAACTAACCTGCTTGAACTGCTGTGCTTAGAGCTCTTGTGGTCGCGGTCTTTATCGCGATGCTTATCTTTGCTCGACGACTTGTGGCTGCTGCGGTGTTTCTCGGAGCTACTGTATCCGTTGTGGATGCCGTTCACGTGTTCACTGTTATTCCCGTTTACCTTTCCCTGTGAACAAAATAACCGCAATTCGTGACATACATCTAAAAAGAGATAAATAACTTAACGATATTTTTTACTTTATCCTAAGTAAACTAGTGTGGCTGAATATTTTAAATGGAAGACATTTTTTTCAATAAATTTTACGAACCGACGCTTCACTCTCTAGGGACTTAGTCGCTGACGCCATATTGGGACTTAGAAAATTTTGCTTCACGAGCCGTGTTCACCAGTAAATAAGATGATCTGCCGCTTACCAGGCAACAATTGCTCAATGGAATAATATTAATTAACAATTGAAGATGATTTAAATACTTACAGAGTCACAGTCATTATCACTGGCTGGGTTTTCAACACTCATTTTGCCTACGTATACTTAACGTTGGCCCGAATAATGAGTGAGATTACATGAGAAGAGTATGGTCGAGCCAACAGACAGCGCAAATTCTAAGTGTACTGAGTGAAGTGAAACAATGAGTGAGTGAATACGCATGCGCTCCGACCGGTTAACGTAGTGAGCGAAACAACTTCAGGTGAATGAGAATGACACACTTCATGCCAGGCATATTTTTTGGCTGGCGACATTGCATCATAACCTTTCACATCACAGAGTACCTTTTTATGTTTCACATCACCTTTTTTTTCAAATGGATTTATGGATTATTTAGAAAGTACGGCAAAAAGAAGCGAAAGTGATATACACCGTCGTACCGTTTACGTATTTGGGATATGTCTGTATAAACAACCTTGCAGCGCCCTTGGTTTACGGGCGTGCGTTGGCAACGCGTTCGCTCCACCGTCCACAGCACAGTGAAGGACGGTGGAAGGCTTGTAGTCCAGTACTGGAACATGTTAATTACCCTGTAAACTCACAAAACTTACAAGTGGGCAATTTTTTGTAGGCAGTTAGAATTTACTGAATACTACTTGTAAAAAAAATATAACAGAATTTGACATTGCTTTTAGAATTATCTAGGTATTTGTTAGTAACACTTGTAAATCCAAAGAAAAAATATGCAAGTGTTAATTTTCTCCACTACATTATTGTATTTAACTATTAGAACAACACCTATAATTTTCTAACACTTTCATCAAGAAAAAAAAATGAAAATAATCGATTTATTGATTATTTTTGTTTTATTTTTATGAAACATTCATAGAATGAAATTCAACATACAATGACAATGCAAAGAAAAATTCGTTAAGCAGCTGGTCCAGCTGCTTAACGAATTTTTCTTTGCATTGTCATTGTATGTTGACTTTCATCAAGAGCTTACGCCAGCATTATTAAAATCACGTAAAACAATTATAAATCTCGTAAAAAAAATTACAATTGATGGCTGCTGAAATGTATTTAAACCTGTTAAAAGTGACCACAGTTTTAATTTCTAACAGATTTATCAATAGCGTGTTTTTTTTATAAGCAGTGGAATTTTCAAAGCGATCTCAATTGGAATTTTTTTTTTGTATTTTTTATTATTTTTCCAATTATATTTTTATTTTTACGGTCTTCCCGTTTTTACGGTTTTTTCAAAGCGTTCTATTACACAAAAAAATCTCATAATTTTCGAATCGGCTTATTTGATTCGGTTTTATTATAGTAATTTATAGACAAAAATTCTAATGAATTCATCAATAGCGTCAAATTTTATTAACTTATCAGTTATATCCCTCATTTAAATACACGCGACCTCGCGCGAGCCAGGCAAAAACTCTTTGCCTGTGTTTAATTTGACATGTTCCTAAAGGGCTGAACGTTTTATGGGCCGACTGTAAATAAATCGAAAATAAAAACGAGTTGATTGTTAAACACCGAACGGCAGCGGGATTGCGGGAGCACGGCCTTTTATTATTACGGCTACGTGATTGGCTGCGAGCGCGCTGCGCCTGGCTCGCGCGAGGTCGCGTGTATTTAAAAGAACCTCCTCCTTTTTTGAAGTCGGTTAATAAATAAGGGATATAACTGATAAGTTAATAAAACTTGAAGCTATTGATGAATTCGTTAGAATTTTTGTCTATAAATTACTATAATAAAACCGAATCAAATAAGCCGATTCAAGAATTACGAGATTTTTTTTGTGTAAAATAGAACGCTTAGAAAATTCCATTGCATATAAAAAAACACGCTATTGATAAATCTGTTAGATATTAAAACTGTGGTTACTTTTAACAGGTTTAAAACTTTAAATACATGTCAGCAGGCATCATTGGCTTGCATTTTTTTTTTAAGAGATTTGTATGCTTTTTACGTGATTTTAATAATGCTGGCGTAAGCTCTTGATGAAAGTGTTAGAAAATGATAGGTGCTGTTCTAATAGTTAAATACAATAATCTAGTAAGTAGAGAAAATTAACACTTGCATATTTTTTCTTTGGATTTATAAGTGTTACTAACAAATACCTAGATAATTCTAAAAGCAATGTCAAAATCTGTTTTTTTTTTTTACAAGTACTTAGTACACAGTAAAAATTCTAACTGCCTACAAAAAATTGCGTACTTGTATGTTTTGTGAGTTGAATTCACTTGTGGTATCGGATTATTGTTGGCAACCGCACGAGCGTGTTGCAAACTGCGTTATCAACCGCGCGAGCGCAGCGCAGTTTATGTTTATGTCTGAAGTGCTAAAGCTAAAGCGACATCAACTTTTTGAAGTTTTGAAAGGCAAGGCAAGGAACCATTTTCTATGTTTTCTCCACGATTTCTAGTTCGCGACGCACTGAACTTGTAGTAAGCAGGGTTTGAGACTGTGTTTAAGTATATATAATGTACTCTGTGTGTGTAATACATAGTTAGTTGTCTGTGGTTACACTATCTGTGGAGGATTATTTAAAAAATAAAACACATCATCATGGCTACTGCTACAGGTTGTTTTATTGTGATCCTATTAATATAATACATGGTGTCAGGTGTGAAAAGCGGCTAATGACAAACAAAGAAAAGAAAACCTATTGTGGCGAGGAAATAGAGAACATATAAGAGAATATATAAGTACGTCAGATGATTCAAATACACCTCAGTGGGAATATCACAAATATTGAAAATGGCGGAAAAGACGGAAAACGCAAGCGCGAAGGTAATAGGAGGCATTAAACCACCCACGGGGTTCAGGATAGAGGACGCGAGCTCGTGGAAAAAATACAAACAAATATTTAGCATATACCTTACAGCTACTGGCCTCTCGATAGAAAGTGATGAGAGGAAGATCGCCATATTTTTGAGTTGTGCTAGAGAAGAAATCCTCGACATTTATAATGGCTTGAAAGAAGTTACAAAGTGGAAAGATTTAATTGAACAGCTAGACGCATACTACGGCACGAAAAGCAACACAGTAGCAAACAGCTACAAATTTTTTAACCTGAGACAGGAGGAAGAAGAAAATATAGAACATTTCACCACGAGACTAAGGTGTGTTGCAAAATTGTGCGAATTTAAAGAAGAAGATCGCTTAGTCAGAGATATGTTGATCATAGGAGTAAAGGACATGAGCATCAAGGAAAGGCTGTTGAGAGAAACAGAATTAGAATTGGCACAAGCCATTGACTTATGTAGAGCAGCAGAACATAGTAAGAAACAGATGAAGGAGATGGAGGATAAATGCAAGAGAGAAGTCAATGCTGTAAAAGAAAATGTACAGGTCCCAAGGAAAAGGTTTAATACAAAGATTTTTCAGTGCAACAAGTGTGGAAAGCAGCATGAGGTTAGAAACTGCCCCGCATATGGAAGGAGATGTTCGGTGTGCAACATTTACAATCATTATGCTGTGATGTGCAGATTCAACAAAACAAAATCTTTTGGTAAGAAGGTAGATGGAGTGAAGGAGTGCATTGTTGACACCGATTGTAGTTCTGAAGAATTTGTTGTAGACTCAGTAAGTAATTGCGACAAGCTACAATGGCATGAAACTATATGTGTTGACGGAGTTGATATAAAATTTAAGTTAGACACAGGTGCAGATTGCAATACATTACCAGTTCAATTATTTAATAAAATAAAGAAAAAAGACAGTGTCAAGCTCAGTGGGCCTGTGTTGATAGTATATAATGGACAAGAAGTTAAAACGGTAGGAAGTATAGAGCTGAAATGTGTGGTTAGAGAAAAAAAAGGATATGTACGGTTTTGTATAGTAGATATGCCAATACAGCCCATATTAGGCTTGTCAGAGTGTGTCAAGTTTAACTTAATAAAAAGAATTGATAACATAATAACTGAAGAAAGGAGTAGATTTTTACAAAGTAATCAAGATGTATTCTCAGGGTTGGGTAATATTGGCACATATACTATAAAGTTAAAAGAAAACTTGCAGCCAGTTATAAAACCTATTAGAAGAGTGCCACAAACTATTAAGGATAGGCTCAGAGAAACTTTATGTAATTATGAAAGTAGAGGTATTATTGAAAAAGTTGAAGGCCCAACTTTGTGGTGTAATAATCTTGTGATAGTAGAAAAACCTGATAAAACACTTAGACTATGTTTAGATCCCAAAGAGTTGATTAAAGTGATTTTAAGGGAAAACTTTCAGATTCCCTCGCCTGAAGAAATATATAATTCTCTTGCAGGTAAAAGCATCTTCACAGTACTAGACCTGAAGGATGGATTTTTTCAAGTGAATCTAGAGGATGATCAAAAGCTGTGTACATTTGGGACCCCATTTGGTAGGTACTGTTTCAAAAGAATGCCATTTGGAATTTCCTCAGCTCCAGAGGTAATGCAAAGAATAAATACAGCTATATTTGGTGATATACTGGGAGTAAATATATATTTTGATGATTTAATTATTGCAGGGGATAGTATATCAGATCATGATCAAATTTTAAACAAAGTCATAGACAGGGCAAGAAAGTTTAATGTAAAATTTAATCTAAGTAAAGTACAGTACAAAAAAGACTTTGTTAAGTATGTGGGATTGTTAGTGTCAAAGTTAGGAATCAAACCTGATCCGGAGCATGTTAAAGCCATCATAGATTTGAAAGAACCAACAAATATTAAAGAACTTCAAAAGTTCCTTGGAATGTGCAATTATTTAAGCAAATTCATACCACAATATACTAAAACAACTGAGACTCTTAGAGATTTATTAAAGAAAGATGTAGTGTGGGACTGGGGTAGTGCACAAACACAAGCATTCAAAGAGCTAAAAATAAAAATTAGTAGTGCACCTACTTTAGCCATTTTAGATAATGAGGGAGTGTTGACGTTACAAAGTGATAGCTCTAAAAGTGGCATGGGAGCTTGTTTGCTACAAAAAGGCAAACCCATATCATTTTACTCACGTTGTTACACTGAATGCCAACAGCGATGGGCTCCCATAGAAAAGGAACTTTTTGCAATTTGTTTAGCTATGGAAAAGTATCATCAGTTTGTTTATGGGCGTAGAATTGTTGTTGAAACTGACCACAAGCCTTTAGTGGCCATAATGAATAAAGACATCAATAAAATCTCAGCAAGGTTACAGAGAATGGTTTTAAAACTTTTGAAATATGACTTTGAAATAAAGTACATTCTGGGATCTCACATGTATGTAGCAGACTATTTGTCTAGGCATTTTGATGTAACAAATGGGCAGGTAGAACCAATATTAAAAGAACTGGTTCATTGTATAGATTCAGAGGTAGTTTATGGAATGGAAAATGAATTACAAATATCAGAAACCAAATTGAAAGAGTTACAAACAGAAACACAGAAAGACGGTAATCTACAACAAATTGTTATGTGGTATAACTCAAAATGGCCAAAAAATGAGAGAAGTATATATGGTAGAGAATTAAAAAAGTTGTACAAATTAAGAAATGAGCTAGTGGTTAAAGACGGCATTGTATATTTTGGAAATAGAGTACTAGTACCAAGACAATTAAGGAAAGATATGATAAACATATTACATACAGGTCATGCAGGAGTAGTGAAATGTAAAAAGCGGGCAAGGAAAGTGTTATACTGGCCAGGAATGTCAAGAGATATAGAGGAAAATGTGCTAAAATGCAAAGCTTGTGAAAAATACAGAGTGTCTAATTGTAAACAGCCTCTGATATCACATGAGATTCCTGATTTACCATTCAATAAAATAGGAATGGATATAGCTCATTTTGGAGGTGAGGATTACTTAGTTGTTGTAGATTATTTTTCCAAATGGATTGAGGTCGAAATGTTAGAAAACAAAACAACCCATAACATTATATGTAAATTAACAAAAATATTCAGTACACATGGGTTTCCTAGATATATAGTCAGTGACAATATGCCATTTGGTAGTTTTGAGTTCAGGCAGTTTGCTTTACAGAATGATATAGAGCTAGTGAAGTCTAGTCCTCGGCATGCTCAGTCTAATGGTATGGCAGAGAAAGCAATTGGCATAGTTAAAAATTTGTTAAAAAAATGTAAAGAGAACGGCACTAATTTTAATATGGCAATGTTATATTATAGAACTAGCCCGGTGGCAAATCTAGATTATAGTCCTTCTGAATTGTTAATGAGTAGATTGTTGAGAACAAAGTTACCCAGTACTAAAGAAGTACTTAAACCTAAATTGTGTGTAAATGTAAAAGAACAAATGTCAATTAACAATGAAAAGTCTAGAAATAATTATAATAAAAACTGTAAACAAAAGCAATCATTCCAAGAGGGGGAAGAAGTGGTCATTCAGAATATACCTGATAAATGCTGGTACCCAGGAAAAATAATGGAGAAAGTAACTGAACCTAGATCATTCATTGTTAAAAATGAGAAGGGTAATTTGGTAAGAAGAAATGAAAGGCATATTAGACACAGTAAAAATAAGTTTGTTGTTAGGGAGGAATTCTTGATAGAAACACCAGCAGTGTCTCAAACAAATAGTAGACCATCAGAACATCATTCCACTAGTGCAGGTGATCACTCTGTTCTCCTAGACAATCAAGATGTAGTAACAGTACCTAATAGAGGGTCAAATGAATTGTTTGAGACACCCATGGTAACGAGGACTGGTAGGGTAATTAAGAGGCCAGCCTACTTAGGTGATTTTGAATTAGGGTAATGAGTAGAATAAGAGACTTAGGCGGGGGATGTGTAATACATAGTTAGTTGTCTGTGGTTACACTATCTGTGGAGGATTATTTAAAAAATAAAACACATCATCATGGCTACTGCTACAGGTTGTTTTATTGTGATCCTATTAATATAATACACTGTGCGCTTGTCAACCGCAAACTAAAGTATGTTGTTTTATAGAAAGAATAACTGGTCGAGTTTAGTGATCCCCCGACACCGACGACGCTTAGATAATATAGATAATTTTTCCGAAGTCGCGGGTCACAGCTACTGCATTCTCTTTTTTACTTTTTTTTTGTTTTCTTTTTGTCTGCTTTTTTTGGTGGGGGGTTTTCAACTTTTCTAAGTTGGTTAGGTTACGTTATTGGTATGGCTGTAGGTAAGTACATATGAAAAAAAATCAGAGTTTATTTCTTTAACCAGATGTAATCGCAATTAATTTATCAACATTATACATTGAAACTGACATCAATTCATTGCTTGATACAAATAAAAACCCAATTGGGGATGAAAAAAGTTTTGCCTGTTTATCCACAAATTATAGTAATAAATTACAAAACTCAAATTATACAAATGTAATAGATAGGATAGGTAGTCAAAATCTTGAATTCATGTTTCAGTCTTGATAACTTCTTTCTGTTGATTATTTATTTTGTCCTTTTACTAGTTTCTTATTAAATAATCAAAATTGAAGCGGTGAAGCATATCAATATTATTCTATGCCAATAATCATGTTGACAATGATAATAATTATGATATGCTGCCACAGATTGGCAAATACTTTTTTAAGCCAATCTATATTTTTTGTCATTTACTTTTCGATTGCTCCGTTGAACTCTTATAGACAGGTTTGCCATTACAATCCCAGGTATTCTTCTGTTTCTTAAACGCAAATGCCATGTAGATTGCTGTAACAAAATAAATATGATGTATACATATAAAGATGTACATTATGTTTGAAAGAAGTAAGGTAAATTTGATCAAAAAATTGACTATTATGTATGATTTACAAACATTTCTACTTGAAATTTAAATAAAGGTTTTTTTTTATATTTCTAAAATCAGGTAATTCAATGTAGATTGAGTTAGTTAATAAAAGTTTTGCTACGAAATAAATGTACTCACTTACTGCTTCCCATTCTCTGAGGCTCATTGTCCCAAGCCTGTCTCTCTCAGATCTTTTTTCCATTTGATCCCAGTGGGCTCTTGCATGCTTATAATCACTTTCTTCCCCAATAAGGTCTTTCCCAGGTGGGGCTGGATAGCTTTCGAAGCACATGATCCTATTTAACAGTTGTTTGTATTTTTCAGAATGATCCTTATAAAACTCTGAAAAACCAGCATTGTAAACTGGTTCCAGCCCATATTCGGCAGCCAGTTTAACAAACAACTGAAAATTAACTAGAAACTCAGGACAGTCAACTACTCCTTCTAAATGAAAATCATACTTTGCTCCGAAGAGTGGGTAGCCCTCCTTTGTATCAAAAAGCAATTTAATATTGTAAATCTTGTTACCAAATGTGCCATCAGATGATTTCTGGGCCCGAGACACAATCTCATGTGCATTGGGAATTGTACCAAAAAAATAACCACCAGGTTTCAAGCACTCTGATATGTTGATGAGCATCCTTCGAGCTTGAGTTAAGCTTTCAAAACTGTAATGTAATCCAAATTGACAGCTCACTAGGTCAAACTTTATAGATGGGTCACAATACTTATCTCTCAAAGTATCCTTGGTACAGTCAGCAGCAATGAACTCAGCAGAGAACAGGCGTCCGCAGCGCCGCCGCAGGTCCTCGTAGCGAGTCTGACACTGCTGCACCGACACTTCGGCAATGTCGGCAAACACAGCGCGCTCTACTCTCGCTTTCTGCCATTTACTCAAATCACCCCCTTTTCCACAGCAAATGTCAAGAACTCGTAAAGGTCTGCCGTAATCCTTTTCTCGGATTTTGTCAGTATATTCTTGTATTAGAACACTTTTAACCCAGTTGTTAAAGTTTCTAAGATAAAATATTGGCGAGTTAAATCTTTCTTTGAGTCCTTTCTCTTCAAGGTAATTATAATGTGCTGCTACCACCGAAGCGTGCTGCTCACCGTCACCCCGCGGCAACGAAGTCGGTGGAGCATCGTCATTGTTTTTACAGTGATCACCGTCACCGACGTGCCTCTCCAAGTTATTCCTGTTTGCAGCGTGTTCAGTAGTATCACTTATTAAGCTAGTCATTTCAACTTTGTTTGAGTATTTCTTAATAGCTCTTACTGAGTTATTAATGATATCTACACAAACTTTACTTAATTTTTTAGAGCAAAGCAACTAACCTAAATAATGGTTTACTATCATTCGCGTATTGCGATTGCGAGTGGTGCAGATGAATTAACACATATACCTACAGGTATTAATGTAACCGTAAAAAGGTCTTGAGATCATATAATATAAACTGGTAATTTAGACATAAATAAAACCAAGGCACTAAGTGACGTATTGTAACAAAATTTTACAAGTATTACAACCAAGGAACTTATTCCTTTCCTTTTCCTTCCACTAAAGGGTATAAGTAAAGTAATATCAATCAAGTAATACCATAGAATAATAATAATACGAGTAATACAACATGAAAATGTCATGAATGAACAGATTGAATGAATTGAACGATTGGATTGGTTGGACTGTCCCACGACCACAGCCCACGACCCACTTTCCACAGATAGCCTGCAAATCACAGATTAGAGAGAATATGTACAAACATAGGGGCGACAGCGGCCTGTCGCTGTAAGCTTGCGAAGCTTGCGCGCCGGCGAACTTACGATGGCACGTGTACGCATTACGAGTTGACAGTTTAGCTACCTCGGCACAAGGAAATGATAACTAAATACTTAATGAAAGCAGTTTAATTATGTAATGAAATATTATGTAAAATTTAATATTGTGCATGCTTTGACATTTTATTTTACTGTATCTTGCATATAGTCGTCCCACGATAACTCTGCAACGACAACAGTAGAAATCTGAAGTTTGTTTATGGCAACACTGATATATAGTCAAACAACACGTTTTGAACTTTTGATTAGATTAAACATTAAACAGGTCATCGTTTATTCACCATCCACCATTAAAATACCTCTCATATTCCGTTTTCTAGATTTTTTTTACCGTACAACGGCAAACCCTATTAAACACTGGCAAAATTGTCCTCCAATGGACAGAGCCATATTTAAAAAAAAAACAGCAACTTTCGATTGCTACCACCATTATTATTTTTATTAAAGAAATGTCTGAGTGACATGAAAAAATTACTACCACAGCGTGATTTTTCTGGGTTGCCAATTAATATCTTATGCAGAGTTATCGTGGGACGCTTATTAATCTTTGTAGTGTTTTTTTTGACGATCTCTTTCTGAATTTCTCATATTTTTGACATTCAAAATGTAATTATTTTCAATAAGAAATAAAGGAATCTATGTAATCTAATGTTAAAATATTATTGTTCAACGTGTTCACATCTACACTAATATTATAAATCTACACTATAGTATTATAAAGAGGAAAGATTTGTACCTATTTTTGTATGTTTGTATGTTTGTAATGAATAGGCTCAAAAAGTACTGGGCCGATTTAAAAAAATCTTTCACCAATAGAATGCTACATTCTTCCAATTTGACATAGGCTACATTTCATTTTGAAAAAAATTAGGGATCCTTGGTAAAATTTGAACAATGTAACCGAAGGTGTAGAAAAATGAGTCTTAAAATGTCTTTCGTCGAATGCGCTGCCGAAACTATTAGCGATAGAACAAAATAATGTACAACAATATTGAAGAACATCATAATGTCTACAAAAAACTCCGCGGTAGCATATGTCTAACTATTGTAGTTATGTCACTACAACAACTTTTTTCATTTTATAATTGTCTACCCCGTGCGAAGCCGGGACGGGCTGCTAGTAATTTATAAATTGCTTGATTAATTATGCTTTTTATTTTTACGATATACATTCAGGAGCAAAAAAATAATTTATAAATTGCTTGATTAATTATGCTTTTTATTTTTATGATATACACTCAGGAGCAAAAAAACGGGTCACTTTGTATGGAATTGTTCATACAAAGTGACCCGTTTTTATTGCTCTTGAGTATATTTTAAACATCTTATTATTTTCTTTAACTATCGCGAATATTCGAAATCGTACGAACAGTTCTCTCATAAAATCCAAAGGGAATCGACCGTTACGACGTTACGGCACGACTAGGCGGCCATCCGTTCTCGTTCTGTCTCGTTTCTTTTATCCCGTTCTGGTCGTTCGACTTTATATAATAGACTAGAGAGCGCCCGCGGCTCCGCCCGCATGGAATATTATATTAACGTAAGGAATCTCTATAGCATCTCTATAGCAATAGGAATGTGTCCTCTGGGTAAAAAAGTAATATTTCTAATTAGTCCGTCATATAGATTATCGAAAAAAAAATTATTGGACACGCATTTTTTGCTTTTTATGATATCAATAAAAAATTACATAGATAAAATGAAAAAATTTCGTAGACTGCAATGCAGGATAATGAATGGATTTCTTTATCCCTGAACGGCAACACTGGCATAGATAATACATTGCTCGCTTTTGGCTCGAAATTCGAACTTTATTTTGCTTATTAAACAAAACTTACACACCCAATATCATATTTTCTCAAGTTTTTCGCGATTTCCAAGATCAAAGAACCGAATTGCTTTAAAAATCCAGAGAAATAATGCGTTGTTTGGGGGAAACGTGTCAAAATGGTGTTGTAGAGCGCCATCTCGCTCTGTCTCGTTTCTTTTATCCCGTTCTGGTTTTACGACTTTATATAATAGATTGTCAAAATGCAGGGTAGCACACTTCAATGATCACATCACTTTGTAAAGGCTCGTTCACTTTTCGATATCGAATTCGATGTTTCAAATTTGAAAATCAACGTAATTTACAATCATAGTTAAATAAAACGGATCACTTACGTGTATATGTCGAGTTCAGTCCGGGATGTATAAATAATAATGTGATAATTAACAAAAAAAAAAACCGGCCAAGTGCGAGTCGGACTCGCGCACGAGGGTTCCGTAGAAAGATTTTAACGCTTTTCCCCAGTGTTTTAAGATGTCCAGTGTTGGCAGAGCCCTGCTCTTAAGCAAAATGTGGGGTCATCTTATATTGGTCTGCGAAATCTACAGACAGACATAAAAATTTAAGATTTTGAGACTTGTCGGAGTGGTTGTGCTATAAGAGCTACCTTCATACCAAATTTCAAGTTTCTAGGGTTTCCAGATGGAAGTACCCTTTAGGTTTTTGGAAATTGGCAATTTGTATGGAAATGGCCTTTTTAATTACTGTATCTTTTGATTGCGTTGACTTAGAAGGTTGATTTTTTTAACAGCTTCAAGAGACCGCAGGCTTGAGTATTTGATATTAATTTCAGCATGCTAACTCCACGCGTTCCAGAGAAAAAGGGTCTTGACAGACAGACAGACAGACAGACAGACGGACAACAAAGTGATCCTATAAGGGTTCCGTTTTTTCCTTTTGAGGTACGGAACCCTAATAAGTCGACAAACTACCTATATCAAGTAGGGTATATATATGGTATCATTGAATAGGTATTTGAAAATCAAATGTCTGTCTGTCTGTCTGTCTGTCCGTTTGTCCGTCCGTCCGTCTGTCTGTTTGTCTGTCTGTCTGGTATGAAGGTAGCTCTTATAGCACAACTACTCCGAAAAGTCTCAAAATTTTTAGATTTCTCATACCAATACAAGTTGACCCCACACTGCGTACATTTTGCTTAGGTGCAGGGCTCTGCTAACACTGGGCTTCTTAACACACTGGGGAAAAGCGTTCAAATCTTTTTACGGAACCCTCGTGCGCGAGTCCGACTCGCACTTGTTTGGCCGGTTTTTTTTATTTTTCACAATATGGTGTCTGATGGTCGCCATATTGGGTTTAAATTACTGCCATGTCTTTAGTGACACTCGCAAGATTAACACGAATCGAATGACGTAAGAATCATTAAAATCGGCCTACGCGTTCGGTCTCTAGAGTGCCACAAAGGACAAACATACATACATACCTACATAGGCTGATAAACACATTACCCTCCTTTGCGTCTCGCAGTCGGGTAAAAATACTATGTAACTTGTCTTTTTTATCACTTAAAAAAAAGATGTATAGTTACGAAAATTATTAAGGATAATTACATTGTTACAAACTTTCAAATAGCGATAACTCAAAAAGTTGCTAGAGTGACTAGACATATGTTCTTTCCGTGTACTCTTTAAATTATATTCAAGTAACATGTTTTAATGATTCGCGGCTATTTTATATTTATAGGGTAGTTTCGCCAGTTCGCGACCGATTAGTAGAGTTGTCAAGTTCAGACCGAAAAAAAAATAGAGTTATTATGAATGAATAATGGAAAAAATAACACGTATAGTGAATATAGTCTACTTTTCTTTAGTGCCCTTTATTTTTAAGTAAGACCTATAAATAATTACCTAATAAAAAAAAGAGTTAAGCCGAAAATGCCGGTTTTACCAGTTTCGACCCAAATTTCCAGTTTTCGACTTTATATTCGCCAGTTCTCGACTATTGAGTTTGATGACAAATACATGAAGAACTTTTATATTATGAAATCGTTATGTAATAAAAACCCGTAGTTTTTTAAAATATAAGATGTATACAACGTTATGAAAACAAAATAAAACGCGTGACTAGATCAATCTTTGATTTACTTATTCATATTTCCAATTATAGAAATTAAAAACATTTTTTTTACTAACGCTGCTTTTATCAGCTAGCTAAGTAGATTTCGGCGCAAAATACATTGTGTGATGAATTTAATGTGATTCATGTACAAAAACACAAAGTATCTATTAAACTGTCTATTAATTCGAATATGGTAGTCGGAATATGGCATATATAGTTATTACATATCCCATTTTCAACATTTGAAACAATCTGGTCGAAAACTGGCTAACACAATTCTGGTGTAAATTAGATTCGAATTTAAAAAATAGGTTCGGCAGTTTCTTAAATAATATGTCGAAAAAAAGATACAACTTTACTGGACTCGGCGACGCTAGTTTTCGACCGCAACGGTCGAGAACTAGGTATTCTACGAAAATGAGGTAGCCAGTTACCGACTATTATTTTTTATATTTTTTCCATAAAAAAACAGAATAACACCTATTTTATTTAGTTATTTTAATAAAGAGAAAAATTCATTGTCTATCAATACAAATAACGAACAAATCAAAAACATAAAATTACCTTTAAACATTTATCTGTGGGGTATAAACTGTGGGGATCCTCACTATTTTTTACCTGACTGCGAAACCAAAGGAGGGTAATTCCGCAATGAAGTACGCGTTGTGACACGTTCGTTGCGAACCCTTTTTGTTCTTATATTTTGGTTCCGTACTCTGTATATAAACTGTTTTATCTATAGGTATATGTGCATACAACCGAACTATTTGGGGTTGTCACAGTATTTTTATTTAGTTTCTGATTTTATACCGATTAGTCAAACAGGTCGATGAAAAAGTCGAAAACTGGCGACGGTCTGTGAACTGGCGAAACTACCCTATTAGGCCATACCTACATATTCAAAAAGGGATATTGAAAGAGATTACCTTTTACTAGGTTCGGATGAGCTCCCGATATTTGGACGGCATCAGTTACATCCATTTATGATCAATCAATGAGATAATCGCATTTAATTTATAAAATAAAAAGTAAAATGCATTTATTTTGGACAACAGAAACTAAAGCCTAAAGTTTTATGGCCTAGCACTACGTAGCAGAAATATGAAGTCGGTGCGGTGCGAGCGGAATATTCTTTGAATGAAGCACCGACACTTCATATTACTGCTACTTAGTGCTAGGCCATAAAACTTTAGGCTTTAGTTTCTGTTGTCCGAAATAAATGCATTTTATTTTACGTTTTTTTTCTAAGGTTTTTTTTGAAGGCGGTTTTACTTTTTTGTTAAAAGATTTTTATTTCACAATTTTACATTGATTTAATATTTTAGAATTATCCTCCAACTCCTAACCGTTATGGAGTTGTACCTTCCATCATCAGCTCATCAACATGAGATGATGACTACCAGACTCAAATACTTGAATAGCCTTAGAAAATATATGAAACACATAATAAGTGCCTATAAAATTTGAGGGTTGCCCTCATTTCCCTGGGATCCCATCATCAGATCACGGCTTGGTGACAATGGGACCACCCCAAAAGTATACCCTTTCGAATAATGATTTAACATTTTAAGAATTATCCTCCAACTCCTAACCGTTAAGGAGTTGTACCTTCCATCATCAGCTCATCAACATGAGATGATGACTACCAGACGCAAATACTTGAATAGCTTTAGAAAATATATGAAACACATAATACGTGCCTATAAAATTTGAGGGTTGCCCTCGATTTCCCTGGGATCCCATCATCAGATCATGATTTGGTGGCAATGGGACCACCTCAGGAGTATACCCTTTCGAACAAAAAAGAATTTGAAGAATTCGAACAAAGAAAGTACTTAAGGACTTAGAAAGAAAGAAAGAACTTAGGAAAGTAACAGATTATGTAAGAGTTTAAAGTAACAGATTATGTATGAGTTTGATTTGAGTACGATACCGGCGAGAACTTATGAATGTTCATGCTTAGACCAACCCCCCCGCCCCCCCTCATGAGAAAGCTGTAGCTCTACGCCCCCGTGCCTCCGATCCGAACACTCATTATAATTGGCGATAGGGAAAGTGCGGGGAAAGGCATAGGTAATATCCCTCCGCGGAGACAGAAAACGGAGCACACCTTAAAAAAGGCCTAGCACTAGCTCTGAAAATGTGTTTAAGGCCTGCTTATTGAACTGGGTAGTTAAATTAGCAAACACGTATAGCTCGTTGAAGTGAATAATTTATATACCTACTCGATGTTGCATAGCAGTCAGCACTGTGCGGACCAAAAATAGCACCGACTTTAAAAAGTACTCAATCAAATTCAACTGTGATCTTAAAGAAGTGCCTACTCGGATAACATAACATGAAACTACCGTACCGTGAGACTCAACAAACCGGATCACTCACCCTGTAAGTTGAGTGTTGCGCCTAGTAGTCGCGCGAGCAGAGCCGCGGCGCGTAGTGTGCGTCTCGCTGCCGCTGGGTCGTGCGCTCCCAGAGGAAGGACTAAACATGTCTGGCTAAACTCGACTTATATACATGAGTGATCCGTTTTATTTCACTACCTATAAATATTCGGATGTTTATAAATAATAGCAAAAAAATCTAAGGTGTCATCAACAAAAGACATTGAAAAGTTCTCAAATGAAGCTCGGAATAACCGATATCTGACGACATGGGTCAGTTGAACACTTAAGTAGGTAAGTAGCGTCGACTTTTAACATTAAGACTGGCCACGCACCTCTTTAGCGCTGACCAAATGCGGCCTTCACTCATTAGTTGTCATTAAACTGACATGTCAAACTTCAAGGGAATATACCACAGACAAATATACCAACTGGATAATGTACGAGTACGTCCGACCTGGGCCGTGTTTTATAAAGTTACAAGTTACAGGTTACAAGTCTACAGGAAACAGTCACCTGGGCCGTGTTTTATAAACCTACAAGTTACAATTTTACAGGCGTTTATTGGCAACACTTGTCCTGTTTTTTACAATTTGCGTTTTATAAAAGTACTGTGCTACAATTTTACAAGCTACAAGTACAGGCGCTTGTAGCCGTATCATAGACAAAAAGTGGACATTTTATAGTTTTAAATTCATAATCGAACAAGCGTTTTTAAAAAAAATTGTAAAATACAACTGTAGATTTGTAAAATTGTAACGAAAACTTACGTACATCTTGAGACCTGTAACAATGGCTACAGGTGCACAAATTTTTGAATTAGGTGTCTTGATCAGTACCAAATCAATCGTTCTATCTACCTATCTATCTCTTCTTCAAGTTATTAAACTCAAGGTCATCAAATAATGATTTGTTTACTGAGGAACTCGTGTGAGTCGGACTCGGAAGAAGAGAGTCCACGACAGCAAAGAACTAGGGAGTATTGGCCACGAATAAATACAGATTTTGACACACCTTTTCAATATTAGATAATGAAAGGTCCAGAATGAACTGTACGCAAATAGACTAGATTCTGCAAGAAATTGGGAGCTACTTAGAATCGTCGAGTAATCAAAATAATTCATTGAGCACGAAGCTTCAATTCTCTGTCTGTGTCTGTCTGTATGCACTGGAGTATCATGCAATCGTTGACATGCATTTTTTGGCCGTTTTTTGCCATTGTTTAGAATAGATATATTTTACTAGCCGACCCGCGAACTTTGTACCGCCTAGGTCATTCCTTAGAAAATGTACCTATGAGAAAATGAACTTCTTATTTTTTTTCTCGTGAAATTTTCCCCTCTATTAATACCTATACTGCTATTCGAAGCAAAGATATAAATTCAACAAATGTAAGATCATAAAAATCGGTCCAGCCGTTCTTGACTTATAAATAGTGCAATTATTTTGTTTTATGTACTACATAGGATGTAGATAGATTTTTATTTATCAGCTTTGCATGGGTATATTTAATATGTAATAGATAAAAACCTCTACTTATTTGTAATTTTTGGCAGCCACTTTTTTTAAATTAGTGATGTCCATTACACTTGTAGAATTTACTTGTAGTCGAGATTTACAATACCGTATTACAAGTGTAGCTTTACGTGTGTCTTTATAAAACACCTGTAATTGTACATAGTGCATTACAGGTGACTGTTTCCTGTAGACTTGTAACCTGTAACTTGTAGGTTTATAAAACACGGCCCTGTAATGCACTATGTACAATTACAGGTGTTTTATAAAGACACAAGGAAAGCTACACTTGTAATAAGGTATTGTAAATCTCGACATCACTAATTTAAAAAAAGTGGCTGCCAAAAATTACAAATACGTAGAGGTTTTTTATCTATTAAATATTAAAAATACCCATGCAAAGTTGATAAATAAAAATCTATCTAAGTACATAAAACAAAATCGTGTTAATTGCACTAAGTATTTATAAGTCAAGAACGGCTGGACCGATTTTTATGATCTTTCATTTGTTGAATTTATATCTTTGCTTCGAATAGCAGGATAGATAGGTATTAATAGAAGGGAAAATTTCACGAGAAAAAAAACAAGAAGTTCATTTTCCCATAGGTACATTTTCTATGGAATGACCTAGGCGGTACGAAGTTCGCGGGTCGGCTAGTAAAATATATCTATTCTAAACAGTGGCAAAAAACGGCCAAAAAATGCATGTCAACGATTGAAAGATACTCCAGTGCATAGAGACAGACACAGACAGAAAATTTAAGCTTCGTGCTCAATGAATCATTTTGATTACTCGACGATTCCAATGAGCTCCCAATTTCTTGCAGAATCTAGTCTATTTGCGTACAGTTCATTCTGGACCTTTCATTATAATATTGAAAAGGTGTGTCAAAATCTGTATTTATTCGTGGCTAAAACTCCCTAGTTCTTTGCTGTCGTGGACTCTCTTCTTCCGAGTCCGACAGACGAGTTCCTCAATAAACGAATCATTCCTTGATGACCTTGAGTTTAATAACTTGAAGAAGAGATATGTAGATAGAACGATTGATTTGGTACTGATCAAGACACCTTATTCAAAAATTTGTGCACCTGTAGCCATTGTTACAGGTCTCAAGACGTACGTAAGTTTTCGTTACAATTTTACAAATCTACAGTTGTATTTTACAATTTTTTTTAAAAAACGCTTGTTCGATTATGAATTTAAAACTATAAAATGTCCACTTTTTGTCTATGATACGGCTACAGGCGCCTGTACTTGTAGCTTGTAAAATTGTAGCACAGTACTTTTATAAAACGCAAATTGTAAAAAACAGGACAAGTGTTGCCAATAAACGCCTGTAAAATTGTAACTAGTAGGTTTATAAAATACGGCCCAGCTAATTCATGTCCACAAAATAATAAGAACTTACATGATAATAATGACCTGCTAATTTACGAACTTAAAAAACGGGTTGTTCTTTATTGACCGAGCGTGTGAAGCGTTAACGTTTCAAATTGGACAAAAGTGCTTTCGTATGTCTGACCAGCTGTTCTCCTCTTCGGTATAAAATATTGTAAGCAGGCTCGATAACTATTATAGTTTTTTGGAAATTAGCTCACGAGGTCTACAGCTCACAGAGCCACTAATGATAATATTTTATGACTAAGAGACGAAAAAGCTCACAGAGTGGCAAGTGGAATGGAAGGTAAGTGTTTCGTAACTGTTTCAAAAATAAAAATATAAAATAGTGGAAAAAATACAAAAAAGATATTTCAGTGTCATCATTGGCCAGATAATGCACAGTCTAAATCGGTAGATCGGTAGACTAACTGGAAAATTAGTAGAAATAGATGGAATAGTCGGTTTCTGTAATAGTTTTATTCAATTTACCAAGAACGAACAAAGCTATAGTAAAATAAAAATAAAAAACAAATATTCTAAGTGAGTTCACCAGGAGTTTTTCTTTCCGAATTTCTACTCGGGTCGGGATTTATCAGGTCGGGAAATTAATGGCCCTATGTTATTTGGCCGTAATATTAGAGGTAGGAATTTATCAGGTGGGGAAATAAATTGTTGGCCCTGCATTATTTGGCTATAATATTATAATTTTAAATCCATGGTTTTCTTTACAAATAATGAGTAAGTACATTATTTATTTACGTATTGAATGTGATTCCTTGTGCTTTGTTTTTCTTTTTCGTGTTGTTTGTACAGTTCAAAAATGTGTGGAACTGTTGTAATTGGGCAAGTCAAGGAGATGTCACCTGCGCGGCGGCCGTTGGCGACTAAGTCACCGAGTAACCTAATCACCTATATTGCTTGTCCGCGCGCGGTGAAGGGGTGGCGTATCCGTCACTATTTGGTACATCAATGGTAAGTAGTTAATTTTTACCTTCCTAAATATTTTTCCTCGTGTGTTGTAAAACGTTGTACCTAGCTAAGTATGAACCGTGTGCATGAGTGTTGGTCACTATCGTTACACTCCTCGGCTATACACCTACTAAAACTCGCCTCGTGTGTAATGATTAACTTATCACACTCGTACACAATGTACTAATACCTGCTCGTAGATTGCTGTATCAATCATACTTAATATTACTAATCTATATAAGCTGTAATTGTACTATTATGTATTCTGTGGCTGTAACGCGAGGTTTGCTGCTGGTGGAGGCGGTAAAGCAAGTGTTTGGGGTAGGCAGAGTGCGTGGTGCGTGCGTATCGCTGCGGGCGGCCCACGGCAGGCGCAGGCGCAGGCGGCAGGCCGGCAGGCAAGGTGCGCGAGGGCAGGTCGAGCGCCGCGCGGGAGGCGGCGGGGGCTCGGTGCCGTTACGTGGAGCGCGCGGTGGCCGCGGTGCCACGACGCGGACGGGCTTCACTCAGTCGATTCGTGCGCGAAAGTCGTTACATGCGTCACAAGATCGCATTTCCTTCACACGCGAACACTCCTCCTTACGATCGATCGAAATTAATCAATTTATCGAGCGAAAAGTTCAGTGTGTATTGTTAAGTGAGCTTAATGCACGGGGCTCGGGTATGAAGGCGAACGTAATGCAATACGACCTTGCGTAGCGAGAAAGCGTGTGACGTCAGACGGACCGGCCGCGGCGATCATATGTTGGACGCGGATGCAGTGATGGAATGCGGTGTTTTGTTGTGGTAATGTGTGATGGTGCAGTGCGGTGGGTTACCTGGCTAGTAGCCGTGGCCTCGTGCCGCGGGTCCTCCACGGGAACCATGCGGAGAAAAAGATGAACCAGGATGACGAGAGCTTGGTAATATCACTTTCAAATTCCACATGATTAATGCTCAGTCGTAGATTTGCATGAATAGGTACGCTTCCTGTTCCTAATAACACTGTTTACGAGGGGAACACTTAGCATTTAAACACAGGTTACGAGCGAGAGCCAGCCAGCGGTCGACTAGCCATAAATGCAATATTTATGAGTAGGTAGTATTGGTTATTTATAATGATGACTTTATCGTTGTATTTGCTGTGCGAATTTTACATCACGCTTCTCACCCAGATTGAAGGCCAAAAACATCAAATCGTTTGTAGGCACTTCATTCACGCATCGACAGGCACACAGCAGGCAACATCAATGAGTTTGCTATAAAATTAACAAAAATCAAAATTTCAAAAACGGGTGAACCGATTTTAATGAAATTTAGCTAAGAACCATCTCGATTAAAATAGCTTTCGACTGAAAAAACCGCATCGAAATCGGTATACCCGTTTGAGAGCTATGATGCCACAGACAGATACACAGATACACATTAACTTATAACACCCCTCTTTTTTGTCGGGGGTTAAAAAGATGAACTGTAGGTAACATTAAGTTAAGTACCTACCTACCTGTTTACTCGTAAATCGTACGTAAGTACGAGTACTCTATTGTGTACTCTGTGCTTAAACTAATAATTCCTGCCTACGTAACATAAGTTAATGAAATCGTTAATTAGGTACCTTCCTACTCGGGTCAATTATGAATTATGATGACTTCAGTAGCTAGTTCGCGTTTCCACAATCCTCAATTACGTACTTAGTGCTATGAATTAGTCATAAAATAAAATAAAGTAAGTAATAAATGCGAAAGTAACTCTGTCTCTCTGTCTGTCTGTTTGTTACCTCTTCACGGGAAAACCGCTGCACCAATCTAGATGAAATTTGGTAAGGATAGTTTGAATATTGAGGAATAACATAGGCTACTTTTTATTCGGGTAAATTGTAAAGTTCCCGCGGGATAGCGATAACCGATATCTACGCGGACGAAGTCGCGGGCAACAGCTAGTCAGTCATAAAATTTAAAATCGATAGTGTACATACGTATTTGATTGAGTCAATGCAGATCTATGTGCACTATAGTACGAGGGCTGCCTTTTAAGTTTTGTCGTTTGGAAAAACTAAAGACAATTTAAGAGTCACATGGTATTTATTGTTTTTCAAAGTAATCACCGTGATATGTAATACACTTTTTCATTCGATCGAACCAGTTTTCGAAACATTTATTCCAGTCCGAAGTCGGGGTCTCCAAAATGGCCGTTTTGTATGCCTCAGCCGCTTCTTCAGGCGTCCGGTACCGTTGACCACGAAGTCGTTGCTTGATTTTTGGAAAAGTGAAGTAATCATTAGGGCTCAAGTCTGGGCTGTACGGCGGGTGTTCCAGATTTTCGACGTCTTGCTCTTTTAAAAACGCAATTGTTTGCCGGGCGGTGTGCGAGCTCGCATTATCGTGGTGCAGTACTATACGACGTCTCGGGTTATTTTTTCGGAACTCGCCGATAACTTCAGGTAAACAAACAGTGGTATACCAATCAGCATTAACTTTTTTACGGTCTTCGAGCACAATGGTGGCAACGTGGCCATTTTTCACTACAAACGTGGCGACCATTTTTTTCAAAGTGCTCCGTGAGCGTATTACTTTGGTCGGTTTTGGCTCATCTTGGAACACCCAAACAGTCGACTGCTGTATAGAATCTGGATCGTAGGCATTTATCCAAGATTCGTCACCACTCATAATGTCATAAACGTGTTTAGAGTCTCCTAGGTTGAATTGCCGCAGAGTTTTGCGACACCATCTAACGCGAGCCATTTTTTAGTCTTCTCTAAGTAAATGTGGTATCCAGCGCGAGATTATTTTTTTTACGCCAAGTGATCATGCTAAATATTTTGAACACTGGTCCCTGAAATGCATAATGAAGCTTCTATCTCACGGTATGTCGCATGGCGATCTTCGACGATCAGTTGCCGTACAGCATCAATGTTCTCCTGGGTCACGGCTGTTTTTGGTCGGCCTTCACGGGGCCTATCACTAAGACTAGAGCAACCAACAACGTAGAAATTCTAAATACCAGCGTTCCACAGTCCGGATGCATGGTGCTTTATTAACGGCTTTAGTAACGGTTCTTCCGATCCGAGTCATTCTTTTATATTATTACTATATATTTTAAATATTTTATGATGATGCTAGTTTTTTTTTAATAATCACGGGAAGTTTGCAAACGACAGAACTTAAAAGGCAGCCCTCGTATGGGTAGGTACCCTTTCTTTACCATCGTTACCATCAAATCTAGTGTGTGGAGATTCTTTTAAATATATTAGGTAGGTAATTGTTCGGTTGCTATGAACAAAAAATTAGGTATTTAGGTTTAGGTACCTAAGTACGGTCAAGTGCAAAATATGTATCATCTTACTTAATCCACCACCACAACAAAAGCACAACCTTAAGGGGCTTCCCTGAGCCAGACGCTGAAATGGCTGCTTTTTAGAGCCATTCTGTACTTTATTTAAACGATAAAAAACAAAATATACGTACATGTAAATACATTAAGTATCTATAAAATCTCAACTTGTTTTTCCATGTTTCGTTTTTTTTTTTCGTACCATTTAATACTTACTTATTCAAATTCAAATTCAAAATATATAGAGAATTTAATAGGCCAGGATTTCTACGTTTATTATAATAATAATAATCATCATCGGCCTATTTACGTCCCACTACTGGGCACCAGGCCTTTATCTATATACATATAATAAAATCGTAGACCCGGCGCGTCTGTACATTGAAGATATTTGCAAAAAAAAAATTTGGGTCGCGTGGAATAATTAATAGAACACAAAACTGTTTTATTTTAATTTTTGTGTCTGTTTGTCAGTTTATCTGTTTGTCTGTTTATCTGTTTATCTGTTTGTCTGTTTGTATGTTTGTTTGTGGAGGCATCACGCAAAAACCACTGGACAGATTGGAATGAAATTTGACATGGTAATAGTTTACAACCTGGAATAATACATAGGGTATTAGGGGTCCAACCTGTCCAGTGGTTTTTGCGTGATGCCTCCACAAACAAACATACAAACAGACAAACAGATAAACTGACAAACAGACAAAAAAATTCAAAAAAATCAGTTTTGTGTTCTATTAATTATTCCACGCGACCCAATTTTTTTTTTGCAAATATCTTCAATGTACAGACGTGCCGGGTCTACGATTTTATTATATCTATATATACTTTTTATCCCGTTTTATTTCATGTTTTTTACCTTAATTATTGTTTAAATTTACTTAAGTACATATTTTTTATAATTGAAACTGACCATAGACATCACAGCTGATTCAGTTGTCATGGCTGTCACACCATTGTTTTTTTTTTCATTTTAGACCATGGACACATTGAGTGACATGTCTCATTCAACTAAATCGGTGGCTGTATGCAGGCGTTCTAATCGAAATTAACCATTTTTATCAATGTCTTATATAGCTTGGTAGTATTAAAAAGAAAAATACACTTTTTAATAAAAAAAAACCGGCGGGACTATGTAAATAACAGTAACGCACTAAGTTTCGATTTATTTAAAGCTATGTAAATGATATTAATTTAAAGTTTGCTTTAGTTAATAGTTCGTTCTCCTCTTATTTTCATCATGGTGGAATACAACAAATGATCACTATTTTATTAAACTAAGCTATTAAATTAATATCATTTAGGTACATCACTTTAAATAAATCGAAACTTAGTGCGTTATTGTTATTTACAGTATTTACATATTCCCGCCGTTTTTTTTTTATTATAAAAGTATATGTTTTCTTTTTAATACTACCAAGCTATTTAAGACATTGATAAAAATGTTAAATTTCGAATAGAACGCCTGCATACAGCCACCGATTTGGCTGAATGAGACATGTCACTCAATGTTTCCATGGTCTATTTTACTTTTTAAAAAGTTAGTAAAGTACCTAGTGTGCTGATAATGTGAGCTTGGCCTAATGAAAAAAAAAACAATGGTGTGACAGCCATGACAGCTGAATCAGCTGTGATGTCTATGGTCAGTTTCAATTATAAAAAATATGTACGTAAGTAAATTTAAACAATAATTTAGGTAAAAAACATGAAATGAAACGGGATAAAAAGTATCCTTTATATTATTCCAGGTTGTAAACTATTACCATGTCAAATTTCATTCCAATCTGTCCAGTGGTTTTTGCGTGATGCCTCCACAAACAAACATACAAACAGACAAACAGATAAACAGACAAACTGATAAACAGATAAACAGATAAACAGACAAACAGACAAAAAATTCAAAAAAATCAGTTTTGTGTTCTATTAATTATTCCACGCGACCCATTTTTTTTTTGTAAATATCTTCAATGTACAGACGCGCCGGGTCTACGATTTTGTTATATATATAGATGATTATATGTATAGATAACTAATGTTATAAGTCTGTCTCATCAGCAAATTGATGATATGGACGACACGATATCGACGACCGGATGGCCTAGTGGTTAGCGACCCTGACTATGAAGCTTGAGGTCCCGGGTTCGAATCCCGGTCGGGTCAAATGTTTGTATGATGAATACGAATGTTTGTTCTCGGGTCTTGGATGCTTAATATGTATATAAGTATGTATTTATCTATATAAGTATGTTTATCCGTTATCTAGTACCCCTAGTACAGGCTTTGCCTAGTTTGGGACTAGGTCAAGTGGTGTCAATTTGTCCCATGATATTATTTATTATTATTTATTAATGTGTAATAATCTGTACTTATGTACCTATATGTACAAAGTATATATATAGATGTATGCACTTAGGTAGTATATATAAAAATGATGTTTGTTAGTCTCGATTAAACTCAAAAACTACCAGACCGATTTGAATAACACATTTTTTCTACTCCTATATTATAATCTATCAATTAAATGGTAAAAAAATATACAATAATAACTAATGTTATAAGTCTGTTTCAAGTTCTATGCTCTAAGGTCAAAATTCAGTAACATATTAACCCATACTAATTTTATTAAGTTACTCTTATTGAGTAAAATAATAGCATTTGAAAAAAGAACACTAAGTTCGATTCTGATATCGAGTTTTTTTTTAAACATGCATGTGCCTCGTGATTGGTTGCTTAAACATCAGTTCAGCTGTAAGCCAATCATAATTAAGGAGTATTTTTTTAAGCAAAATTCCGTAACTGAGAACACGCTAATATCCTATCTCTCTGTGGTCTGTGATAAATTAAGAAAAAAACGTGTCAGCTGTTTTAAGTTTTACTGTTTGCAAAAATTTTAATTAGTTATCGGATTTGTTTCGGTTAAACAGGTAAAATAAATTCTAAATGTGTACTGCCGAAGAAATTATAATACCTAATGGCACAGAGTGACGCAAAATATGCTGCCGGAAAACTTAATGAAATGGTGAATTGAAAAAAGTGTTACGTCTTGAGACACTTGACGAAAGAACAAAGACAAAGTACACGCAGGAAAAACTTAGCAAAATCGATTGCCCCCACCCTCAGAGTAGTTCAGCACAGCACGAGGAGTCAAACCGTAAATTTGTACAACAGCCTACCTAATGACCTGAAGTCTATAAATAATATTAATATTTTCAAACGTCGACTTCGGAATTTTCTGTTGAAGATGTCTTATTATGATGTCAACGAATTCATTTCCAAAACTTAATTTAATAAACACAGCCATGTTCCTATTACCTAGTCACCTCCAGCTATACCTATTGTAAAGTATTTTTAACCGACTTCAAAAAAGGAGGAGGTTCTACGTTCCACTGTATGTATTTTTTTTTATGTATGTACATCGATTACTCCGCCAATTGTAGACCGATTTTCAAAATTCTTTTTTTTATTCGAAAGGGTATACTCCTGTGGTGGTCCCATTGTCACCAAGTCATGATCTGATGATGGGATCCCAGGGAAATCGAGGGCAACCCTCAAATTTTACAGGCACGTACTATGTGTTTCATATATTTTCGAAGGTTATTCAAGTATTTTTTGCGTCTGGTAGTCATCATCTCATGATGATGAGCTGATGATGGAAGGTACAACTCCTTAGCGGTTAGGAGTTGGAGGATAATTCTGAAAATGTTAAATCATTATTCGAAAGGGTATTCTCCTGAGGTGGTCCCACTGTCACCAAGTCATGATCTGATGATGGGATCTCAGGGAAATCGAGGGCAACCCTCAAATTTTATAGGCACGTATCATGTGTTTCATATATTTTCTAAGGCTATTCAAGTATTTGCGTCCGGTAGTCATCATCTCATGTTGATGAGCTCATGATGGAAGCTCCTTAACGGTTAGGAGTTGGAGGATAATTCTGAAAATGTTAAATCAACGTAAAATTGTGAAATAAAAATCTTTTAACAAAAAAGTAAAACCGCCTTCAAAAAAACACCTTAGATAAAAAAGTAAAATAATCCTCTAAAATAATGATAAATAAATAAAATAAAATAAAATGCGTTAAAACAGAAATTAAGCCTAAAGTTTTATGGCCTAGCACTAAGTAGCAGTAATATGAAGTCGGTGCTTCATTCAAAGAATATTCCGCTCGCACCGCACCGACCATAAAAATTAAGGCTTTAGTTTCTGTTGTCCGAAATAAATGCATCTTATTTTAAGTACGTTTTTTTCTAAGGTTTTTTTTGAAGGCGGTTTTACTTTTTTTAACTATTATTATTGTTAAGCTGTGATTGTGTTTTGATTTTATTATTAAATTTTAGTGCTAGAATTAAGTGAAGTAGTTATGTTTACAAAATTTTATAAATGTAAAGTTATTTGTCATATCTATTACTTACGTCCGACACGATTGTAAAATTGTTATGGAAATAAATAAACTAAACTAAACTCTTTTTCGGAAAGTAGGTAGGTATGTACGTTAAAATATTTCTTATTTCTGCAATGAAGTCGTAGAAAAAGTGATGTATGTAACGTTACATACTTAACTAGTCATTATACACTCCTGTGATTTATTATAAAAACTCGCCCTTCGAGCTCGTTTTATAAACATACACACTCACTCATGTTTAATGACCTTGGTTATGTTACAGTTACATAAAATACTATTAGGTATTTCTAAGTACCTACTAAGTGCTTACATTAGCTGTTGCTGTCGTTGTTTGTTGGTTATATTATGTCAGTTTCGAAAGTGTTCGTGGGAGCGAGTGTTGCGTCGCCACTCGCAGTCGCAGCAACACCCGGCGCTCCAGTTTCTGCCCATTGTTGTTGCCAGATCGGTTTCTTTTACCATTTCCCTCATGCTCGATCACACACTCCTTAGGTACTTACAGTAACAACTTGCACTCAGTCCCGATGTTCTGTGGAAATCCCAACAACCTTCATCAGAGCGTCTAGTGTAATCAACGCGATCGAGACATTTTTTTGGTCGTTTATTACACTAGACGCTCAGAGCGCCTAGTGTAATCGCCGACCAGGCCAAGAAATACGTCTCGATCTCGTTCGCGTTTAACAAATCTAATACTATTTGACACTTTAACGCAAACGCGATCGAGACGTATTTTGTGCTTTTTGATTACACTAAGGGCTCTGGTAGGACGAAACTCAAAAGTTTCGAAACGAAACTCAAAAGTTTTTACATAATTTTACGCTTCGTACTGCCTAATTGGTAGAGCGTCTGTACTTCGTTTATTTTAGCATTAGAAAGAAGGTAACAATCTTGACATGTCTTATTATTCAAAAACGCTTTTTAAAATAAGTAATCATTACGTATAAAACCATAATAATTTGAATAATTAAATCGCACTGTTATTTAATTGTTACTTGATGTTACTCATTTTTAAAATGCGTTTTTCATTAAAAAGACATGTCATGATTGTTACCTTCTTTCTAATGCTAAAATAAACGAAGTATAGTGTAGGTAATCAACGACCAAAAAAAAAGTCTTGAACGCGTTTGCGGTAAAGGTTGAACTGGGTTGTTTGATGTTATTACAATTTCACATACTGAAATTGATAATGATGCGACTAGATCAACCATATTAGCAGTTGGCCAGCTTGTGGGGTTTGATTGTATTTAAACGACTCGACCACGCAGGTGTTGCCATACATTCTTGGTGGATGGGTACATTTGTAAGGTAAAAGTTTCTAATTTTTATTTAGCTCATTATCTGCCTCTGATGTTCGTGTCGTCGCGGCATACTTAGTTTTTAAGTAAAAGGGTCACACTGAAAACCAGCGCTGCGGCTTGCCGTAGCATCATGCTGAGGGTGACCCTTTTAGTGCTATTCGGCACATATAATCGTCCCACGATAACTCTGCATAAGATATTAATTGGCAACCCAGAAAAATCACGCTGTGGTAATACTATTTTCATGACACTCAGACATTTCTTTAATTATAAATAATAATGATAGTAGTAATCAAAAGTCGCTGTTTTTTTTTCAAATATGGCTCTGTCCATTGGAGAACAATTTTGCCAGTGTTTAATAGGTTTTGTCGTTGTGCGGTAAAAAAATTCTAGAAAACGAAATTTTAGAGGTATTTTAATGGTGGATGGTGGATGAACGATGACCTGTTTATGTTTAATCTGATCAAAAGTTAATTATGGAAGCTGCAGCCGAAGGGTCGAAAAAAAACCAATTTACTTTAACTAACTTTAATTAAAAATGAAAATTACAATTAATTAATTATGCTAGTGATCTAAGTCGAGGTTGGAATTAGAATGAATATTATAATATGATCCGATCGTCGGCGGAGCGGCGGCGGCATGCGGTGTCATCGGGTTTCGGCTTGTGTCAGCGCCTCGTGTCCGCGCGGCGCTGACGCTTGTTGCGAAGGTCGATGCAACTCAGCGGTCTTCATAGCGGGTCGCTACGTAATTCCTCCCCCCGCGGACCAGCAACTATTTTTGAAGTTTCAGAGAAAATATTGCTGGTAGTTTATCTTCAGACGTGGTCTTCTCGGATGCTGGCAGCTGGTTTGAAGTTTCATCTCTGTTACTTGTGTGCTGATCAGGACAGTTCTCAGGAACTCTGCGTCTAGCCGCTATGCAGCGTCGGTATTTAATTATAGCGATGATTAAAGTTGCGCTTAGTAAAGCTCCATAAAAGGGAATTGTAGTGTGGTAGATAGTGTCTTCTGATGGATGCTCGAGCTGGAGTGGTGATTGCAACGATATTCTGTTCTGGATTTCGTGAAGTCCTTTTAAGCTTATGGAACTTAGAGAGACTGTAGGCAGGGGCTGAGGCTGAATATTCATATCATCTGCAATCTTCACAATTTTCAGAGGCTGACCCTCCACACGATCTTCTGTGTTCACGATGGTGAGGTCATTCGTGCGCAGCATGCAGTCCTTTGGGATGGTAATAAGGTAGCTTCCATTAAGAGTATTGTAGTCTTCTCTTCCACAGATTAGTCTTACTTTAGTAGGTGAGGGGATTATGATAGTGTAAGTTCTATCGTCCAGTTTTTCAACGGTTTGCTTTGATAGTGATATAGTCGTCTGCTTGCAGGATTCATCTATAGTCTGGGTCTTGATAAGATTCTGGATTCAGTCTGGCTGGGTTCTGATCTGATGGTTAACTTTTTCTTCGCATAGGTACCATGTCTTAATCTTCGGGCATTCAGCCTCTACGTACACATAAGAGTCTCCCTCGGTTGCAATTAAGGGAAAGGGCGGTACAATGATCTGATTATACTTATTTGGGACTAAAGGGAGTTTATAGAGGGTGTAGGTATTTGGGGAAACGATCGGGAACCTAAAAATAATAACTATTTGCTTATGACTAAAATACGACCCAGTTTGAATTATGCTATAATACTCCCTAAGCTCTAAATCTAACACCTGGTCTTTATTATAAATCTTTCTAAGCCTAATTAGCATATTACTAAGTACATGTGTACTTAGCATCGAATGATGCATACTAAGTGAACGAGTAAAAGCTAAAATATCTTCTATCCTATGAAGCTCGTTAACTAAACTATCTATATTATCGTTAATAATCACTAAAAGTTGGGCAAACTTTGCATATTTAACAAGGCTAGTCTCCGCTTGTGCGTTACTGTTAAGCAGTAATTGCAAGGTTTCATTGATTCTTACTTGATTTTCTAGCATTTGAGACACAATGCTAGTATGGTGGTCCATCCACTCTTTACTAAGACTGATGTGATCATTTAGTCGGTAACGACCCTATCTTGATTATTTTTTAAAGATTTAATGGCGTCATTATATTTAATGGCATCTGAATAGTCCAAATTACCAGTTAAACTTTTTATCACTGAGCCTAAACCATCTATGAGTCCTCTTTTACTACGACTGGGCTCCAAGCTTCTCAGTTGGTCAGATGTTCTATTTAATTTTCTTAATAAGAATTCAATTTGGATTTCATATAAGGAATAGGTATCGTTACTAAGTCGGTCTTTTGTCTCTTTCAGTTGGGTCTGGACATTGTTTATGCTATCTTCTATTTCAGTTAGTTCAATATATTGGAGGAATGTATGTCTCTGAGTAGTCAGCTTCATGTCACCTAAGTCAAAAGGAAGTAGTCCTGGTCCGTCCGCGAGGTCTTCAACTTTTATTTCCTGGGTCTGAGCCAGGTTTATCGTCAGAAACAGCAGGTGCATCTGAAAGCTGATTTTCATGGTCCTTGGTATTCTCCCGAATCGATGTCTGGATTCCCCTTCAGCACTGCAGTCTTCAGGTTCTTTCAGGTTACTTGAATTAGCCGGTGAAAGCCGGCTGCCCCCGATCGCACGCGCACGATTGCGATAATGTTCACGACGTACCGCGGACTAGCTTCAAGTCTCCGTACGACTGCGCCAATTATGGAAGCTGCAGCCGAAGGGTCGAAAAAAAACCAATTTACTTTAACTAACTTTAATTAAAAATGAAAATTACAATTAATTAATTATGCTAGTGATCTAAGTCGAGGTTGGAATTAGAATGAATATTATAATATGATCCGATCGTCGGCGGAGCGGCGGCGGCATGCGGTGTCATCGGGTTTCGGCTTGTGTCAGCGCCTCGTGTCCGCGCGGCGCTGACGCTTGTTGCGAAGGTCGATGCAACTCAGCGGTCTTCATAGCGGGTCGCTACGTAATTAGTTCAAAACGTGTTGTTTGTCTATAAATCAGTGTTGCCATAAACAAACTTCAGATTTTTACTGTTGTCAGTTCGTTGCAGAGTTATCGTGGGACAACTATATTTTTAGTCGTTCGTTGTCTTTGTTAATTAATAGTGTGTCTGTTTTGATTATTGTTTTATTTTTTAATTGTATGTGTATGTGTCGAATTAGTGTCTAATAAATATATTTTTCTTTCTTTCTTTCTAGTGTCAAATAGTATGAGAATTGTTTGTTGTCGATACGTGCCACTAGTGGCGCTGCCAATTTGTCCATTATGATTCTGACGTAAACGCGAACGCGATCAAGTTGTTTTTTTTGCCGTTGATTACACTAGACGCTGTGGCCTAGGTATGCTAGCTAGAAAAAGATGGACCCTTAGCATCCGCCTATGTACATGTAAATAATGAAACTAGTTTAATGGCAAGCAAACAATCCACTCAGATCGGACGAAACACTCTAGCTAGGCGAGGTCGGGGTGGCATATTCTAGGTATAGGTCCACCTCGGCCGCTCCGAGGGCGCTTGCGTGTCATTGGTAATTTTGATAGCCTAATATATATGGTTTTTAATTTGTTGAAGTCTCAAGATAACTCGCTGAAACGTCAGGTAGGTATTCGAGGAGCCCACTTTAACCAGATCGGCGACATTAAAATATTTGTGGTTAACTCCTCGTTCCTTCTTTTGTTTAGTTTACTACCCGGAGTTCAACAAAAAGCAATTGTATTGTGACAAACACGTACCGATATAAGAATGCGCGTTGGTAAAATGCAACTGTTTAGAAATACTTATTCATCGCATGCAGTCATGCTATTGACAGCAGTTCTCGTGAACTATGTGTTTACAAAATGCAGGCGTTTCAGTTATTTGTTTCTGATTGGATTGAATTGTTTAAGTACTTAAGGACCGACTAGACTAGCAGTGAAATGTAAAATTGTCCTCATCATCTCATCAGCAAATTGATGATGTGTAATAATCTGTAATTATGTACCTATATGTACAAAGTATATATATAGAATGTACCTATGTACTTAGGTACATATGAAAATGATGTTTGTTAGTCTCGCTCAAAAGTTAGTTAGTTAGTTAGTAATAGTTATTTGTTATACAAGGGTGCAAAGTTGTATTTTACCCGCGAGTGTTTCAACACACGAGAAGTAAAATACATTTGCACCCGCGTGTAACACAAAACTTTTCACCTCACTGTAGCGAGGAAAGCGCAACATGCAAAAAAACAGCTCATAAAAATAAATCGCCATCACTGGAATCACTATTTTTTTACGATCTTATAACAGAAAACTCTGGAAGTTGTGTATTTTACGTGAGTCGGAGTAGGTGAGAAAAAAATTGTTGACAATGTTGACATTTCTGACGACACGTTTAGAAATTGCATCGACTCAACTTGTGCGTTCAGAGTTATATTCAACATCATTATAAAAAAACAAATGTGTCTTGTAGAATTTTAAGAATAAAGCTAAATTAGATATTTTTTATAAAATTTTCAAACCATTCATCATTTATTTAATGATAATTAATATCGAACGAACCATTCTTATGAGCGTTTTACGTTTTGTTATCTGTCAAAAGCTACTTAGACACGCTCCACTCCAAGGTCAAATTACTTTCCCCACTAGTGGATAAAACGCGATTTTACCCGCTTGTATTAAAAGATAAAAGACTGCTTTCCGAGGTAGGGAAGGGAAAAGAAATATACAATAATAATTAATGTTATAAGTCTGTTCCAAGGTCTATGCTGTATGGTCAAAATTCAGTAACATAATAACCGTACTCATTTCATTAAGTTACTCTTATTGAATAAAATAATGACATTTGAAAAAGAATACTAAGTTCGATTCTGATATCGAGTTTTTTTAAACATGCATGTAGCTCGTGATTGGTTGCTTAAACATGAGTAAGAACAGTTGTAAGCCAATCATAATCGAGGAGTATTTTTTTTAACCAAAATTCCGTAACTCAGAACACGCTTAATATCCTAGCGAATAAAAAAATAAAAACAAAGAAGTCAGCTTGGCGAGTTTTACTATTAATACGAAAATAAATTAAAAATGTGTACTCCCGAAGAAATCATAATACCTAATGGCACAAAGAGTGACGGAAAATTGCTGCCGGAAAACTTCATGGCACGTGAATTGAAAAAGTGTATGTACTTCAAAATATTTCTTATTTCTACAATGAAGTCGTAGAAAAAGTAATGCATGCAACGGTACATAACTGGTCATTATACACTCGTGTGATTTATATTATGAAAACTCGCCCTTCGGGCTCGTTTTATAAACATACACACTCATGTATTATATATATACCTTGATTATGTTACAGTTGTTTAAAATACTATTTTTGTTTTGTTCTCTGTAATACAGGGGTGGTTTAAATATGAAAAAAAAAACCGGCCAAGTGCGAGTCAGACTCGCGCACGAGGGTTCCGTACAAAGATTTTAACGCTTTACCCCAGTGTTTTAAGCTGTCCAGTGTTAGCAGAGCCTTGCTTCTAAGCAAAATGTACGCAGTGGGGTAATCTTATATCGGTCTATAAAATCTAAAGACAGACATAAAAAAATAATATTTTGAGAATTTTCTGGGTGGTCATGATAAGGGCTACCTTTATACCACATTTCAAGTTTCTAGGACAACTGGCAGTACCCTTTAGGTTTTCAAGATACGGCAATTTGTATGGAAAAAACCTTTTTAATGACTATCTTTTGATTGCGTTGACTTAGAAGTTTGATTTTTTCACAGCTTTAAGGGACTGCAGGTTTAAATATTTGATATTAATTTCAGCCTGCTACCTCCACGCGTTCGAGATAAAAAGGGTCTTGACAGAAAAACAGACAGACAGACGGACAACAAAGTGATCCTATAAGGGTTCCGTTTTTCCTTTTGAGGTGCGGAACCCTGAAAAAATAGGAAAACCCCATAAAAAAGTTGAAAATTTTAAAATGTTTTTGTATGTAGGTACTTGTGCTGCTGTCTAGCGTGGAGTACCTAGCTGGAAGATAAAAGACTGGTGGCATTCATGACAGCAGAACAGTTCGTCTACTCCCCAATAGATGGTGTAAAAATGCATTGCAAAATGAACTCTAATTTAATCTTAATAAATATAACTTAGGTTTAACAGGATCGGTTAAGATGAGACATTGATAACATGGAACATAAAATCGTGGTAACCGATAGTAGGAAACACGTCGATGAGGAAACCTGCACACTCCTGCGAAGCAATTCAATGATGTGTGTGAAGTTCCCAATCCGCACCGGGCCCGCGTGGGAACTATAGCCCAAGCCCTCTCATTCTGAGAGGAGGTCTGTGCCCAGCAGTGCGACGTAAAAAAGGCTGGTGATGAATTTTACACTAATATTACGTTAATATTTAAAATATTATCCTCCAACTCCTAACCGTTAAGGAGTTGTACCTTCCATCATCACCTCATCAACACGAGATGCTGACTACCAGACGCAAGTACTTGAAAAGCTTTCGAAAATATGTGAAACACATGATACGTGAAATCCTAGCCTATTCAATTCTGTATACATTGGTGTATGTCACATGTTAAAGTAAATTATGCTTATGATGTAGTGTTGAGATGTTACAGGATACTTCCTGTATTTATATATTTCGTTTTTATCGTTTAAATTATTTATTTATTTATTTAAGGAGAACCAACAGCTTATAACACAATATAAGTAGTGAGAATGGAAACACAGAGCCAATTACAAATAATGTACAGAATGGCTCTAGCTCAGGGAAGCCCCTTAAGGGGTTAAAATCGGATGAATGTTTGTAAGTTGGCTAACAAACTAAGTAACAGAATTTAAGGCGGCCTTTAATTTTGTATTTTATTTGATTGAGGTAAATAAAACCGGTGTTGAATTCGTGTGTTCTTTCTTCACCTCAATGAAATAAATAAAAATTAAAGGTCCGTCTTAAATTCCGTAAGTTTCTTATTGTTAGTCCGAATTACGGTATCCTGGGTTTATACCTATACCGTTTACGGAGTTAACTTTACGTCAAACGGTACCAACACGTAGAGTTCATATTCGTATTCATTAAGTTAACCCCCAGTTAGTGAGTTAAGCGTTATAACGTATGTTTCCAGTTTTGCGTTTGCAGATCCAGGCTGAACTAATTGTTTCTGCCCCCACCGAGTTTTGGCTTTTAATTTTTATGGATGGCATACACCATCCATAAAAATTAAAAGCCAATATAACTATTTGTGACAATTATACCAAAATTATAAATAAGGGGTACAATTCTGTGGTGTCAAGGAAAGAGAAGAGTAAAAAAATACTGTTTTTATTATTTATTATTATAATTAATGTTTTGAACTAATAGGCGCAAAAAACATTTTTTTTTAAATATTTTTTGACTCGTCTCCTTTTTCCTTGACACCACAGAATTATGAAACGGCGATTCTTTTCTTTTATTTCTCTTGAGAGTGAATTTACTATTTTTTATGATGGTAAAAGCTAAGCTAAGCTAAGTTTTGAACCTTTTCCCAAGTTGTGTTCTTTTAAGTTTAAAAATAACATTTTCCCATTTAAAATTTTCTAAAACGGTGAAACACGTTGGTCGTAACATTAAAAATAGCTTTTTTCTATAAAAACTTCTACGATCAGTCAGTCAGTCAGGACTTTTTTTTCTTTTTATATACTTACACTAGCTTATGCCCCGCGGCTTTGCCTCCGTGAAATATTTCAAAATGGGCTAATAGTTCCCTATCCCGTGGGAATTTCGAAAAATCCCTTCTTAGTGCACCAAATTTCAAGTCTCTGGGTCTAGTGGTTAAGGCTGTGTGTTGTCTGTCAGTCAGTCAGTCACGGTACTGTTTTATAGGTATATGTATATATAGCATATAGATTTTTCGCAACACAAAACAATTTACATCCAGAGAGAGAGTCACGTGATAAATCATTATAGGTATATTATACTTAATCGTTAAGTAGGTACTGATATGTATAAGAGTACCTCCATAGAAGTCCGTAACAACTTGAACAACTTAGAAAAGTTGAAAAACCCCCGACATTGTCATTTCAAAGTTCAATATTTCAAAAACGGGTGAACCGATTTGAATGAAACTTGGTGTGGCGCACAGCCGTTAATTTAATGTAATTGAAGAAATACCTATTTAATGTTAGAATATTTAGTTTAAGTCTGATCAAATAAACGAATTAATAAATAGTAGAAAATAAGTTAGCTATAAGTTAATCTGTAAATAAACCAATAGGAATGCGTACATTTAAACCAATCACAGCGCCCCACGGATGACTCTGAATGGAAGGGGAAACGAGATCGGGCGCTGTGATTGGCCGAACGACACGCTCGACCTCGCACCACCGCATACGATGTGCGCCCCTACTGCGCGGGGATAAAAACGGGCGAGTCGAGTCCAAACGATGTAGTCAGCGGCCAGCCAGCGAAGCGACAACGCCGAACGAAGAGCTCCAGATCCCAGCGACCCACCCGGACTTCGACTCGAACCTGCGAATTCAACGACCCCTGCGAACCGAACGGATCTGATTGAGCTTCACGGATTTTGTAATAGACAAACCGATCTGGGCAATATACCCATTCGAAGAAATACAGTCCACTCACGAGACCGTTGCGTTTTCTTCCCTCCCCACCCCGCGAGAGAGAGAGCGCTACGGAGACCTGTCTGAGTGTGAACCCGAGGCTGACGGACGACACATTCTCGACACTTGGCTAAGAACCATCTCGATTACACTAGCTCTTGATTAAAAAAAAACCGCATCGATATCGGTTTATCCGTTTGGGAGCTATGATGCCACAGACAGATACATAGATACACAGACACACAGATACACAGGTCAAACTTATAACACCCCTCTTTTTCGTCGGGGGTTCAAAATAGTGTTGCCGAATTACGATACGAGGTGCAAATAGGTGAGTCGTGTCGAATTTTTCCGTAGAAAGCGTAAGTGAAACGACCGACCGGACCTTCGGACATCACTTTCACAGCTACCTAGTTTTATTCTAAAACCATGCAATATTGTGGAATCGAATAACTTAAGATTACCACTTAGATTTGGTTTCGCCTAAGTTGTCCCTTTTGGAAACATCAAAATTCTCTGACCTTAATTGATTCCCTTATGAAAACTTCTTTGGAATCTATACTTAACTTACAATTCAATGGGCAATCTTGGACCCAGGCTTCCCTTCCTATCAGATATGGTGGGCTAGGTATCCGCAAAATTTCTAGTGTTGCTTTACCAGCGTTCCTATCATCTGTCCACAGCACGTCCACCCTCGTAGGTAAAATCCTAAAGGATTGTCCTTCAAACTACGAGACGACGGGTTTGGTCGATGCTAGGAATGCTTGGCTAATGGCTTGTCCGGGTGAAAATCCTCCCGCTTATCCAAATTTCCAACGGAGCTGGGATGACACACTATCCAAATTAACTTATTTTAATATTCTCAGTTCCAGTTCAGGCCCAGACCGCGCAAGGCTTTTGGCTGTGGCAAGAAAGGAATCCGGTGACTGGCTTCATGCTTATCCTTCCGTTAACACCGGAACCTTTCTTGAGCCTGAAACACTGAGAATTGCAGTCGGGCTAAGACTGGGTGTTGCGCTGTGTTCACCACACCGTTGCCTCTGTGGCACCAATGTGGACGAAACGGGACACCATGGTCTTTCCTGTCAAAAGAGCGCCGGCCGTTTCTCCCGTCATGCCGCGCTCAATGACATAATCCGCCGGGCTCTTGCCTCTGCGAACGTGCCGGCCATTTTGGAGCCAAGCGGCATTGCCCGCGACGATGGCAAAAGGCCGGACGGTATGTCTCTGATTCCCTGGAGAATGGGTAGGGTTCTGGTTTGGGATGCGACCTGTGTCGATACAGTAGCACCCTCACATCTCCAGGGAACCACACAAAAAGCTGGTGCGGCGGCAGAAACGGCCGAAAATAGAAAAAAATCTAAGTATCAATCTCTCGGTCCGAATTATAATTTTGTTCCTGTCGGGTTTGAAACTTTGGGTCCATGGGGTCCCAGCGCTTACAAGCTTATTTCTGAGTTACAAAAGCGCTTAGTTGATGCAACTTGTGACCAAAGGGCTGGCAGTTTTCTCTCTCAAAGAATCAGCATCGCTATTCAGCGAGGCAACGCTGCCAGCCTTTTGGGCACTATGCCACGGGGGCCTTATTTAGATTTAATTTAGTTTTAAGTTGTAGTTTATTTAGTTTAAGCTTAGATTTAATGTCATTGTAAATTGCTTTTAGTAGGACTTAGTCTGTTATTCATATTTACGAATGGTATATAATACGAGGGCTGTTTGATAAGTACCCGTTTTCTAAATATATTAATATCACTGGCCGCAAATAAGTATACCACCTTTTTAAGCCATTTTTCAGAGGCGGGAAAATTAAAAAAAAATGGCATTCTTTTGTTTTTTTTCTTATTTGACAACGATTCAGTGAAGGCGTGAACTTAAAATTGTTAAAATGGAGAAAGAACGGTATCGGTCTGTAATAAGATTCTTATTTTTGGAAGGAAAAACATGTGATGAAATAAAAGTAAGAATGCAAGCGGTTTACCATGAATGTGCTCCTTCTATGACAACCGTCAGACATTGGTATAACGAGTTTAAGCGGGGGAGAACAACCGTCTTTGATGAGGATCGCCCAGGCCGGCCAGTTGAGGTGACTACAGACGATATGGTTAAGAAAATTGAAAATATCGTTTTAGGCGACCGCCGAATTAAACTTCTAGAAATCGTTAATGCTGTAAACGTTTCAATCGAGAGGATACAACACATATTAGAAGAAAAATTGGGTATGAAGAAAGTATCGGCGAGGTGGGTGCCGCGTTTACTCACGGAGGAGCAAAAACGGAACCGACTGACTACTTCAGAGCAGTGTTTGGCCGTGTTCAAACGTAACCCGAAGGAGTTTCTGCGTCGTTTCGTGACCGTGGACGAAACGTGGGTCCACCACTACACCCCGGAAATGAAAGAGCAGTCGAAGCAGTGAATTTTACCGGGTGAACCTGCTCCAAAGAAAGCAAAAACCGTCCCATCGGCTGGAAAGGTCATGGCGACCGTTTTATGGGATTCGCAGGGTATTATACATATTGACTATTTAGAAAAAGGAAAAACAATAACAGGGCAGTACTATGCCAATTTATTGGATGAATTTGACGCCGTGTTGAAGGACAAACGACCCCATTTAAAAAAGAAAAAGTACTGTTTCATCACGACAACGCCCCGGCTCATTCGTCCAGAGCTGTGACGGCTAAATTAGCACAGTTACGCTACGAACTATTGTCTCACCCCCGTATTCTCCAAATTTGGCCCCATGCGATTTCTTTTTGTTTCCTAACCTAAAAAAATGGCTCGGTGGCAAGCGATTTGGATCAAATGACGAAGTCATTGCCGCCACAGAGGCCTATTTTAATGACTTTCCAAAATCATACTTTTTGGATGGTTTATTGAAGCTTGAGTATAGGTGGAACAAATGTATAGAGTTAAAAGGTGACTACGTAGAAAAATAAATGCATATACATATACAACAAAAAAAAGTTTTTTTTTTCATGAACGGGTACTTATCAAACAGCCCTCGTAGTCTCGAAATTAAGTAAAAAAAATCCTTCCCATTGTCGCTTTTCTATTAGTTTTATTCTAAAAAAAATATGATAGTTAAGTTTTTATGTGATAGGTATACCGAATGGAATAAAGCCCACATAAAATTAAATACCCTACCTCGATTTATCTTCTTGTCCAATGTATCGCACGTTGTAATATTTTGAAAGCCCGCGCTTGCCCGTGCGCACCCTGTGCGTGCGCCGGGCTTGCAATCAAATCAAAATGCATACCTAAAACTACTACCTAGATACCACATATTTTACTAATATTCGAAATTATTTAAAAAAGTTTGTGTGGCTGCCAAAGCGGATTACGTTAGTAATATTTTGCCACACCGCCCTTAACCACAGAGAATATAATAATAGGTACGCAGAGGCAAAATTAATCCTCCACCATTTTTTAACCCCCGACGAAAAACAGGGGTGTTATAAGTTTGACCTGTGTTACCTGTGTGTGAATGTGTGTTGTGGTAGTTTCAGTTTTTTTTTGTGTGTCTATGTATCTGTCTGTGGCATCGTAGCTCCCAAACCGATGGACCGATTTCGATGCGGTTTTTTTACTCGAAAGCTAGTTTAATCGAGATGGTTCTTAGCTAAGTTTAATTAAAATCGGTTCACCCTTATTCGAAATATTGAACTTTTAAATGACAAAAATAAATAAAAAAATTGGTTTTTGAATTTCTCCTCTTTTTTGTATGGGTGAGTGAATAACCAACTTAGAAAAGCTTAAAAACCCCAGACATTGTCATTTCAAAGTTTAATATTTAGAAAACGGGTGAACCGATTTTAATGAAACTTAGCTAAGAATCATCTCGATTAAACTAGCTCTCGATTAAAAAAACTGCATCGAAATCGGTAAATCAGTTTGGGAGCTATGATGCCACAAACAGATAGAACTTATAACACCCCAAAGAATCAAAAGGATATAAAATTATACCGTAGTCCCATGGGATTACAGGCATGGGAGCCAAGCCAAGGAGGGTTTTTCGTCGGGGGTTAAAAATTTGTTTTAGAAATAAAGTTATAAGAAAAAGATACCCGTCTCGATTTAGTTGCTACACGTATGCAGATTAGAGTGAGGCGCGCCGGATGCAATTTGTCGTATCAATATATTTCCAAAACAAATATTGTAGAGAATTTAATGAAGAACATATTGGTGATTGACGATTTTGATGTAGCTTTAACCGTTTTTGTTTTATAAATAAAAAACTGTAATTGTAAAAAATGTAAAACTGTAACTGACACAAAGGAGGGGGGGGGGGGGGAGGGGGTCTAAAAATCACTTTACGACTTGTTCCCACTTCTGCATTTTATTGTATACGTAAAAGCTACATGCATACTAAGTATGAAACTTAGTTCTGCCGGATGGGACCTCATCTTTAACATGACCCTTGATACGTATTACCAAGCGTAATGAAAAATAATTATAAATGGGACTGGGGTAAAGATCAAGAAGAAGAAGAAGCGTTTATAAACATAAAAAAATATCAGAATATCAAAAATTAAAGCATACGAGTAAGGTGAGTCATCTGATGTTAAGTGATCATGTTCACCAATGCCCAAATCCAAATATATTCTTAACCAGAGTGATTTACAGATGCGTTAGGCGTTAAATGAAACGCCTCTTATGCTCGTAATTCATATATTGTACAAGTATTATACTTATTAGTTTATACATGTAAGTATTGTACGTGTTTCTTGTCTTTTTGTTTTCGCCACCTAAATTGGCCTGTTCATATTCATCTCTGTGTATTACTGGTAGTCTGGCATAGGCCGCTCAGCGATAAGACCTCTATTGTCTACTCTGCTTGTTTTTCTGTAATCTATTCTGATTCGTGGTGTTCAATAAAGAATATTTGTATTGTTTTGCATTGAACTAAAACTTCAATGAGTTCATGAATACTCAACAATAAATATAATTTTATTTATTTATATATATACATTCATTTATACATTTTATTTATACACATATCACAAGTCCTATATATGTAATGCGTGCAGAAACCGTAGAAAATTACTAGCATGTTGACAGCAGTAACGTAATGTCATTACGACATCGAATTCGATGTCGTAATGAAATTTGGACATCGAATATGGATCTGAATATATTTGAAACCCTCGAAAACAATAATAACCTGTTAGTTTGGTATATTACTAAACACATTTAGGAATATTACAATTAAACTACATCTACAAACTCAACAAATAAAAATTACAATTAAAATAAACTAAAACAATAAAATAAATACTTAAACTTATCCTAAATTAAAACTAAAACAAAACTACTTACTTTACAAAAACTCGAATTCGATGTCGTTATGAGTTTCAAATTTGGAACGTCTTCAAAACCCAACACAACAAAAAATCTTAGTACTTAGATAGGTACGAAACGTCAGCTCGGTATGTTTATGATAAGAAAACTGTAAAATTCGTGACAGGTACGATAATTATGCAACTTTACATAAATTAGGCCTTAAAACACTAACTCGGCTTCGACTCGTTTTATAAAACCACACTCATGTTTTAAGGACCCTCATTATGTAACAGTTGCATAATTGCAGTAATATTGTGTAGATACCTACCTAACTACGTGAGTAAAACAGTTGATCACATGATGCGTGAGTCATGTGGTCACTTGAAAATGGTTTAAATCATAACCGCAAACTCAACTCAGAGGTAGCTTTGTGTCAGTCAAGTATGATCTCGACGATGAGTTGGAAAACCCATGAAAATTTCGCACATGCGTGGTTTTGAGCGAGTACTCCTTGTCTCGGCCTCGGCCGCCCGCGAGCGTTCACGTTCAGACGACGCGCGCCGGGCGCTCCGTTCGGAAGGGCTTGTCACTGTATACTCTGAATTTTTATTATTATACCTAATTGAAGTGCGTTTCGCGCTCAATTCTTTACTTGAATTGTTTGACAGTTTATTCATATATAAAGTATTCAGTTCGTCATTTATAAAGTTTGACATCGATTCAGTGTTTATGAACGAAGTGCTCGTCACACGGTGTCATTAGTGTTTGTTGTAAAGTGAACCGGTGTTTTTGCACTGAGGATAATTTGTATTGTAATTGGGCTATAATAGGCATACCTACTCATTTAGTTACCGCAGTAGTGGGTAAGTAAGTAGTCATTGTCAACTAGGTAGATACAAAAAAAAAGTGAATATTATTATGGTTTTCAGTCATAACATAACAGTTTATTCGATATTATTCAAAATGCAGTTCAGTGAAAGGCTAGTCAACCTTGCCTATATTTTAATACCAAGTATATACTTACAACCTTGCTAAAATTACAAAAAACAACGCCAAGCAGCGGCGTTACCAAAACATTGCAAATGATTAAGTGTGATAACAGCATGAGTAACAAACGTTTAATACTGCAAATTACTGTTGAATCATATACTTACCTAACTACTTACATATCTACTTGTCAGAACAAAGTAATATCTCAGACGCTCTGTAGTTATTCTACCTAGTGACTGATTTAGATTAGCGGAAGAGATGACAGAGTCCTAGTGGGGAAGGAAACTCAACTCATGACTTTAATTCCAAATAGGTAGGTAATTTTGTGAATTAGGTAAGTACATTTTTTTCAAGGCGCAATTCAAAGCATTCATCAGAGTAGTGGTAATGGTGTCTTGGTGAACGGTTGTTGTAGTGTTTAGCTTGGATAATGGCCTCGTGGAGAGTGCCGAAACGCGTCAGCGTGTAGTTTAGTGGTGGTGGTGATAGTTGGGTCTGTGTGGCATGTGTTGATTCGTATAGCAGTGGAGGCGGAGGTGCTGCATGGAAACATACATTTGCCGCACAGATTAACTATTTTTCACTAGTGGTCGCGGGTGAGCAAAGTAATTGTTTTTAGTTCATAAATATGAACCTCCGCAAAGTAACGCCTGATTCAATAAATTATTTATTCATCAGAATTGATGAAACGAGAAGCAGAACATTTTGTGAAGCTCAGGTAAAATTGGAATACAAGTTTTGGCCCTTTCACACCTGATGAGCGATTCAATCGCTCGCCACCTGCCCCCATCAAGGGATTTGCCAAAAAACACTCTCCGCGGTATTATTAAGAGCGAGAATCACAAATAATGTAAAATAATTTGACGACCGCTTACTTATACAGACCTACCTAATCCAATTCACCACCTGGCATATGTGTGTAGTGTACAGGCACAATGCATCTGAATATTTTAATGGGGACTCAGAATTTTGTAATGGGGATGTAAACTAGCTCACAGAATATGAATACTTAGACAGAATATCGGTTGGGACGCATGAAAGAAAAGAGTTTCTAGTGCTGACTTTTCTTCATTGGGAAAAGACCAATAAAATAATATGAAATAGCAAAACGTGACTCAAAACCTGTGCATGTTGCTTGTTCCTTTACCTACCTTAACAAAATAAACGAGCCATCTCTGGCAACTAGCAACTGTAATTCAATCAAGAGGCTTGTCATATATATGTATATCAGTAGGTATACATATAGGTATCTCGCACCATCGATGTTATGAGTTTTAGTTAATGATTACTAAATATTTATTTCATTTTCCCAAAAGTTGTCGCAGATTTAGTTAAAAATTGACCAATAAGCTGTACTGTTTCCATGTTAAAATATTTATAAATTGTGTACTACATACGAGTATCTAGTCAATCTTAAGTGGCGTGTTGGTTGAAGAGTCGAGCATGTAACTCGCGTCGGCAGGCGAGCCGCTCCCTTCCTCAATTATCCAATTTCCTTGTCAGATATCGACCTAGTCCGCACACACTTTGAGGTCAGTTTACCTACACCTATACACTTTACCATAAATAAGATATAGTCCGCTATACAAGTTTATCAAGCTCAAAAATGTCGTTGATAATGTAGTTCAGTGTGTAATTAAGTATACCTAAGTACAGATAGAACTCAATTGAATATTAGATATGTACGGGCCAAAAGGTCGGAAGCCACGGTTCTAATGTAAGATATACAGTTTACGCAGTTTAGTACATGAAATTAAACACAATTCATGGTAAAATAGAATTATAATGAATGACAGCTACCAACAACCACTTTTAAAAACATTCGCCAAAAACAGGGGCCGTGGCTTCCGGCCTTTCGACCCCTACAGATAGATATTAATACCTACCTCGAGATATTTACCGTTAAATTATTAGCGTCCATTTCAAACTGGCTTACTATTTTTTCACTTGCTGTAACTATAGTAGTTTATCTACACACATATCATAAGTCCTCTATAATGCGTTCAGAAACCGTAGAAAATGACCAGCATTGCAACACGACGACGACTTCTCGCCGACAGCGCCAGCCCCAGCACCACCTCCACCACCTCCAGTAAAGTAATAGTTATTACGACATCGAATTCGATGTCGTAATGACTTTTCGATATCGAAATTGATGTATCGAATTTGACAACCAACGTAATTTACAATCATAGTGAAATAAAACGAATCACTCACGTATATAAGTCGAGTTCAGTCCGACATGTATAATTAATAATGTGATATTTTTTTTACAAAAAAAACAGTTCACGAAACGTCAGCTCAGTATGTTTGTCTATGATTAAAAAAACAGTCAAATTCGTGACAGGTATGGGTATGATATATGCCTTCGGCTTCTGAACCCATCTTAGAGTACTTATAATATGTGTGTAGATAAAGTAATGTATGCAACTCCACATAATTAGGCCTTAAAACACTCGTGTTTTAAGGACCTTCATTATGTAGCAGTTGCATAAACTACTATTATGCAACTGCTACATAATGACCGAAAGGACGTTTCGTAAACTGTTTTATTTATTGTAGAAAAAAATCACATTATTATTTATACATGTCGGACTGAACTCGACTTATGTACGTGAGTGATCCGTTTTATTTCACTATGATTGTAAATTACGTTGGTTTTCAAATTTGAAACATCGAACATCGATATCGAAAACTCATTACGATATCGAATTCGATGTCGTAATGACTATTACTTTACTGGAGGTGGTGGAGGTGGTGCTGGGGCTGGCGCTGGCGGCGAGAAGGCGACGACGTACTGCATTGCTGGTCATTTTCTACGGTTTCTGAACGCATTATAGAGGACTTATGATATGTGTGTAGATAAAGTATATTGCTACATAAGATCGGAACGTGTTCCCCCGTAATCCAGAGTACAAAGATATCTCTTTGTGGACTGCATAAATTATCATTATTTACGGTGAAGAATGAAATACCTACCTTAGTGGGATGCATAATGAAGTAGTTTAGGTGGCAAGCTTGCACGTGTTTTTATGTGCTACGTTGCGTATGTTGTACGGTCAGCATTAAAATAGTTGATTGAAAAACTATGTAGGTAGGTAGGTACTTAACTTTTTTAATTCTACTAATTAAGTACCTTGGAGTCTGCCAAGAACATTAAACGAATAATTAATATCATCTTAGTAAATATTTTCGCTTACAGTAAATCAAATCATGCATTTTATAATAGGCATTGTTTAGATATTAGATACCGGGACTCCCTCTGTGTTGTCCTTTGACATTGTGACACAAACATTAGTCACGCAAACTATTAATTCAATGTAACTCGACCTTATCATTCAACCCAGACCTTGGGCCGTTTAATGAGATGAATTCATCTATTTTGGATTCAAAAGCTTTATGCATGATTGAAAACCATAATAGTATTTCTTAATTTGACCAACAAAATACGCGACATTTAACAGAAAGCTCAATTAAATTAAAATTCGGTAAAAAGTCGTGGCGCTGAAGCCAATCGCGATGAGCGGCATCGTTGATGAAGACGACAGCGAGACAGTGAAAGTAGCAGGGGGTGGCTGAGCGATGCTGGTGCGGGGTTGTGGCGGCGGTGAGCTGCGGCATTCGCTAGCGGAGCGGACGAAGGCGCTGGCGGCGCGCTGCCACGCGCTGCGCTCGCCGGCCGCGCGCGCCGACCAACGCAGCCCCGACCGCCGCCGCCCCCGACACAGAAAGTCCCAGACGCGGTGGTACGTTAAGGTAAGCTGCAATGTCACACGATAGACACTTTCAATATTGAGAATAGACCTAGTGAAATAAATTGTAAAAATAGAAAAACGATCGTAGCGTTAGAACAAAAATGTCATCGTATTTATTTTGTCGGGGAGCGAAGTCCCATAAGATATTCATATACTCGTACCGTTCACCGTACCTGTCTCACTCAAAGTCGCAAGCAAGCTTATTTAAGTGTCGCCTAGTTCACTAGGCTAGTTTTTCACAAATGTATCTAAATAATAAAACTAAGCAATAAGATTACAAAATACGGCTCCACATTTTTAAACACTTCACTAAACTTACTTCGGCATATACGTTTATTTATGTGTCTATAGCGTTTGGGATTTTTTATTGAAAAAAAGGTATAGTTATTGTTGATTTGGCTTAACAACAACAAAAACCGGGCAAGACCATGCGGGCTATGCATAGTGTAGGGTTCTGTTGCCGTTACAACAAATAATCTTCGTCCTTTTGTTGAGAAGCGCAGTTTTTCGGCAACAACTCGAAAACGGTAAACCCGATCATGTTGAAAATAAATTTCATTTAAAGTATTTTTACAGCGTTACCTTTGTAATTTTTTTCATATTTTTTGGACCTACTGTTTAAAACATAAAGGGGGGGGGGGGGGGGGGGAGATTCAGTTTATGCAAATTTCATAGCGATTATTTCCGAAAATATTCGCTTAATCAAAAATAAATATTAGGAACTTCAAAGAGTTCAAAGTGTTTCTAAAACAGCTGTCGAAATATGTGCCACACATTGATGTTTGCTGAAAAACAAATTTAATTAATATACCTGTTATAGTTTATGAGTAAAATGCCTGTTACATACGGACGGACGGACGGACGGACGAATGACATGAAGAAAGTATAGGGGTTCCGTTTTTGCCATTTAGGCTACGGAACTCTAATAAAAAGGGAATAATAAATACTTTCTAATATCTAGACTCTATCCTATCTGGTTGCGTAAAAGACGGAATGGCAGTGAGATGAGATATAAAATACTTACGTTTGCTTATTTATCACATCGGAAATCGATGATCCCACTGAATTGCTAATTCAGTTCATCTGATTCAAAAAATACGTATTAGCATAAGTTAAACTTAAGACACAGTGACTTACGTGCTCATTTGCATTAACCAATATTGGCGTCACGTCATGAATTCATGATTCATTTAATAACTTCATTGGTTCTAAATTCACATGTATTCACCAACCTACCTCCGACTAAGTTATATACTTACTTGATCTGAAACACAAAATAAACTCTCCTGTTAAATACTTATATGCCTTATTGTTCATACTAAAATAATTTTATCTGCACACACATCATTAGTCCTCTATTATGTGTTCAGAAACCGTAGGTAATGGCCATTAGTACGACAGTAAACTTTCGTCTTTAAAAATCAAGAATTTAAAAATAGGCCTAAAAAAGGGCCAAGTGCGAGTCGGACTCGCGCACTAGGGTTCCGTAGAAAATTTTTAACGCTTTTCCCCAGAGTTTTAAGAAATCCAGTATTAGTAGAGCCCTGCTCCTAAGCAAAATGTACGCAGTGTGGGGTCAACCTATATTGGTCTGCGAAATCTACAGACAGACATAAAAATTTAACATTTTGAGACTTTTCGGAGTGGTTGTGCTATAAGAGCTACCTTCATAGCAAATTTCAAGTTTCTAGGACAACTGGAAGTACCCTTTAGGTTTTTGGATTTCGGCAATTTGTATGGAAATAGCCTTTGTAATGACTGTTGTATCTTTAGATTGCGTTGACTTACAAGGTTGATATTTTCACGGCTTCAAGGGACCGCATGCTTGAGTATTTGATCCGTTTTTTCCTTTTGAGGTACGGAACCCTAAAAACATATAAAAAGTAAAAAAAAAAAATGCTGGGCCTGGTCCTATGATGTAAACTTTTGCGCAGTCGGGTGCCGTCTTTTTGTATTTGTAGGCCCTCCGTTGGTACGGCACCCGACTGCGCAAAAGTTTGCATAGTTCCAAATTAAAGGACCAGGCCCAGAAATTTTATTTATTTACTACTTTTGTAGGTTTTTTTTTATTAATGTCCGGGGCTTGTTACGTTTTAATTTAACTTTTTTTGCCACTACACATTTAATTCACTTTCCAAGATGTCACAGGGCTCCCGGAATCTGGTTCCCGAACTTAGCCATACTGACGAAGACATCAACGGGCTCTCACGTTTTTGATTTGCACTTGACAAAACTCCCCGACGTTTTCATTTCAAAATGTAATATCTCAAAAACGGCTAAACCGATTTTTGTGAAACTTAGCTAAGAACCATCTCGATTAAACTAGCTTTCGATTAAAAACAGTCCCGGTCATCCGTTCAGGAGCTACGATGCCACAGACAGATACACAGGTCAATCTTATAACACCCGTCTTTTTGCGTCGGGGGTGAAAAATACGGCACTCTACTGCGAAAAAGCTAATATACCTAGTTCCTAATTAAAGGACCGGGCCCAAAATTTTTATTTTAAACTTTTTATAGGTTTTTATTATGTCGGGGGTTATTTTAATTTTGATTTAATTTGTGGTAGTTTATTTTGAGCAGTGGTTATCGTGCGGTGTCTTGGCTTCGTTAGCAATGCAGGTCAAGGCTTGAGTTATGTGAGCGTCGGTGTCGGTGCATGCACACAGGAATGCAGGCCGCGTTAGTGCCTTCTGTATTCCGATACTGCGGCGTGTGGATTTGGAGTGAAATAAATAAATAAATATCATGGGACAAATTGACACCAATTGACCTAGTCCCAAACTAGGCAAAGCCTGTACTATGGGTACTAGACAACGGATAAACATACTTATATAGATAAATACATACTTATATACATGTTAAACATCCAAGACCCGAGAACAAACATTCGTATTCATCATACAAACATTTGCCCCTACCGGGATTCGAACCCGGGATCTCAAGCTTCATAGTCAGGATCGCTAACCACTAGGCCATCCGGTCGTCAAAATAGGCTCAAAATCTCTATTGTTTTCTTGCAAGTAGGTATTTTTAACCGGCTTCAAAAAAAGAAGTTTGTATACTCCTGAGGTGGTTTCATTGTCACCAGTTCAGGATTTGATGACGGGGTCCCAGGGAAATCGAAGGCAACCCTCAAATTTCATAGACACGTATCACATGTTTCATGTATTTCCTAAAACGATTTAAGACAAGTATTTGCGTTTGTTGTAATTGGTGATGAGCTGGTGATGGAAAGTACAACTCCTAAATGCTCAAGAGTTGAAGGACAATACTTTAAATATTAAATAATTTACGAGATTACAATCTGATTCAAATTGATGATTGAAATCTTTTAACTAAATGTAAAACAGAAAACATAAAATATTCCCCTTAAGCTATCAGTTATATAGCCTAGTTATCACAAATATGAAGTCGGTGCTTCATTTAAAGGATATTCTGCTCGCACCGCACCAACTTCATATTTCAGATAGGCCATAAAACTGATGCCTTAAGATGGTTATTTTATGTTTTCTTTGAAGGCGGTTTCCTTTTTTAACCGACTTCAAAAAAGGAGGAGGTTCTACGTTCCACTGTACGTTTTTTTTTTATGTATGTACATTGATTATTCCGTCAATTGTAGACCGATTTTCAAAATTCATTTTTTATTCGAAAGGGTATAATCCTGAGGTGGTCCCATTGACACCAAGTCATGATCTGATGATGGGATCCCAGGGAAATCGAGGGCAACCCTCACATTTTACAGGCACGTACTATGTGTTTCATATATTTTCTAAGGTTATTCAAGTATTTGCGTCTGGTAGTCATCATCTCATGATGATGAGCTGATGATGGAAGGTACAACTCCTTAGCGGTTAGGAGTTGGAGGATAATTCTGAAAATGTTAAATCATTATTCGAAAGGGTATACTCCTGAGGTGGTCCCACTGTCACCAAGTCATGATCTGATTATGGGATCTCAGGGAAATCGAGGGCAACCCTTAAATTCTAAAGGCACGTATCATGTATTTCATATATTTTCTAAGGCTATTCAAGTATTTGCGTCCGGTAGTCATCATTTCACGTTGATGAGCTGATGATGGAAGGTACAACTCCTTAACGGTTAGGAGTTGGAGGATAATTCTGAAAATGTTAAATCAACGTAAAATTGTGAAATAAAAATCTTTTAACAAAAAAGTAAAACCGCCTTCAAAAAAAAACCTTAGAAATAAAACGTAAAATAATCCTCTAAAATAATGATAAATAAATAAAATAAATTAAAATGCGTTTATTTCGGACAACAGAAACTAAAGCCTAGAGTTTTATGGCCTAGCACTAAGTAGCAGAAATATGAAGTCGGTGCGGTGCGAGCGGAATATTCTTTGTATGAAGCACCGACTTCATATTTCTGCTGCTTAGTGCTAGGCCATAAAACTTTAGGCTTTAGTTTCTGTTGTCCGAAATAAACGCATTTTATTTTATTTACTTATCATTATTTTAGAGGATTATTTTACGTTTTTTTTTCTAAGGTTTTTTTTTGTACTAAGGCCGAGCATCAGCGTTAGAAGGCTTTAATTTTTCACCCGACTGTAACGGAGCCCAAAATAAGGGTTATGTTTTTATCATAATTTCAGATCAGGCAACGCTGCCAGCCTTTTGGGCACCATGCCACGGGGGCCTTATTTAGATTTAATTTAGTTTTAAGTTTTAGTTTATTTAGTTTTAGTTTAGATTTAATGTCATTGTAAATTGCTTTTATATCAGATTAGGTTTTAAAAAGCCGTGTATCAAATTACGATGTGTGAAGATAATCCATTGTTATAGTAATTTGATGACTAATAAAAATATTTTCGCTACAGGAAGGTGAAGCTTGAACATTATCGAATGGTTAAATTCAATGCTTATCAATGCCACGAGTTCCCACATTTTTAAATCTATATGCAGCAGGTAGCGCGTTCATTCATGTAGGGTGAATGCCCGATTTAGCGAGCATTTGGTAATACTAGACTTAAAGTACGTTGACTCTTCTCCCGTGTTCCTCCGCAGCGAATACCTTCCAAGCGTTTTGGCAAATTTCCAAACTTTCCAAAACAAAATCCTTTTATTACTTGACCAGCAATCCAAGTATACGTTCTTAACGTTTTTAGGGCATTTCCTAAGTTTTATTCCTCATAAATACATGAACTATTGAACTTATAAATTGTCTTTACTCTTTTGTAAATTTTTGGAAAGGTCACATTGTATCACACGACCGAAATTTGAAGACATTTTAGTAGGTCTAAAAACAGATTTAGGATTGCGGTTCTACTAACTTTGTAAGGAAAGTAAACCGTTTTGATTTTTCCTGAGAAAATTAAATTAGTTTTTTGCAGATTTTATACAATATAAAATCTGCAAAAAACTAACTTAATTTTCTCTGCACGCGTAATATCAAGCAACCACCGAGCAACGTTGATTTCTCAATTTTCCTGTTAACGTAGTGACATCAATGACCGATAACTTTTAACCGACTTCAAAAAAGGAGGAAGTTCCGTTCACTGTATGATTTTAATGGACCGAAAAACAAAAAATAATCATCCAAAGCCATGAGTTTTATGGCGTATTAGCTGTTGCCCGCGACTTCGTCTGCGTAGGTTTCGGTTATCGCTATCCCGAGGGAACTATACAATTTTCCGGGACGAAAGATAGCTTGTGTTTCAATCTAGCTATCCCCATTCCAAATTCCATCCAAATCCGTCTAGCCGTTTCAGCGAGAAGAAGTAACAAACATATTCGCTCACAATTTTTGTGCTAGACCATGGCATTATTTTATGTTTTTATAGGGACGTTTTATAGGAGATTGTATTTGTTTGTAAAATTACAGTAGGTATTCTTACCATGTCCTAAATAAAAGTTACAATTGAATGTGTTATAAGTTATAAAGTAAAGACCTATACGAATAAAATAATATCCTTAGTAACATAATATGAGTAGCGTATATTATAACTTTTAATTATATGTATATAGATAGAATGAGAACAAAAAAAACATTTAAAATCTTTCCTTGCAAATCGTTGAGTAGGTCGAGGTTACCAACCCAAGGCCGCTGACCGCTGGTGGGGGGCTGGGGGCGCAAGGACCGCGCAGGCAGGGCGGCCCTGAGTCCCTGCGGGGACCCTTTGTGACATAGGTACCTATTTATCCGATGTCCCTGACCAGCGCACTTAATAGGAATTCTATCAAAGACAAAGGTAAATATAACTTTGTTTTCTTTTATTACAAAGGATTTTGAAATTTAAGGATTTCTATTTCAAGGTTTATCGTTTACTAGCTCATGCCCCGCGGCTTTGTCCCCCTGAAATATTTCAAAATGGGCTAGTTCCCTATCCCGTGGGAATTGCAAAATTTCAAGTCTCTAGGTCCAGTGGTTTGGCTGTGCGTTGTCTGTCAGTCAGTCAGTCAGTCACGGTACTGTTTTATAGGTATAGACTACATCAATGACATTGTATACACCATTGTATCACCTCGTTCAAAGTCAACTTCAATTTTTAGGGTTCCGCACCTCAAAAGGAAAAACGGAACCCTTACGTTACGAAACGAAACGGATCACTATAATACCTACCTGACTCTCGTCTCGTGCTTCCTGGCGACTGAGCAAAAGGGTCTAGACAGACAGCGAAGTAATTATTTTTAGTTTGAAACAAAAAACTGCGGCCACGTGAACCAGTTAAATCAGTTTTCAAGACTAGTCTAAAGAAGTGAAAAAAAAAACCCGCCAAGTGCGATTCGGACTCACGCACCGAGGGTTCCGTACAAATTTGTTGGTATTTAAATAGTTCGTCTGTCACGGGAATTGAGTCCCGAAGATTTTCCCACTTTGCCGGAGGTTTAAATTGTCCAGTGTTAGAAGAGTCCTGCTCTTAAGCAAAATGTACGCAAAACGGTGTCATTTTATATTGGTCTGTGACATATACAGCAAACATAAAAAACAAGATTTTCAGACTTATCTGATTGGTTGTGCTATGAGGACTACCTTCGAACCAAATTTTAAGTGTCTAGGACTACTGGAAGTACCCTATAGGTTTTGATTCCACGGCAATTTGTACGGAAACGCCTTTTTTAATGACAGTATCTTTTGATTACGTTGAGTTAGAAGTTTGGTTTTTTCACAGATTCTAGGAATTGCAGGCTTGAGTAATTTGATATTAATTTCAGCCTGCTATCTCCACGTGTTCCAGAGAAAAAGGGTCTTGACAAACTTCACAGACAGACAGATGGACAACGAATAGTGATCCTATAAAGGTTCCGTTTTTTCCTTTTGAGGTACGGAACTCTAAAAACATCTATTAGGTCAGCGCGAGGGCATCGCCTCTTGGGCTATTCGGTCCGATGCTCGATGGCGATGAGTATCGATTGCGGAGGTGTTGGGGCGACGACCTCTGCCATTGCTCGCACTATTCTTCTATCTTAATTTTAGCATTAAATCAATCTATCAACGAAATTAAGGATTAACGGCATCTAAAAGTGAAATAAAAATAAAAACAAGAAACAAATTTGGAAATGTGAAAAAATCAGGGCAGTGCGCCAGTAGGGCATATAAATTTAAAAGGAAAACTATCACAGATAAGTAGGCTTTAAGGTTTGCGAGTAATATTTGACTAACCTATTTATGGTTGTCTATGTCAAAACCGATATAAAATTACCTCACACTGCGTACCTACAATTTGCTTAGTAGAGCTCTGCTAATACTGGACAATTTAAAATACTCGGGAAAGGCGGGAAAAATCTTCGAGGCTCGACTCCCGTGATAGACAAATTATTTACATAATTACAAATTTGTACGGAACCCTCTTTGCGCTAATCCGACTCGCACTTGGCCGGTTTTTAATCTCTGAAAATACAACCCGTCCCGACCCGTGGGATCAGTATCAATGTTGTGTCAAGTAATTAAAAACTAGTAAGTAACCTACACTTACACTTTGGTATGGGATTCGAAAAAAGAAGTAGTTTATGTAAAAACTAGCAGTCCGTCCCGGCTTCGCACGGGGTAGACAATTATTTATTTTTGGAAATTTGGATATAAACCACTTTTTTTCACAAATATTTAAAAAAAAACCCACAGTTATATTGTATGTAAGTCTATTTATGTTCAATTTCTTTGATGGTTTAAGTGGCGGGCACTTAAATAAGTAATATCTTTTGAATGGAAAGTCCAATTTAAATAATTTAAAAACTATTTTATAGGTAGTTAAATGGTCTTGACCAATTAATAATTTATTTGGATAAGGATTAATATAAACACATAAATAGCATGGTTTGAATTTGGTTAGCATTTTCATTAATGTTTAAAATGAAAAAAGTGGTTGTAGTGACATAACTACAATAGTTGGACATATGCTACCGCCGAGTTTTTTGTAGACATTATGATGTTCTTCAATATTGTTGTACATTATTTTGTTCTATTGCTAATAGTTTCGGCAGCGCATTCGACGAAAGACATTTTAAGACTCATTTTTTTACACCTTCGGTTACATTGTTCAAATTTTACCAAGGATCCCTAACTTTTTTCAAAATGAAATGTAGCCTATGTCAAATTGGAAGAATGTAGCATTCTATTGGTGAAAGAATTTTTTAAATCGGCTCAGTACTTTTTGAGCCTATTCATTACAAACATACAAACATACAAAAGTAGGTACAAATCTTTCCTCTTTATAATATTAGTGTAGACTAGTGTAGATGTAGATGTAGATGTAGATGTAGATAAATAACGTCGAAACGTTTGACATAATGCCAATTATTTTGGCAGTGATGGTACTGGTACCCGGTAACAAAGTATCTATCTAAATATTTCTGATTGTAATAACAAAAAAGTAAAACCGCCTACAAAAAAAAAACCTTAGAAAAAAAACGTAAAATAATCCTCTAAAATAATGATAAACAAATAAAATAAAATGCGTTTATTTCGGACAACAGAAACTAAAGCCTAAAGTTTTATGGCCAGCACTAAGCAGCAGAAATATGAAGTCGGTGCATCATTCAAAGAATATTCCGCTCGCACCGCACCGACTTCATGTTTTTGCTGCTTAGTGCTAGGCCATAAAACTTTAAGCTTTAGTTTCTGTTGTCCGAAATGAACGCATTTTATTTTATTTTATTTGTTTATCATTATTTTAGAGGATTATTTTACGTTTTTTTTCTAAGGTTTTTTTTTTAAGGCTGTTTTACTTTTTTGTTAAAAGATTTTTATTTCACAATTTTACGTTGATTTAACATTTTCAGAATTATCCTCTAACTCCTAACCGTTAAGGAGTTGTAACCTTCCATCATCAGCTCATCAACATGGGATGATGACTACCAGACACAAATACTTGAATATTGAATAGCCTTAGAAAAAATACATGAAACACATAATACGTGCCTATAAAATTTGAGGGTTGCCCTCGATTTCCCTGGGATTCCATCATCAGATCATGACTTGGTGACAATGGGACCACCTCAGGAGTATACCCTTTCGAATAATGATTTAACATTTTCAAAATTATCCTCCAACTAGTAACCGTTAAGGAGTTGTACCTTCCATCATCAGCTCATCAACATGGGATGATGACTACCAGACACAAATACTTGAATAGCCTTAGAAAAAATACATGAAACACATAATACGTGTCTATAAAATTTGAGGGTTGCCCTCGATTTCCCTGAGATCCCATCATCAGATCATGACTTGGTGACAATGGGACCACCTCAGGAGTATACACTTTCGAATAAAAAAAAAAAAATTCAAAATCGGTCTACAATTGACGGAGTAATCGATGAACATACATAAAAAAAAAAAAGACATACAGTGGAACGTAGAACCTCCTCCTTTTTTTGAAGTCGGTTAAAAAGCTAATAGGTAAGTGGTATTTATGTCCGAGTTGAAAATTCATTTCAGTTATATGGACAGTAAGTTATGTACATACTTGTACTCGTAGAATTCATGTACCTATTTGATTAGATTGGTTCACTTCGATTGTTCGTCAAACAATTCGCAGCGAGCAGTGCGTAAGTAATCAGTGTCACGCTACGAAAATGGGTATTGTTGTGTGCTACTTTCAATTTATATAGTAGTTTCGTATTTATACCTAATATTGGCTATTCCATGAATCAGTTGGTGACGATATCGCTGCCTCGGGTAGTTATCCTTTTTTTCGTTCCTATTTTGGGTATTCGTCAGTATTCGGCATATAAAACAGGTTTTGTTATTCTATATTGTTCTATATACTTGACTCTGCAAGGCTCTGCTTATTCTTTTCAAAAATAATGAAAATAAGAAAACACACTTTTACAATATTAGCTAGGATGGTTGAGTTCGCATCGTCGTCGTTCGAAAAAAAAAACTGTTATGGAGAGCCTGGGAAATCATATCATTACCAAGTTTGAAGCTGGGCTATGCTGCAACAACCGGAGACCGCTGACTGACAAGCTTGCTGTTTTACAAATAAGGAAATGGGCGCGCGTGTTTACTTGACGTTTCTTTAGGAAACCTCACACTCACACTTGCATTGCAAAGGAATGACCGACATTGCTTTTTACTTTGCTGTTTGCTAGCATAGAAACGCAGCTATGCTTAAAGTTAGTGTTCTAGGTATAAGCTTAAAAGGCTACCCGAGAGAACGTCTTCCATTTCCTGTACAGCCAGGCACCTAGCGACATATTAAAGAGTACCTAGTTTGACACTTTTTAGGGTTCCGTACCGAAAGGGTAAAATGGGACCCTATTACTAAGACCCCGCTGTCCGTCCGTCTGTCTGTCTGTCCGTCCGTCTGCACCAAGCTGTAACCGTGATAGTTAGACAGTTGAAATTTTCACAGATGATGTATTTCTGTTGCCGCTATAACAATAAATAGGTACTAAAAACAGAATAAAATAGATATTTAAGCGGGGCTCCCATACAACAGACATGTTTCTTTTTATATCATTTTATAACATGATGATGCCCGAGCCTGTAGGTACTGTACATTCATTAAGTATAATAACTGAATGAAAAAAGATTGTCTAGCCTAAAAAGTGTCAACGTTGTATTGGTGCGATCGGCGGGGCAGGGGGAGGAGGGGGGGGGGGGGGGCGCCGCCGGCCGAGCGCGTCCGTCACGCCGCCGCACGCGCAGGGCCCTCCGCACTGTCAACTTCACTGACGTGACTTTCTTTATTGCTAGTGCCTTGAGTTGTAATTATGCACAGTCATTACCCCTATAAGATGGGTTATAAACATTATTCAAATAATTTCCGTTTTGTGCTGTAACTTAAATAGACTATAATAATATTAGGTAGTCATTTGTTTAACAGTTATTAAGATGCCTCTAATGAAGTAGTCGTTCTACTGTATTTGCTGTATTAATAGCAGATCGTATGTATGTATGTATATCTCTTTATTGCACATAAAATATAAAATAACAGATAACAGAACAAAAGCAAATGTACAACGGCGAACTTATCCCTTAAAGGGATCTCTACCAGCTAACCTTCGGGCGATTGACAGGACATCAGAAAAAATAGTAGACATACAAATAAAAGTAAAAGGAACCGGAACCTGAAACTAACCTAAATAACTAAAGCATTTAAAATACACATACATAGAAATACAGATACACTCTAGTACATACCAATAGCATAACGATAAATTAATACATATCAAAAAATATGTACTACATAAAAATACATATGTACACGAATTAGAGAACATACAATATCCAATTAAGAGAAATCGTCAAGCCAGTAGGTACTTCCTCAAGCGATTTTGCAGGATCGTATATTTAGCTTAAAATAATGATTATTAAATTATCGCCAAAAGGTAAAATGTCCCTGTACCCGACACTGTCCCAATAGTTGGCACCTTCAATATAAAGGTGAAAAGTAGGGTGTCAAAACCTTACCAATAGAAATGGTGGCTTCGATGGACTGCGAATGCAAGCTATAGAAATGCGTACTTACCTATATTATTCTCGTCTCAAAACGAAACGAAATGCACTCAAGTTATGACTGTCGTCAAGTGGGATCAGCGAGGCTGCAAGTCTGAAATAAGGAGGGTACGGTAGCGTTAGCGTGTCCTATCTAACTTTACACTTATTGATTCGATATCCAACTTTCATAATTATCGAAAGTCAGCATCCGCGTGTACCTTTATTAATAAATGTAGCTGGGTCAATCAACTTTCTCCAGCAAATGTTAGGATTTTCAACAGCTATATGCCAATTCCTTCATGCTCCATCTCCTAAGCATGTAAATCCCGAATTTCGGGTTAGTGGTGCCTTAGAAAATCTTATTTTAGACGAGTTAACCGGGGGACATATCCATGGCAACGAGTGGGAAATAAAAGTTGATTGACCCTGCTGTTGTCTACAGGCGTCTTAGGCTAGCTAGACAGACGTGCACTGACCTGGGTTTGAGATATGGTTTTACACTGACTCGGGATTAAGTAGACGTATTTGTATCGTCTAACATAATGTTAACTCCGAATTGTGTTAACTCAGGTCGGCGCAAGTCGGCCTGACTGTTTTTTTTGACAAATTGTTAAATCATAGATAGATACATTCACAGACAGACAGACAGACAGACAGACAGACATATACAGTACAATGTGGTGGTGCTAACGTGGTGTCAGTGTGGAGTGTTTTTTTTATACATATACAATGTTTACAGCAGTTTTTTCATGTTAAAGTATTTTTATTTTCCTTCCCTTTAGCTTAGCTTCGATTAAACGCGTGCGATCGCTGCAAATCGTACAATGCTATACTCCTATCTTATACATATACTCGTATTAAACTAATTACATGCAGTCTATCTATTGATGAAAACCGCTTTAAAATCCGTTGCGGAGTATGATAGATTTAAGCTTACTTATGTACACAGACATACATGCAGAGGACAGACGGCGGGAAGCGACTTTGTTTTATATACCTACTATGTAGAGATAAGGTTGTCATCATTATTCGAATGACGTATTTTAATGGAGTAAGCTTTAAATGTAGAACGTCATTATTTATATGTATAACATAAATTATGCGTCACACAACACAACTGGTCACACATAGGTATAACTAGTTTGTTTCCCTATTCGTCATAAAACGGGATTCTATATGAACTAATACACGCGTTTTGTGGACGCGGGTGAGCAATAATAATTGTTTTTAGTTTAGGGATTATGTGAACTCTGAGTTTAGTATGATTTCAAAACTGCGTTGTAGTTAACGTATTATTTAGAATTAAAATATTAGTGCAGCCAGCCAGTGGAACAAGGAGGCTAGAACATTTTGTGACGTTAGGTCAGTTATTATGAGGAAGAAATCACACAGAACTGTACAAGTAAAACGTACTGTGAGTATACAATAGCACATTATGGTACAAGTTTGCTGAGTTGCTTATCATTATCACACTTCAAGTGAGTTTTAATATAAATGAAAATAATCGATTTATTGATTATTTTTGTTTTTATTTTTATGAAACATTCATAGAATGAAATTCAACATACAATGACAATGCAAAGAAAAATTCGTTAAGCAGCTGGACTTGAACCAGCAACCTCGGTAATCCGTACCACGCTCCACCAATTAAGCTATACTTAACGTTGGTGTACCTAACGAATTTTTCAATGCCTTGTGTCATATTTTATTTGGAAGATGAATGTTTCATAAAAATAAAAACAAAAATAATCAATAAATCGATTATTTTCATTGATTCAGAAAATAGCTCCATCTCTTGCCACTAATGCGTAACTGTAGAAGTTCCATAGTGGGTGAGCTGCTTGATTAAGCTACTCATAGATGGCGCTGAGGAGAGATCTTCCAAATAAAATATGACACAAGGCATTGAAAAATTCGTTAGGTACACCAACGTTAAGTATAGCTTAATTGGTGGAGCGTGGTACGGATTACCGAGGTTGCTGGTTCAAGTCCAGCTGCTTAACGAATTTTTCTTTGCATTGTCATTGTATGTTGAGTTTTAATATAGCCGAGGAGTGAAATTTTTCAACATACTTGCGAGGAAGAATAAAATTAATTGTAAACATTTATTAAGTGTTCAACTGTGTCGTAAGGTATTGGTTATTCGGAGCTACTTTTAAGAAGTTTTTAATGTACGAGGGCTGTTTGATAAGTACCCGTTTATGGAAAAAAACAAAATTTTTTTTTGTATATATGCATTTATTTTTCTACGTAGTTACCTTTTAACTCTATACATTTGTTCCACCTATACTCAAGCTTCAATAAACCATCCAAAAAGTATGATTTTGGAAAGTCATTAAAATAGGCCTCTGTGGCGGCAATGACTTCGTCATTTGATCCAAATCGCTTGCCACCGAGCCATTTTTTTAGGTTGGGAAACAAAAAGAAATCGCATGGGGCCAAATCTGGAGAATTCGGGGGGGTGAGACAATAGTTCGTAGCGTAACTGTGCTAATTTAGCCGTCACAACTCTGGACGAATGAGCCGGGGCGTTGTCGTGATGAAACAGTACTTTTTTCTTTTTTAAATGGGGTCGTTTGTCCTTCAACACGGCGTCAAAGTCATCCAATAAATTGGCATAGTACTGCCCTGTTATTGTTTTTCCCTTTTCTAAATAGTCAATATGTATAATACCCTGCGAATCCCAAAAAACGGTCGCCATGACCTTTCCAGCCGATGGGACGGTTTTTGCTTTCTTTGGAGCAGGTTCACCCGGTAAAATCCACTGCTTCGACTGCTCTTTCATTTCCGGGGTGTAGTGGTGGACCCACGTTTCGTCCACGGTCACGAAACGACGCAGAAACTCCTTCGGGTTACGTTTGAACACGGCCAAACACTGCTCCGAAGTAGTCAGTCGGTTCTGTTTTTGCTCCTCCGTGAGTAAACGCGGCACCCACCTCGCCGATACTTTCTTCATACCCAATTTTTCTTCTAATATGTGTTGTACCCTCTCTCGATTGAAACGTTTACAGCATCAACGATTTCTCGAAGTTTAATTCGGCAGTCGGCTAAAACGATATTTTAAATTTTCTTAACAATATCGTCTGTAGTCACCTCAACTGGCCGGCCTGGGCGATCTTCATCAAAGACGGTTGTTCTCCCCCGCTTAAACGCGTTTTACCAATATCTGACGGTTGTCATAGAAGGAGCACATACATGGTAAACCGTTTGCATTCTTACTTTTATTTCATCACATGTTTTTCCTTCCAAAAATAAGAATCGAATTACAGACCGATACTGTTCTTTCTCCATTTTAACAATTTTAAGTTCACGCCTTCACTGAATCGTCGTCAAATGAGAAAAAAAAACAAAAGAATGCCTTTTTTTTTTAATTTCCCGCCTCTGAAAAATGGCTTAAAAAGGTGGTATACTTATTTGCAGCCCACGTATTGGCGGTGGGACCTTGGAGTTCTTTAGAAACCGTTGAATTTGAATACTTGTTGATGCCGATACCGCACAGTACTTTGCAACATTTAGTATAATTATACAACACAACGAACTGCAACTGTACGTATTTGCCATTTTAATAAGCAGGCTATAAACACATTTTCGTTTATGGTGTTCTTCCTTTGTTTTAAACCTTCGTCGGCTAACGTATATTTGAGTTTTGATTCACGTGGCAATAATTAACTTTAAAAACATCAATTGCATTTTCACAAATATATTTGTTCTTTGTTTTTAGGCGTGAAAAGACTTTGCTGAGATTAAAAAAATAATATAGCGTACAAAGCGCAAGTGCAATAATCATGTATTATGATCTTAAAAGACCGCGCAATAAGAGTAAATTTTCAATGAAGTGTTTTGAAGAAAAAAAGGATACTGTATGAGTTATACTTTGTTGTTCTAATCGCTTTTAAGGTTTATATTTAGAAGAGGGTTGGTGGGTGCGGGACTGCGGGTGCATGTTGCGTGGTGGCGCGTGGTGGGAGGAGGGGGGGGGGGGGGGTTCAGGGTGGCGGCGACATCCTACTCTTGGCGTCTGCTATTTTTAGTCCGCGTTGCACGCCTGGTCGATAAATTTGATATCTTTAACTATTTCAAACGTCTGAATTGCTTGGCGTCGGAATAGGTATGAGGAAACGTAGCGAGCAGTGCTGATCGGGCCCCCCTTGCGCGCCATTACCACTCTTGGGCGTTCTGAAACGTAGCGCGCAGTACTAATGGAGCCGCCCGTGACGCCATTAGGTACAGCTTTAGGGTTAAAGGTCCGAGGGTTTTATTTAGGACATAACATAATTGTTGGATGCACGGAAATACCCGCCCCAGTCAGTTGGATGCACGTAAATAGCAATTCAAATTTTATTCACTCACATAGAGTCCTTAATTAATTGGCCATTGATCTCAAGTCCCGCTGTTAATTAACACGAATCGTAAATTAGTGTTTAAATGCCTTGTACTTAGGCATTTACGTCAGAATAAAGGGATTAGGAAAGGTCAGCTACTTACGCTGCCTAGTCAGATCTGAAACCTGACACTAAATTACAGCAGTCATAGTAATAAAACATCATATTATATACCTATCAGTACCTGTTCAAAGAGCCGGTAATTTTGCAATACGGAGTCTTATTATAATTGATGTGGATATTTTCCGAATCAGTGATCTAGATCTAAACGATGATGACGTAAAAGCTCTTGATCGATTAGTATGGTTTCTCTATTTCATTGGCGTCGGTATTGTTAGATGCCTTCGTACCTATGCCTAGAGCTATGAACTGAGAGTGTCTGTTTTATTTTTTTAGTTCAAACTAGCTTCTATGTACTTTAATATGTTAAGCAGTTTTTATTTTGTTTGGAATATATTCTAGGAAGACGATTTTTATCCATTTTGGTAGTTGTTACTTTAGAACCTCCCGCAACAAAAAGTGAATCAAAAGTTATCTTACAAAGACTATTATTAAATTTATGAATGTATTTGTTGTTTAAGGTAGGTAAATATAGATTGTATTGTTGCTATTAATATCATTGCAGGCATAGCATTTAAGTATAGGTAGGTACTCCGTTTATTTTAAGATTTGTAATTTAACAGAACAGTCATATTTGCACATGTTTTTAAGAATCACGAAGACACTACCTATATTTAAAATCGTGTTTACTTGTATGAGGAAAACATAATTAATAGCTATCGATAATTACACGTATTTTTCCCATTCGTGTTACAGTTTGACCGTTAATTCAAATCTTAAAATAACTGGAGTAGGTATAGGTAGAGCGAGTACCTAATGAAACGCTCCATCGGGCGCACGCGCGCAGGCGCAGGCTCCCTGCCGTGCGTGCCTTATGTTGTGTTTCCTCTTTACTAGATGTGCTTAAATTAATCCTCAGCTTCTAGCTGTAGCTGTTTGGTTAAGATTAAAAGCAATCTTAAGAGTAAGTCATTTTCGAACGAGAGACAGGGTTTTTTTTTTTTTTTTTAGTTTATCTAAAATTCTTAAATGATATTATCTACACACATATCATAAGTCCTCTATAATGGGTTCAGAAAACGTAGAAAATGCAGCACGACGACGCCTCCCCCCGCCAACCACCACCACCAGCAGGTCCAGCAGTAAAGTAATAGTCATTACGACATCGAATTCGATGTCATAATGACTTTTCGATATCGAATTCGATGTATCGAATTTGACAACCAACGTAATTTACAATCATAGTGAAATAAAACGGATCACTCACGTATATAAGTCCAGTTCAGTCCGACATGTATAATTAATAAAGTGATATTTATTTATTTTTTTACAAAAAAAACAGTCAAATTCGTGACAGGTATGGGTATGATATATGCCTTCGGTTTCTGAACCCATCTTAGAGTACTTATAATATGTGTGTAGATAAAGTAATGTATGCAACTCCACATAATTAGGCCTTAAAACACTCGTGTGATCCTATTATGAAACTCAGCTTCGCCTCGTTTCATAAAAACACACTCGTGTTTTAAGGACCCTCATTATGTAGCAGTTGCATAAACTACTATATTTTATAATTGTAATGTTCACACGATTTTTTTCCTCTAACCTATGAAGGCATCTACACCCAGGAAAGTCAATTTAAATTAGTATACTTAGTATTTTAAGTATTAGCGAAACTCTACACATAGGTAGTTCATTTGTCATCATTTAATGTGATTTACCGTGGACATGTGTAGAGAAACGTTTTGGTATAAGCCTGTTAGAGACGGTAAATCCGTTCGGCCACGTGTTTTGTGCTATACTTGTGTGCTAGTGTGGTTACTGCATTTAACACCCGGGTAGGCAATCATCGTACGTCAAGCATTATTGACATGCTCTATTGAAGTTTTTCACGCGATCTCTCTGCGTGAGAGCAGTTGCTCACCGCCCGCGCCGCTGTATCAGCGTCTCGCCGATTCTTGCTAAATCAAGATCGAAACTTTCGAACCGCTCTTCATAGTTATTGCGAAAAGTTATTAACCGTGTTGCGTAATATGACATTCCATCAGGGCTCGACTCTCAGCTATACTATCATAAACCAGTGTGAAAGTGCCTCATAGTGCACCGTCAACTTTGTTATGCGATGATCATATAACATGTAAATGAAAAGTTTCATAACGTTTGAAGTGAAAATGTGATGATATTATAGAAGTTAATAGACCGAGTTAGGGTACTTAATGCACGATAATTGTCCGTAGTTCGTACCTACTGTTTAGAAAACGTATTATAAGCAAGGGAGAGTTGTTAAGGCATTGGAATCGAAGAGTTAATCGATCTAGCTATCGAGGTGATAGCTAGAAACACACTGTTTGTAAATCGGTTAACTGAAGCGAGTCCTCGCGGCGAGCCGGATGCGGCCAGCAAGTGGCCGCCCGAGCCCGGCCGCGATTTCCCCCGCGCCCGCGGCACGCACGTCCACGCGCCGACCATGCTCTCCCTCGCTGAGCAAACGCATTACTCTGATCGATCCAATTGCAGAATCATTCGATTTGCATATGCTTAATTGCACGGCGCGGTGTGCGTAGTGAAAGTGAGCGTGATGCGCTGAGACGCTCAGCTGAGCTGCCGTGACGTCGCGCGTGACGTCGCGAGCATGGGCCATGTGGAAGATATGCGGCGTTTGTAAGGCCGAGCCCGTGCTGTTCGCTCATTACGTCGATGATGATTATGTAAGCACATTATTACGGTTAGAACAGGAAAGCCCCTTGTTATCATATTTATCCGTCTAGGATACGTACCTATGTACCTACTTATCTATTCAATAGTTAATCAAGCGTTGAGAGACAATATTCGCTTGATGTGTATTTAGTTTCAAAGACGGTAGGTAGTTGTTAGTGTGGGTTGGTCACTTGTGTTGACCTGATGGTGGTGTGTTCCAGCAGCCGACTTGGCGGTTGTGGGGCGAGGAGCGCGTCGACGGCGCCGTCTACACCGTCTACCTCAAGAAAGTTCGCTACCACCGGCCCACGCGCAGCGCATCGAGCGTGAGTACCTTTAACTACACATCATCGTCCTCGGCAATACCTATGTCCAATTTTACACATGGGACTGTCTAATTTTCTTTCCATAAAACTTCTCTATTCATGGCATTGTTAAAATAATTGCAAAAAATTGCTTCCCGCTGACGATAACACTACGACTCACATAACAGCATGAATTTTAGTCACGGTCGGTTAATTATCGAATGAGTCATAAGTATTTAGGTAGGTAGCTCATTTCCCACTTACTCATTATTTGTTTAAGACTGTGCAGACCTCAATTATTATGGTGGAAAATTGCTTGTTGTCGTTCAATAAGCACGTCAAATAAATAAAATACTTACCTGCTGTATTACTTTGTTAGGGTTCCGCACCTCAAAAGGAAAAACGGAACCTTTATAGGATCACTTCCGTCTGTGTCTGTCTGTCAAGACCCTTTTTCTCTGGAACACGAGGAGGTGGCATGCTTAAATTAAAATGTATACATAATGTGTGCATAATGATTTATGATTATTTTTTGTTCGATGTCTCAGGGGCCTCACTTAATGACATTCAATTGTTAGTTAAAGGTACGGGGATGGTGTCCTGTTCCCCCGTGACAGAGTTTTCACTAGTACGGGGAACAGAAAACACACATTAAAAAATATATGTATCTTTCTTGTCTATAGTATGAAGAGGGAACAAGTACCTACTTGTCTGACTTGCTAGTAATCACTAATCTAGTAGCGAGTAAGTAACATAATATTTAATGATAATGATAGTAGTTTATGCAACTGTTAGGTACTTAATGAGGGTCCTTAAAACACGAGTGTGGCGAAGCTGCTATACCTATTATATCGACCAAATAGCCTAGTGGTTAGGTTAGAGTCCTGACTATGAAGCTTGAGGTTCCGGGTTCGATCCCCGGTCGGGGCAGATGAGTTTGTATGATGAATACGAACGTTTGTTCTCGGGTTTTGGATGTTCAGTATTATGTAATTTAAGTATGTATTTATCTATATAAGTATGTTTATCAGTTGTCTAGTACCCATAGTATATTTAAGATCGCTCGGCGAAACTGGTGGGGGTAATTGGCGCATCTGCACAATCGCGTACAAAATTGCTTAGTTCTTGAGTGTATTTCTTTGAAATATATTTTTCTTATTTCGCATTTTTTTGTACCTTAGTCACCTAACATAACACTCGTCTTTGCTTGTGACTTATTTTGCTAGTAGATTATATTCAGAATCTTGGTGTAGTATTTTTTACCTGGTTTAAATTACCCACGATTTAATTATTTTCCTTTTTAATACAATTCACGCCGTACACCATTTTTCTGGCTTGCCGTGTTAAAATTTTATATTTGGGCATATTTTTCACTAACTACGACATCATAACATATTTCTACTAATACAGTAAAACAATCTGTACGCGACAGTACCCAGGAGACACGAGACGCGTGAACGAAGCGAGGGAGGAGAAGAGAAGAGCGACTGATCAGTGCCCTAAGCACGACTTGTCGAATCCTGCATCACGTAAAATCGAATAGTAAACTATAACGAGTTTGTATGACGTTTGGAACAGCGCCCGCCCGTGAGCGTATTTGGAACTAAAATTTAGTATGAGATTTCTCGATCTCGATACGATAACCGTAACGTAACGCAGGATTCGACAAGTCGTGCTTAGGGCACAGTGCCCTAAGCACGACTTGTCGAATCCTGCGTTACGTTCTATCAATAACGTGTCGGCGCCAGAGCGCTACCGCCCCTCACTCCTCTGCCCCGCCAAATAGATCTAAGAAATGACGTCTGCGCATGCCTCTTCCACTTTTGCCGAGCGATCCTAAACGACCTGTAAAGGCTTTGCCTTCAATTGATGTCAATTGCCCCATGATATTTATTTAAATATTTATATCGAATTCGGCTCAGTAATTCAAATTTTATTCATATATGAAATAGGTTAATGTTTCTGTTTTAAGAAAAAAATGGCACGTTCCATGACTGACGTTTTATTTGTTTTTTCCGTTATAATCGTATACCTACTTACCATGAATGGCTATAAAACAGTGTAATACAATAGCGACTTCATTTACTTTCCGGATGACTGCCATTGAGTCACCGCAAATGCTGTGATAAATAAAAAATAAATAAAATAAATAAATATCATGGGACAGATTGACACCAATTGACCTAGTCCCAAACTAGGCAAAGCCTGTACTATGGGTACTAGACAACGGATAATCATACTTATATAGATAAATACATACTTATATACATATCAAACATCCAAGACCCGAGAACAAACATTTGTATTCATCATACAAACATCTGCCCCGACCGGGATTCGAACCCGGGCCCTCAAGCTTCATAGTCAGGGTCGCTAACCACTAGGCCATCCGGTCGTCAAAAAAGCCACTACCTACTTACAAGCTACATAGGAAGTGATGATCTACCTACTGTAGGTTATATAGCGGTTAATCCATGTCAAACAAATAAACGATGCAGCTGTTCTAAGCAAGATATAATTGCTTTGATAATATTGTTGTTGTTTGTCGCTCGGTAATGGCCATTCTGTTTGTGAGTATGAACTCGTAAACTGAAAGATATTATTGAGCTATTAATTTTGTTGTGTTCATTTTAAACCACCGTTTAACGATATAGTAAAAGTATTATAGTATCCTAATATCTTTTATTTACACACATAAGTCCTCTATAATGCGTTCAAAAACCGTAGAAAACGACTATCATATCGACAGCGGTAACGCAATGTCATTATACGTACCTACTTATGAGATTCGAATTTGGAACATCTTCAAAACCAACACAATTAACCTTTGTATTCAAAAAAATTTCTTAGCAAAATTGTTTTTAAAAGAACTGTTGAAATATGGCCACACGTTGATGTTTGCTAATTTTTTTTCAACCTATGTTACACGTATGGACTGCTTAGATTATTTATTCCTTCACTAAATAATTATATCATAAATTGACAATAAGTGTGGTGACAGACACAGACGAACAACAAAGTTATTTTATGAGGGTCCGTCTTTCCTTTTGAGGCGCGGAACCCTAAAAATCAGCCACATGGATTAATCTGGTAGGGTCAGTTTTTAAACGAACATTTAGCAGTAAGTATCAACCGCGTATTACTTTTCTTAAATAATGTCTCATTCATCTTTATATTTTCCATCCAAAGATCGAGAGATTTCTATTCCTAATGCAAACTTGACGTATATGCTTTACATACATTACGTGCTGGAATTACGTACATAGCCCATTTTCAAACTCATGAATATATTAGGTAGTCAGAGCGCCCCATCTGCCGCTGAGAATTTGAATTTAGAAGTTTTATTTTTTGCGAATACCTCTAGGTTACTGAGCTGATATTTAGTGTCTTTATTGGTAATTTGTACTTTCAAATGATTCTCAAAATTTAGCTTTTTTGGTACATTAGTAATTATATGTATTTTGTTTTTTTTACATTGACTCGGAACCTTAAAATGTTTAATTCTTTTTATTTTAACTAGAACTAACAATACTTTATATCATAGAAAAAGAAAATTACGGCTAAGGAGTGGAATTCCCTAACTGCGTCTGTGTTCCCTGAACACTATAATCTGGCCGTTTTCAAGTCTAGGGTGAATGAGCATTTGCTAGGCAAGCGTGCTCCATCGTAGACCACATCTTCGCTTACCATCAGGCGTGATTGTGGTCAAACGCAAGCCTATAGTGTATAAAAAAAAATGTCCAGGTTCTGTTCATTTGATGCGCCTATATCTGCAATATCTTTAGGTGCTATGGTTAAAGAAATACATCCCTACAAATGAGATTGATTACGAATAAGGCGGCAAAGCACATTGCGGGTGGTAGAACCTTGTGCGAGGTCCGTCTGGATCGCTACCACCATCTTACTCGCTAATTCTGCCGCTAAGCAGCAGTGCTTACACTGTTGTGTTCCGGTGTGGAGAGTAAGACAGCCGGTGAAATTACGGGCACAAGAGGCATTTCATCTTAGCTCTCTAGGTTGGCAACGCATCTGTAAGCCCTCCGGGGTTGCGGGTGTCTATGGACAGTGGCGATCACTATATGCAATCATCACCAGCCTTTTTTACGTCCCACTGCTGGGCACAGATCTCCTCTCAGAATGAGAGGGCTTGGGCTACAGTTCCCACGCGGGCCCAGTGCGGATTGGGAACTTCACACACATTATTAATTTGCTTCGCAGGAGTGTGCAGGTTTCCTCACGATGTTTTCCTTCACCGAAAAGCTCATGATAAATGACAAATGTAATTCCGCACATAAATTCCGAAAAACTTAGAGGTGCGAGCCGGCATTTGAACCGACGACCCTCTGCTTGAGAGGCCATAGGTCATACCACTAGGCTATCACGGCTAACTATATACTTACCTATGCAATACTTAAAGTAGGTACTTAAACGTAATAAAATTTAAAAGAAGAAGCTAATATACTTATTACGTATCTACACCTAGTAATTGATGACTGTGACGTAATTTTCAGGAATCTGACGACGAGATATCGCACCTGGAGTGGGAGACAGTGCGCGTGCGCTTCGTGAAGGCGGGCACGGTGGAGCGGCTGGTGGAGGCACTGGCCACCGACGACGGTGAACTCGAGTCCACCTACGTCAACGTGTTCCTCGCTACCTATCGGTGAGAAACGCAATCCCCTCGCTACGGCCATGCTACGGTTGGCAGCAGTACCTACCCATCTTAATCCTAACTTCCTAACTTATATTATAAATTCGAAAGTAACTCTGTCTCTCTGTCTGTCTGTTTGTTACCTCTTCACGGGAAAACCTCTCCACCAATCTGGATGAAATTTGGTAAGAATATAGTTTGAATTTTGAGGAATAACATAGGCTACTTTTTATTCGGGAAAATTGTATAGTTCCTGCGGGATAGCGATGACCGAAATGAACGCGGACGAAGTCGCGGGCAACAGCTAGTTCAAAATAAATATACTAACGCTAGCTGCCACGACTTTGCAGTGAGCGATCCGCCTTACGTGTCGTGTCCGGGAGTGTATAACTTTTTTGTTTTTCAGTTCATTTGCGGAGTGTAATCGGGTATTGGATCTCCTGCTGCGCCGCTATGAAGCGTTGGCGGCGGAGGAGGGGCTACCCTCAGCGGTTGACACTTCACAACAACACCGAAAGTATGTCGAAATTTATCATTACGCACTGCTATACCTTTACTAGTTTATTTAATTACTTTTTTTAAAAATGCTGAGGTACTTTCAAACTGCTCTGTTGGGCAGGGCGCCAGGTATTATAGAAAATAATTGGCTTCTTCAGAACTCTGGTGGCATGTCTCCACGTGTGGCTGGATACCTATCCGGAGGATTTTCGGCAACCGCCTCACCACCCCGCTTTGCAACAGCTGCTCGCCTTCACCCAGCTTCATCTGACGGGATCCGAGCTACATTCGAAGGTAAACACAACTTTTGTAAGCATATCATATTTGTAGAAGCGCAAGCATTATCATACTTGAATTTAGTGAAAACAGGCGTTAATTATGGCTTTATGTTCCAGGTATTACAGAAGTTAGCGATATTCAGAGCGGAGAGGAATGGCATGAGTGGCGGCGGCGGCGGCGTGTGCCTGGCGCCGGGCATGCGGCTGCCGGCGCACCACACGAGCGCGTACCGCCTGCCGCACGCGCCGCACCGCCACTTCGCGGAGCAGCTCACGCGCATGGACATGGAGCTGTTCAAGCGGCTGGTGCCGCACCAGTGCCTCGGCGCCGTGTGGTCGCGGCGCGACAAGGACCGCTCGCACGACGCCGCCACCGTGCTGGCCACCGTCAACCAGTTCAATGCGGTGTCGTTCCGGGTCATCTCCACGGTGCTCGTCGAGCCCGACCTGCGGCCGCTGGAGCGCGCTGAAATTCTTGCTTCGTGGCTGGACATCGCTCGCGAGTTGAGAGTCTTGAAGAACTTTTCGTCTTTGAAAGCCATAATCTCCGGCCTCCAGAGCAACTCTGTGTACAGATTACGAAAGACTTGGGCGCTTTTACCGAAGGAAAAGGCGGAATTGTTCGACGAACTTGCGCGAATATTTAGCGAAGATAATAATCGCTGGGCTCAAAGGGAACTCTTGATGCGAGAGGGCACGGCCAAATTCGCCGATACCGTCGGAGAAAACGATCGACAGTTACAAAAGCTACTGCACGAGCGGGGATCGCCCGGCGTCAGTCACGGGACCATACCGTACCTCGGCACGTTTTTGACCGATCTCACGATGATAGATACCGCTATCCCGGATACGGTGGCAGACGGTTTAATAAATTTCGATAAACGACGAAAAGAATTCGAAGTTCTCGCCCAAATAAAACTTCTCCAGGGCGCCGCGAACGCGTATCATCTCGACTGCGATCCGATGTTCGATCGATGGTTCGACTCGGTGATCGTGCTGGACGACCGCGTGGCGCACACGCTCTCGTGTCAGATAGAGCCCTCGACTAATCCGCCCAAAGAGAGGCGACCGAAGAAGGCGAACGACAACAATGGACATGGCCATCGGAAGAACGACTCGATCGCGAGTACGAGTTCGAGTAACAGTTCACAATTCTACTGCGAGACGGACGGGACTGCGACGGCGTGGAAACGGGACAGCCTCGAGCGGCGGCCGTCGCCGACGCGGCTGTCGCACGGGTCGTCGTCGTCGTCACTGCCGTCGCTGGACGCGTCGCTGGCGAGCGCGCACAGCGGGCCGAAGCCGGACGGCAGGGCGCGCGGCGCCAGCCCGGCGCGCGGGCCGAAGCCCGACGGCAAGGCCCGCGGCGCCAGTCCCGCGCACGCCGCCGCACGTGCCGGCCCCGACTTCTATATCATTCGCGTCACGGTCGAGTCCGAGAGCGTGGAGACCGAGGGCGTGGTGCTGTACAAGTCCATCATGTTGTCCAACAACGAGCGCACGCCGCAGGTCATCCGCAACGCCATGCTCAAGCTGAATCTCGACGGCGACCCCGACGGGTACACCTTGGCACAAGTCCTACCTGACAGAGGTACTAAATCCAATTGTTCCTCGCTTAAAAATTTGCCTACTTATTAGTATTACTATCATAAATCCATGTAAAACGTACTGACTGATTGGCTTATTGTTTGTTTCAGAAATGTTGCTCCCAGCGAATGCAAATGTATACTATGCAGTGAACACTGCTTACAACCTGAACTTCATCCTGCGGCCACGGCGCGCGCCGCCCGCGCCGCTCGCCAACGGCAAGCCGCGCGGGAAGCGCACCTGACTACTGACCTTTTAAACCGTTCGGTTTCAACTCTGCACCGCGATGTAATCGCTATCAAGGCGAAAACCAAGCTCTTCTCCAAATAAGTACTTTGAATTTATTCACCAGTGGTTAACTTTTATGTGTAACAAGACTCGTTTTATCGGAAACTGGTAAGTATGTGGGAGAACTGGAAATTTGTGTTCAAAGTGTATACAATGTTGTGCATTTCTTGGTGTCTAAACTGTAGGTGTACATCAGTGTAGTTGTATATACATTAAGATAAACCCTATGCCACCTCTAGCTGTAAGTAACATATTCATTGTGAATAACGTATGTAGGTACCTGTGTAAATTTGAAATGTTAAATGTATATAGTGAAATAATATGTAAATAAGAATCTCATGTTGGGTGTTTATATTGAAGTGTAATAATACTGAGCCAAAGGCAATCTATTATGTCTAAAGACAAGGTGCTGTTCTATTCTTAAAAAGCATTTCGGAAGCTTTAACATTTGAAAACGTTTCTAAACCGAATTTCAAAAAAAGCGTGTAGCGAAGGTAGACCAATAATTAACTGAGAGTAAACAAATTTCTGTCGCAGTAGGAATAATTTCATAGATGTTAATGTGTTTAGAAACACTGTCCTAGCAAATTCTAGTGACCTGTATAAATATTACCGTGTTTTATATATTATTATATTGAAATTTAATTTATACCTATAGTATATTAATGAGACGATGGAAATATAACTATACGAAGCAGGTGCTTAGGTAATTGAACCTTGGATAAATAAGCAGTTCACCATATCATATGAATAGCACGATAGTGTCATAAACTTTTCTACTGACACGATACCTCATGACAGTAAACTCAATTAAATCAGCCCACATCCACCCATTGCTGGGTAAAAGCCTCTTCATTTTCAAGCCACTTACCCCGGACCGTGCCATCCGCCATCCAACAGCTTTCCAACCGCCCGTCAGATGTGGTCTGACTAACGACCCAACATTGTCCACATCTCTTTAACCGCCTTAACCCATCGACCATCGCTACGTCTCACCAAGTGTCCCGCCAACTTCCTTTCAGTTGCGTATCGGACGATAGGTTTAAAGTTTGGTTTTTCCGCTTTTTTTTGTGTACAAAAAAGTACAGTAAAGTAATACTTAACCATATGAATATCCATTTAATTTTTCAGGGTTCTGGTCAGTAAGCGATTGTTAGCGACATACTTTCGATAACTGTAACATTAGTAAAATAACTTTCCGTGTAAAAGTAACTGATCCTAGAAAAATGAACTAGGCACACACCTTTGTATAATTGAACGAAATTCACAACCCGCGGACATGGCAAAATCTTCTATTTCTGCTTATACGTAGTTCAATTACTATTGTTTTTATAAAAAAAACTCTTGTCTAACAAAATGGTGTTTACGAATTAAATCGACTGACAAATAAATAATTGTCCACTCATTCGTTTTAAAATTTGTACACGACAATTTTACTCATTCGTTGTAAGTAGTTACCTACTTAATGTATAAGTATATAAGGAACACGATGTGCCTAAATCCCAATGTACTTATTGAAATATTTATTATTACAAAGCATCAAAAGACATACAATGCAGTCGTATCTGATAGCGTAACTCCAGTTTATACTCTCCTATTTGATACTTTATCGTATAAATGTTTGCCCGCTTATCAATAACAGTCCTTTTCGCAATTGATTACTGGTTAGGACGGATGCTCAATCAATCATCGTCTCTGTCTTAGGACTCTTTGGGCAGCCATTAGCATAATAAATATAGTAATGTTCAATTCCTGCGTTGCAGTTTGCACCGTACCTACATGTACTCGTGTATACAATAATAGTAGTTTATGCAACTGCTACATAATGAGGGTGTTTTAAGGCCCAATTATGTAAAGTTGCATACATTACTTTATCTACACAAATATCATAAGTACTCTAAGATGAGTTCAGAAGCCGAAGGCATATCATACCCATACCTGTAACGAATTTGACTGTTTTTTTTTATCATAGACAAACATACCCAGCTGACGTTTCGTAAACTGTTTTTTTTAATTACTTATTGTAAATTATCACATTATTATTTATACATGTGGGACTGAACTCGACTTATATACGTGAGTGATCCGTTTTATATCACTATGATTGTAAATTACGTTGGTTTTCAAATTTGAAACATCGAATTCGATATCGAAAAGTCATTACGACATCGAATTCGATGTCGTAATGACTATTACTTTACTGCTGGTGGTGGTTGGGTGGCGCTGTCGGCGAGAACGCGACGTCGTGCTGCAATGCTGGTCATTTTCTACGGTTTCTGAACGCATTATAAAGGACTTATGATATGTGTGTAGATAAAATCCGTTTATCTACACTACACACGTACATTCTATCCTAGTCCGCTATAATGCGTTCAGAAACAGTAGGTAATGACCAGTATTACGACAATCTGTTTTGTGACGTAATGTCTTTACGATATCGTTATGAGTTTCAAATTTGGAACATCTTCAAAAACCAATGCAATTTAAATAGGCCTACGATACGAAACGTCAGCTTGATATGATTGTCTATGATAAAAAAAAAACAGTCAAATTCGTGACAGGTTTGTTTTGCCTTCGCTTCTGAACCCATCTTAGAGTACTTATAATGTGTAGAGGTATTGAAAAAGTATTGTATGCAACTCTACATAATTAGGGCTTCGCCCCGTATCATAAACCACACTCGTGTTTTAAGGACCCTCATTATGTAACAGTTGCATTAAACTACTACTGTCATGTATTATCTATAACCAAACAAAACCTACTGTTTCCCTGTACTCTGTACTAAAGCCGATGAGGCGAGATTTATAAAAAACGTAAACACGCTTATCTGTAGGTATATGTTCACTATTTGAATACATTTCACACATAGTGAAATAAAACGGATCACTCACGGACACTGAGCAGAGCCGCGGAGCTCTGCGTGCGTCTCGCTGCCGCTGGGTCGTGCTTCCCAGAGGAAGGACTACGGATTAGTCCGAAACAAGTCAGGCTAAACTCGACTTATATACGTGAGTTTTGCGTTTTATTTCACTATGATTGAGTCTGACGGTAGTTTCATGTTTAAAACATGTCACAAACACATATGAACATGACAGGACAGTGAACGTGTTAATAAGTAATTTGCCCACAAAAATGCAACTTGGCACAGGTAGTGATTTACGTTTTTGTCTCGTCTCATTGACTTTAGCTTATATTTAAAAATAATAAAACTGCATGTTACCCGAACAACAATTATTTGTCAGAATTTAGTTGCTCTTCGGAATCACTGTTGATTCTTACGCCTCAGCGTCATAGATAATGTGAATTTCAGTGTCTACTACAATAGCTAATTCCTTATTGATTTTAAAGCCACTGGCAGAATGTACAGCTATGACGCTGACTGTTCGAGTAGCGGCCAATTGATCTTAACTATACGGAATAGTTTTAAAAAGCGGTAGGTATTGGTAGGTACTTACAAAGAGACTGAATAGAAACTCCTTTTTTTGCTCACCATTACCGTAATTTAAATGGGTATGACGGAATAGATAGTTTTTCATATAGATCTGTTAGTCATTTTAAATTAGGAACAAATTGTAAGGCAGTGGAAAATCCAAGGATTGATATTTTAATGTTTAAGATCAATAGACCACTCAGTAACATGTCCGAAGAATAGCAAGCATTGCAAGATGGGTGTGTAGCTATATTTGTTGTTAATATTGTAAAATGTTTCTACTTATGTTTAATTTTGTAGTTTTCCAACAGTGTCTGCAATTGTTTACATTTGTGTAATAAAATTCGAATAATACAATTATGTTTCTGTTCTTCTAACCCTCTTTCACGGGTAGTCTAAATGATGTTCTCTCATGCTCAATAAAAGGATAAGTCACCATCATCATCACCAGCCTTTTTAACCGACTTCAAAAAAAGGAGGAGGTTCTCAATTCGACTGATTTTTTTTTAATATATGTTCCCCGATTACTCCAAGACGGCTGGACCGATTTCAAAAATATTTTTTTTGTTTGAAAGGGTATGTAGTTGGTCCCATTGTCACCAAGTCAGGATCTGATGATGGGATCCCAGGGAAATCGAGGGAAAATACATTTTCGAAAGCTATTCAAGTACTTGCGTCTGGTAGTCATCATCTCGTGTTGATGAGGTGATGATGGAAGGTGCAACTCCTTAACGGTTAGGAGTTGGAGGATAATATTTTAAATATTAACGTAACTTAAAATTGTGAAATAAAAAATCTTTTAACAAAAAGTAAAACCGTAAAGTAAAAAAAAGTAAAACAAAAAAAATACATAAAGTAATCCCCAAAAAGCCATGAGGTTTTTTGAAGGCGGTTTTACTTTTTGTTATTACGTCCTACTGCTGGGCACGGACCTCTTTTCAAAGTAAGAGGACTTGTGGGCTATAGTTCCTGACTCAGTTCGGATTGGTAACTTCACACGCACCATTGAATTACTTTGCAGGAGTGTAGGTACAGTTTTCTTCGCGATGTTTTCATTCGCGGAAAAGCTCGCGATAAATTACAAATGTAAATTCGCACATAGATTCCGTAAAACTTAGAGTTGCGAGCCGGGGCTCGAACCCACGACCCTCTGCTTGAGAGGCCATAGGTCAAACCACTAGGCTACCGCGGCCACAAAGGATATAAGAACCTGATTTGATGCATACATCGCAAAGAGTGGGGTGGTGTGATGACTTGATGATCCCTATTTCACCAACGTTACGCTAAGTTACGTACTTACGTTAGCGCTAAAACAGAAACTCTTTAACTCAGCAATTTACACCGAATTGTCATTGTCAAATGACATTAGGATAAAGTGTCAAACTAGGGGGCTGTTAAATGCATTATTGATAGGTACGATGGGATACGTATTCTCAAAACAGTCCTGCAAAAATGTAACGAGTAAGGAAACCACTTATCCTAGCTTAGATTGGTGGGCCATAGAGTTAGCTCTGTTAAATGCCGTATCGATGAATGGTACATACGGACCCTCAACCACCTCCATCAGAACGTACTGCCTGTGTCTCCTTGCACAAAAAAACCAACAAATTTCATCTAGAGAGAGGGGTGTCAGGCAAGGAGACACAATATCACCGAATCACCGAAGCTGTTATTAGGTACCCTAGCACTATAGTATGTATAATATTCCAACAGATGCAATGTATGTACAAGGAATGAGCTAATGATTGATGGAGAGAGACCTGAGATCTGAGGTTTGTTGATGACCTGGTTCTGGTTTCGGAGAACGTCGGCGATATGATGATGTTGGAGGACGTAAAGGTGGAATCCGAGAAGACTCTGGCCTTAAAATGAAAATGGGGAAAACCAAGATAATGATTAGCATTCCTGAAGTCACGAACTGTCAGATTCTAGTAGAAAGAGTGGCTGAATACATAAATTTTTAGGCATAAGGTTACACTGGGATTTGAGAATCTAGCAGCGGAAGTGGAACGAAGGATCGCGCAAGCGTGGGCTGCATTCGGTGCCAATAGGCAAACATTTCGTGGCAAAATATCCCTGCATCTCAAAGTCAAGGTCTTCGAGCAGTGTGTCATGCCCGTGCTCACTTACCGTACGAAGACCACGACTCTTACACAGAAGTCTACCGAAAAGTTCCGAGTCGCGCAAAGGGGTAATATGGAGAGAGCGATGTTCGGAATCACCTGCGAGACCGGAAACGTAATGAATGAATCAGAAACAAGATGAAAGTGAAGGTCGTCATGGCTGTCATAGCAAGGAAAAAGTAAGTGGGCATGGGCAGGGCGCATTGTTAGAATGGATGAGAGTAGCTTGACTAGACGAGTCCTCCAATGGTGAACCAGAGCGGACACTAGAGGGCGCGGCAGACCACCCAAGCGCTTGATGGACGATATTCGACGGCACGGAGGTTGAGACTGGGACGGCTATCTTACTTTCCACACCGGAACACAACAGTGCAAGTAATGCTGCTTAGCGGCAGGATTAGCGAGAAAGATGGTGGTAGCGATCTGGACGGACCTTGCACAAGGTCCTACCACCCGTAGACATTTGAGAAGTGACAATCGTTTCCACTGACGTGGATCTAGGCGGAGCGTAGAATAAGTAGCAGAGAAGTGGCAAGTCTTTCCACTGACCCGGGGCTGGGCGGAGCGGAGAGCGGTGAAAGTGGCAAGGTGATTGGTCAATTCACGGTCCGTTCTCCTCGTCAGTGGAAACGCACTCTAAAAGGCCCGAGTACATAACAATACCTTATACAAGGATCTCTTGTGCGAGTATCATCTGGGTTTCTAGGTTTGTGAAAAAAAACTTCCGAAAATGAATTTAGGTAATTTATTGAATCAGGCGTTACTTTGCGGAGGTCCATATTTATGAACTAAAAAACAATTACTTTGCTCACCCGCGACCACTAATGACAAATAGTTATATCTGTGCGGCAAATGTATGTTTCCATGCAACACCTCCACCTCCACTGCTACACGAATCAACACATGCCACACAGACCCAACTATCACCACCACCACTATACTAAACGCTGACGCGTTTCGGCACTCTCCACGAGGCCATTTACGAAGCACAACAACAACCGCTCAACATGCCACCACTTCCACTACTGACATATGTAAACCATGTACTCAACTTAGTTAATGACAAAACCAACGTACCCACTAATATTTTATAAATTCCAAACTACCCTTTTATATAAGTCCTAAACTACCCTTTTTAAAAATAAAAATAAAAAGGGTAGTTTGGAATTCATTTCTTAAAAAAGGGTAGTTTAGGACTTATATAAAAGGGTAGTTTGGAATTTATAAAATATTAGTGGGTACGTTGGTTTTGTCATTAACTAAGTTGAGTACATGGTTTACATATGTCAGTAGTGGAAGTGGTGGCATGTTGAGCGGTTGTTGTTGTGCTTCGTAAATGGCCTCGTGGAGAGTGCCGAAACGCGTCAGCGTTTAGTATAGTGGTGGTGGTGATAGTTGGGTCTGTGTGGCATGTGTTGATTCGTGTAGCAGTGGAGGTGGAGGTGTTGCATGGAAACATACATTTGCCGCACAGATATAACTATTTGTCATTAGTGGTCGCGGGTGAGCAAAGTAATTGTTTTTTAGTTCATGAATTTAGGTTCCATTATTGGAAAAGCATAAAAGCAGTGAAGTTCCCAATCCGCACTGGGCCCGCGTGGGAACTATAGCCCAAGCCCTCTCATTCTGAGAGGAGGCCTGTGCCCAGCAGTGGGACGTAAATAGGCTGATGATGATGATAAAAGCAGTATAAAAAGAATCAAAAATAGTTTAAAAGATAAGTACCATAAGATAAGATATATCAGTTGAAAAATAACACACTAAAAGCACATTTTTGGCAAATAAAATTACTTGAGGATAGATTAAATTCTTATACCAGTCAAGTCAATTTCAGCCAAGCTGCACCGTGAGAGGCGTGAAATTAGCTGCTGTAAGCTACCGGACTATTTGTAACCATTACACGCTGAATGAAAAAGCATTACAATGGTGTTCCGTAGCGGGTAATTTGTACACGTCATCACTCACGGCTTTTCTCGGCGCGTAATAAACGTAACACGAGTCACGTTACTTGATAGAGTGGTTAATCTGGCTTAAAGAAACTAACGGAGACGCTTTGGGATTAGTTTAATGGTGTTTATATAGAAACATGTTTTCATAGATGTTGAACAATTATTGATTTTTGTCAACCCAGACCTTTTATGAGCTTTTATGAGCGACCTCATGGTTAAAATTCACCACAGACAATGCACACACCTGAAATGCAACGCCAGAGAGATTGCAGGTGTGTTAACAAGTGCTACATCTTCTGGGTAAACATGGAATGACTTTTATATTAGTAGATATTTTCCCGGCGGTTTTACACTCATCGCCGGAACTCTAACACGTCCAACAATTTAAGCACGCCCCTTTGCGGTAGGATCAGTGATCTACTTAGAACAGCAGGATAGGGCGCGGTAAAGATGCGGACTGATCTTGAAAGACGTTCTACCACCCACAGAATATATGTAAATATGAGTAACGAATGTAACGATAACTTAACAGACACTTAATTGACTTCAACAAAAATGAGCACTTCAAAGCTAAATATTTAACAAACGAATAACTCAAACGAAAAATGATCTTTGAGCACCTCCGATATTTTCAAAATACCTATTCAACGATTGAAAAAAAATCTTCATGTCTTTATTCTACCACTTTTGTGGGCCTAATTCTAGAACTAAAAACAATTACTTTGCCCTCCCGTGACCACAAGTGAAAAATAGATATATCTGTGTGGAGGAGGTGTTGCATGAAAACACATTTGCCGCATACAAACACGTAATTGATTTTAGTTCATCAATATGGACCTCCGCAAAGTAACGCCTCATTCAATAAATTACAGCTTTCTGGTACAGTCACCAGCAATAATAGGTATATGATTATGGACAGCGCTGCAAAAAGATTTGATCATGGTAGCAGGCAAAAATATATGACGATACTCGACGGCAATAAGATCTGATGGGTTGCGGCTGGCATAAATATCGTTCTTTGGGTAACGGCATAAGTATCGGACTCCGTCTCTTAAAAATATCTGATACTTGACGAAATCAAAAACATGTGATCAATCAGCAAACATTTACTTAATTCAGCAGTATTACGAATCTAATTTGAATGCAGCGATCTGACGCTTCTTGAAAACATTGCGTACTTGTCACTGCATATGTCGGTCTCATGTTTTGTTTTATCTAAATCCAACAAATTCAGTTCTTCGTTTCTGATATGACATACGAAGGCTGTTTGATAAGTACCCGTTTAAGGAAAAAAAAAACTTTTTTTTTATACATGCATTTATTTTTCTACGTAGTCACCTTTTAACTCTATACATTTGTTCCACCTATACTCAAGCTTCAATAAACCATCCAAAAAGTATGATTTTGGAAAGTCATTAAAATAGGCCTCTGTGGCGGCAATGACTTCGTAATTTGATCCAAATCGCTTGCCACCGAGCCATTTTTTTAGGTTGGGAAACAAAAAGAAATCGGAGAATACGGGGGGTGAGACAATAGTTCGTAGCGTAACTGTGCTAATTTAGCCGCCACAACTCTGGACGAATGAGCCGGGGCGTTGTCGTGATGAAATAGTACTTTTTTCTTTTTTAAATGGGGTCGTTTGTCCTTCAACACGGCGTCAAATTCATCCAATAAATTGGCATAGTACTGCCCTGTTATTGTTTTTCCCTTTTCTAAATAGTCAATATGTATAATACCCTGCGAATCCCAAAAAACAGTCGCCATGAACTTTCCAGCCCATGGGACGGTTTTTGCTTTCTTTGGAGCAGGTTCACCGGGTAAAATCCACTGCTTCGACTGCTCTTTCATTTCCGGGGTGTAGTGGTGAACCCATGTTTCGTCCACGGTCACGAAACGACGCAGAAACTCCTTCGGGTTACGTTTGAACACGGCCAAACACTGCTCTGAAGTAGTCAGTCGGTTCCGTTTTTGCTCCTCCGTGAGTAAACGCGGCACCCACCTCGCCGATACTTTCTTCATACCCAATTTTTCTTCTAATATGTGTTGTACCCTATCGATTGAAACGTTTACAGCATCAACGATTTCTCGAAGTTTAATTCGGCGGTCGGCTAAAACGATATTTTAAATTTTCTTAACCATATCGTCTGTAGTCACCTCAACTGGCCGGCCTGGGCGATCCTCATCAAAGACGGTTGTTCTCCCCCGCTTAAACTCGTTATACCAATATCTGACGATTGTCATAGAAGGAGCACATTCATGGTAAACCGCTTGCATTCTTACTTTTATTTCATCACATGCTTTTCCTTCCAAAAATAAGAATCTAATTACAGACCGATACTGTTCTTTCTCCATTTTAACAATTTTAAGTTCACGCCTTCACTGAATCGTCGTCAAATGAGAAAAAAAAACAAAAGAATGCCTTTTTTTTTTAATTTTCCCGCCTCTGAAAAATGGCTTAAAAAGGTGGTATACTTATTTGCGGCCAGTGATATTAATATATTTAGAAAACGGGTACTTATCAAACAGCCCTCGTGTACCCTGTTGACGTATTATTTTGTCCATATATTTTACCAAAGAGTTTAACCGCTAATAAAAACTTCAAGCATAAAAGTATTGTCCTTATTTTTAAATTTAATTTTTTTTTAAAAGCTGAGAAACGTGAGATAGACATATGTAGTGACAAGTATGCGCTGTTTTCAAGAAGCGTCAGATCGCTGCATACAAAATAGATTCGTAAGACAAGCGAATTAAATTCACAACAAACAAATACAAATGCAAATATTCTTTATTGAAAACCACAAAACAGTACAAGGAGATTACAGAAAACTGGTATGGTAGACAATAGGCGGTCTTATCGCTTAAAAGCGATCTCTTACAGACAACCAAAATACAGAAACCAAGATGAAGAGGCTAATTTAGGTGGCAGAAACTAACAGAAAGGAGAAACGTAAATTTAACATAACAATTTTAAATCAAATTAATAACTACAAATAAATATACTACATAAATGACATATACGAGTACATATATACAATACATACACTACTTATACAAAACATGAGTGAAAATGTCAAAAAGGTCACAGGTGAAAAGGATTTCGAAGGAATGGATATAACAGGAACGAATAAGAATGGAAATGGACCAAAGACAGAAATAAGTTATTAAGTTAGTGACAAGTAGTAAGCCTTAAGAAGATTTTTGAAAATGTGCAGAGATTTCGCTTGCCTTAAAGCTAAAGGAAGAGAATTCCACAAACGAATGGAGGATATAGTGAAGGAGTTATGATAGAACTTAGAGGAAGAAGGTGGAACACTAAGAAGAAAATTCCGTGAAGAACGAATGGAAAACATGAATTCACATTTGCTGATTGATGACATGTTTTCGATTGATCGATCTGATATTTTTGCTTCCTGATGCTAGTGATGAGTCACATAATTTTGATTTTGTGGAGTATCAGATATTTTTAAGCGACTCAGTGTCCGATATTTATGCCCTTAACCAAGAACGATATTTATGCCATCCGCAACCGATTAGATCTTTATGACGTCGAATGTCGTCATATACCTACTTTTGCTTTCTAACGTGATCAGATATTTTTGCAGCGCTGTCCATCATCATATATTATTGCTGGTGACTGTACCGATAGTCTATGAGATAAGCCGCGGACAGACGGACAGACAGACAGACAAAGGTCTCGCAAGGGACTCGCTGCGAGTCTTTGGTCTGCTTTCTACTTTAACAACAGATCTAGTGTCTGACATTATTTGGCTCTAGATTTGTAGTTATGAAAGTTTGTTAAGCATCATGAAAGTGCAAGCATTTGGCAAGCGTTGGCGATGACCACCACGGCTACCACAGCGGCCCCAGCGGCGCCGCATGCCACCACCGGTTGACAGTGGCTCGGCTGAAAATTTCATGGCCAGTGTATCGAGCGGGGAGGCAACCCAGCGATCTGCGCGCAGTCGCGCCTCGCCGCCCGCCAGAGCGCTCGTGTTACTGCTTCGTCGAACGAGACTCGCGTTCTGACACCCTCACACAACAATAACACGCGCGCCGCCGGCTCCGCACCGACCGAACCAGTGCCTGGTGCAAGTGCAGTGCTCGACCGTGGGACCCGGCCCGCCAGTCATGTAAATAACACCGCTCGCTCGCAACGCAGCCTCAGACATGTGGCTCGACGGAGACGCACGCAAGATGAAATAACAAGGTGAGCATATTTAAGAGCATAAAATAACCGTATATTTTCAAAGTTGAACGAGCTGTAATCAAGATTTCATTAAGAGTTTTATTGATTGCATGATGTGTATTTAGGGTTTTCATACACGCTAACTTGATATTGCCTTTGAATACATTTAACTAAGAAGTCTGACTGAAAACAGCTTAAATAAATAAATAAATAAATAAATAAATAAAGCCCACATCGATACGTATGTAAAGCCACTAATCTAATTTAAACTCCACGAACGTATGCCGAACTTATACTCTTCGCTCCAATTTATACAGTGGGAGCGGCGAAAGTCCGTACACCGAAGCTCTACGACTGCCGCAATCAGATTATGGCACACCCACGGTCATAAGACACCAGCCACTATCCTATTAAGTAATCACTCAAAGCGAAATCCGTGCCAATAAATAATTAGCTGTGAGCCAATGTATTTTCGTTCTATTTCCCCAAATTGGTAATAAATTACTGAACATGACATCCGTCGTAGCCTCGTAGCTGTTGTAGCGGACGTCGTAGCGCGGCCTTCATTTACGTTAAATAAGAAAGAATTCACATTCGTCTGAACATCGTACAATTGAACCCTGCATTTTGCGGCAAGGTGATACTGCGTATTGTTACAATACCAAAGGCTTATAAATTTATATACAAGACGAGGTGTCTTCAAGGGAACGACAGCTAAGCCAATAAACACATTCTGAAGCAACCGAAGCCCAGACGATGTTGACGATGGTTTAGCGTAAGTAAACAATGACCTCGAAGCGTGTTTACGGAGGCTGACCAAAAACGCTACTTTGACGTCGAGAAGAAACTTTATTGTTCTGTACAATCAATAATATTTACTAAATTTTGGCAACATGAATACTTGTTCGTTTAATAATAGGGGTTATAGGGTGTCTCTAAATGCATTATAATGTTATGCTGAGTTGCACCTACTCATAGAAAATATATGTAAGAAAGATCTTCAGGAAAATATACAGTCAATGGAAAATATTTAAGGGGCATCACTTTCCCCTTTAGGGACTTTAAAGGCCGTTTAATTTTCTTCCGTGGCAAATTTGTTTAATGTCAATTGTTAAATTTAACAAGACTGCGCTTTTTTGGTTTTTACCCCCAACCCACCGAAACACAAAAAGTTATAAAACTTATAGGAGAGAATATTAAAACATTTAATAAATATCACGATATCGATCGCTACCTTGATAACTTTATGATCCCTTTATCATGCGAAAGTCGTTCAAAAGTATTAATTTTAGTCATTAGGGTGGATACGATATATCGTACACACATACTTCATCAAAGGTTAAAAGCAAATAAATTTAGATTAGGAATGAGTTTGAAAGTATTCTGGTGTTGATTGTTGTGAGCTCATTAGGCGCTCGTGACAGGGCGGCGTTAGCGCTCGCGTGCAGCGGCGGCGGCGGCGGCGGCGTGCACGCAGCAACTATGTGCGCGGCATGCTGTCGTCCCCATCGATCCTGCTAATCAAGACCGAACGACATAAATCCAATGAAAACGAGCTCCAATTGTACTCAAACATGTATAAGTTATTTGCAGAGTTTACAGAATAGTTTCTCAAATAAAATAATACGTCCACTGTTTTTAATCATGTGTCTTAATTACTGTTCTAGCATACCCAGGTAGGTATACCAGTAAAATATATGTACGTATGAATCAATGATGAAGGTACAATTCCGATTATTTCGGCAGCCGGCTTGGGGCCGAGAGACGAAGTATATGGTCTCTCAGAACGGCGGGTTTTACGACTTTCGGTAGTAATTGGATCAGATTTCCCAGTAACGTCTAAACTGGAAGAAAACGTTGTAAATTAAGTTAGTAAAATACAGATTTGCCTACTGCAGCAGCCGAATAAACTAAGTACGTACCGTTGACAGAAGTAAATAATAGAAATTCTTCCGAAAGGAATACGAAGAACGAATTTACTTTTCGCGTTGCTCCGACACCTTTGCGTATCCCACATTAATCATTCGTTTCGCAACACATGCTGTGTTTCTTTGTATCAAAGGCGCTGAAACAACAAAAGGTGAATTGGAAATATAAAACAGCCCAAACCAATTGGGTGTCGCTGGGAGACACGAAGTCTAGTGTAATGTCCAGACTAAGACGTCGCGGTCGTCTTATTTGACATCGTAAGCACAGTATATCTATGCATATAATAAAATCGTAGACCCGGCGCGTCTGTACATTGAAGATATTTACAAAAAAAAATTTGGGTCGCGTGGAATAATTAATAGAACACAAAACTGTTTTTTTTTGAATTTTTTGTCTGTTTGTCTGTTTACCTGTTTATCTGTTTGTCTGTTTGTATGTTTGTTTGTGGAGGCATCACGCAAAAACCACTGGACAGATTGGAATGAAATTTGACATGGTAATAGTTTACAACCTGGAATAATATATAGGATACTTTTTATCCCGTTTCATTTCATGTTTATACTTTAATTATTGTTTAAATTTACTTAAGCACATATTTTTTTCATAATTGAAACTGACCATAGACATCACAGCTGATTCAGCTGTCATGGCTGTCACACCATTGTTTTTTTTTTTCATTAGGCCAAGCTCACATTATCAGCACACTAGGTACTTTACTAACTTTTTAAAAAGTAAAATAGACCATGGAAACATTGAGTGACATGTCTCATTCAGCCAAATCGGTGGCTGTATGCAGGCGTTCTATTCGAAATTTAACATTTTTATCAATGTCTTAAATAGCTTGGTAGTATTAAAAAGAAAAATGTACTTTCTTAATAAAAAAAAACGGCGGGAATATGGAAATACTGTAAATAACAATAACGCACTAAGTTTCGATTTATTTAAAGTAATGTAAATGATATTAAATTAATAGCTTTTAGTAACAAAATCGTGATCATTTGTTGTATTGGAGTCCACCATGATGAAAATAAGAGGAGAACTAACTATTAACTAAAGCAAACTTAATATAAATTTCAATGGAAAATTTTTAGTCGTTGTGAAACTATTATAAAACAGGGGTAAGGAAATTAATGAATTTAGTTAGTTATTGAATATTTAATTAAGTAAAATGTATTAATAATGACGCAGATGTAATATGTTGCAATAAATAATATTTAAGACACTGCCACAAATAGTAACAACAATGTCAGTTTTGGCTTGCTGTATTATAAGAGTTAATTAATAATTAAAAATTCCTCATTTCCTCTTAATGTCTGAGAAAAAATCTATTTATGTCTACCACGGCTAGAATAGCAATTGCTGGACTCATACTTTGATTGTTTGATTAGGTACTTATTTGATAGAAAATTTATTTTCTTGTGATTTTACGAATGTAACCATTTGAGTATAGAAAATGAACCGGACTTTTTGAGAGTTGTGGTAGGCAAATCGTATTTCAAGTTTTTCAACAGAGTATGGAATATCGAGAAAGTTTATTCTTTCAGATTTGGAAGATGGTTTTAGTCTCACTAGAAAGAAAACTGGTACGTACATTTAATACAATATTAAACTTAGACTTATGATCCCTTAACAATAAAGGAAATTTACTACTGGTGCTAGAGACTTGAAATTTGGCATAAATGTACCTAGAGTATCAAAGAGGTGTACTAAGGAAGTATTTTTCGAAATTCCCACGGGATAGAGAATAAATGGGATTTATATTTTCGAATCAAAGTGACTCTATCTCCGTAATTATAACTATCAGATATTTCAAATTTGGCATGCAAGTAGGTAACAATGATAGCTATAAACGGTTTTCATGATTTTCCGAAATTTCCACGGGATAACGACCTAATAGTATTATTTTCATAATAACTGACTAGCGGATATAGAGACTTGAAAGTTTAACAGATATATTTCTTAAGGATCTTAGAGGTGTACTAAGACGGGATTTTTCGAAATTCCCACGGGATACGGAAATACCTGAACTTCGTTTCTTTTTTTTTGTAGGGGGTAATATCCGAAACTTTTGCATTTTCCCGAGGAAAAATAGGTAGGTAGCCAATATCAGTCTAGAACTGGTAGCTTCTATAAGTGAAAGTTTTTTTTATTAAATCGATCTAAAGAGTTAAAATGCAAAATTCCCGCGTGATAGAAATAAGTTAATTCAATTTCGGGACCGATTAAAAAAAAAAACACTAATAGGAAGCTATAACACTGTCTCTGATTGACATTTTGATTGAATTTTTAAAATACGTAGGTCTATCCCGCGGGAACTTTAATACACTTTTTCGAGATAAAGTAGCCTAATATCAATCAGAAACAGTGTAGCTTTCTATTAGTGAAAGATTTTTTAATGGGTCTAAATGTATAATTTACTTATTTCTATCCTCCGGGAATTTTTGCAAAAATAGTTAGTCATGACATACAAGAACTGTATGTAGAATGTTAATGGTGTAAGTACTTATAGTAGAGTTCAACATTTAATTAAGTAGGTAGGTAGTTCCATTGGGTTCACAGACAAAAAAACAGCAACATCAACATCTTCTGTTAAAAACCAGTATTTGTATTAGGTACTTACGTTATTGTCTACGCGTACGAAGTCGCGGGCAAAAGCTAGTATATATATAAGCTAAATCAGTACAGAAACTAGGCCTTTTTGTTGAGATGATGACGTAAGCGCCAATTGAGCGTTAGGGTTGTCCTCTTATCTTTTGTAAAATTGAAAAAAAAATTGTGTAGTTAGCTCTGTATCTCAGCTATTTAAGCCTTTTTTGAGATAACTAGCTAGTTTTCATTAGAACATTAGGGTTGTCACTCTTATTATAAAATTAATGGGTTTCTATTTATTATTTACTAAAACGTTTATTGGGTTTTATAATGATCAAATAATCGAATGAATTGACTGACTAGTTTACAAACAAAATTGTGTAATTAAATAATCATCAACATTTTAAGAAAACTTTGTTTTCGTTAGTTATTAAAAATGCCAAACTGTCATCCGCCATCTTGGATCAAAAAATAATGTCAAATTCGAACTCACCGCTGCTAAATTACGTGCAATCGATACCCATGACCATTTTTAGTGATAAAAATGCCAAACTGTCACCCGCCATCTTGGATCCAGAAAATAATGTCAAATTCAAGCTCACCGCTGCCAAATTACACGAAATCGCCACCCTTATGATCAATTTATTACCAAAAATTACAAACCCGCAATCTTAGATTGTTTTTTTTTTATTTCATTGATTACAATTCGAATTAAATTAATAAAGAGTAAATAAGTTATGTCACTATGCACCATTATTCATCATTAAATTATACCACCTATCTAATAACTATTAGGTTTTAAACACAAAGAGTCGCCACTCGTCGCGACGCGGCACCCGCGACTGACAGCACCGCTATTCCCCCTTATTAGCCTTGTAAAGACTGTCTGTGTGCGTGTGTCATTTCGAACATTTGTACGTAGTAACTGTACTGCTTTAGCTTATATATACTGTGTCGTAAGTCTAGTGTTCGGCAGCAGTAAAATTTACTTTACTAGGTCTACTACTGACATTCGATTCGTGAGTTATTTTATGAGTTGTAACTGCACTCGTACTGAGTTGTAATGGAAATTGTATTCGGCCAGGCTTCGCATTTGGTGGAAGTTAAGGGGGTTTCCGTGTAGGTACTTTATGTATTATCAGCATATTCAAGTTATATTGAGATAAAATATCTTAAAAATTGCAATTAACGGCAAGGATCAGATCAAAAATTGGATCAATACGGTTAAAGAAATAATATTCTGATTCGGATACGGTTACGGATCTTAAATTATTTCGGATTATTCGGTTACAGAATACTTACAATATTTTTAAGAAATTGTAGAAGCAGGACACAAATAAAATAGGTAATAAACTTGACTTTATTTTTAACCGACTCCAAAAAAGGAGGTGGCGCTCAATTCGTTGGATTATTTTTTTAAGTTGTAATTTTTTACAACAATCAAAAACACATTATGCAAGTGACGCGAGCGGCTAGTATATCGGTGCGACCAAGCAGAAAAACCTGTCATAACGGTCTTTTTTAGACTCCGCCCCTGTCCGAAATTAACCGACAACTTTTATTTCGGATTCGGTTACGGTTACGGATATATATTTATTTCGGATATTCGATATTCGGTAACGGAGCTCTCCTGAACGACATTGCTACGCGTCTACTACGGGGTGCTACGCTATGCTACGGCTTACTGTGCGCTGGCGCTTCGGTGGTTTGACAGGAATTTAGGATCTTGATTTCGGGTACATCAATTGGTATATTATGTAGTTCGCCAAATGACAGGAACCTTATCTTAGTTTAATGTATCTAATTGATCCAGTCAACCAAAACGACAAGCAATAAAGCAAAACTTTGTGCTTAGCAATATTAACAGTATTCGAGAGACCGCATCGTATGTGGTATATTTCATTGTTTTATTTCTAGCCTCCCCCGTAAATCTATAAGTTTAAACGGAAACGTTAAAAGCTCTTTGAGCACGCAACGCGGTTCAGTATTCGGGTTTGAATGACCTTCAATAATCGTGAGGAAATATGAAATACAAGAACGGAAACTTTACTCTGAATTATCTAAAATAACTCGTAATATGAACTGAAAACAAATTAATTTGCACACCCGCGACCACACGTGTAAGATAGCTACGTCTATCATCAGCCGAAAGAGGTCTACTGCTGGACATAGGCCTCCCCCAAGGCTCTCCACTCAGACCGGTTCTGTGCTTTCCGCGTCCACCGCGGTCCCGCGATCTTCTATACGACAAATGTATGTTTCAATGCAAATCCTCGGTCTCCACTGCTACAAGAATCAGTGTCACACAGATCCAATCAAAGACGCGTTTCGAAATTCTCTGCGAGCCCATTCTCAAAGCACCAAATCCAACCAGTTTTCCATTACGGAATACATGGAGGAATAAAGAAAATATATATGACATAATAAGATATAAACGTTATCAATAAACATAATAATTATATTTACTTATTTAATGTTACAGATAAATAAGAAATTCAAAGCTTACTTTAGAATAAGGTTAAGTAAGTTAGTTTATTAAGTGAACTGTGCCATACCATACTTAGATGTTAAGTTGGAGAAAATATTAGAAATACTTATAAAGTAGATGAATATGTATATAAGTAGATATAAGTAAGTTTTCACTGTAGCTATACCCTACCAGGGTCCATGTATAATTAGTTCTAAGACTAATGTTTGCTAAATAAATGATGATGATGATGACAATCCAAACCAAATCCAACCAAAATGCTACCAGTTTTTCTACTGACCTCTCCGCAAAGTAACGCCTGATTCACTCAAATATCTACTCGTAATATGTTAAGGAGAATTACTTTGCTATTTCTAGATTTCGGCTGAAATTCATAAAGTTCTTTTTCTTCTTTTTATTTTTCTTAGTTTTCAGTATTGCCTGTTTTTGCCGAGAGTCGTGAAAACGTGGATAATTCTTTAATACTGGCAATGGCACATGACAAAGACACAAAAAAATGCAAAGCTAATTAAAATAAAAACATTACATGACTTTTAGCTTCACTGAATATTATAGCAATCAGTACCCAAAAGTCTATGTACGTGTATGGGGTCTATTGTTGCGTCATTCTTTTCTTCCATAACAATGTGGAATGCAGGAACAAGGAAATATGAGAGTAAGACACGCGTAATTAAATGCAAGCTACGGGTCATGAATAACTCACGGCGTAGAAAATACCTTGCGATCAATTTGTATGCGATTAAATTATTCTATAGAAATACCTGTAGGGAAATTATAATAATAAACGAGTATATACAAGGCTCAAGGAGCATGACTCCTAAATGTCCTATTTTGATGTTGTATAAAAAAATTGGAACTGAACTGAACCATTTATTAGAAAGAAATAATTATTGGTCAGGTTAGCGGTTTTAGAATAGTTAAAAATAATTAGGTCCAACAGCATGGCGTCTAATAACAGTGAATGAGTGAATGAGTTATCCTAGATTTATACTTCGTTTTTTTTTAGGATTAGAAAGAAGGTAAACAATCTTGACATGTCTTTTTCTTGAAAAACGCTTTTTAAAAATAAGTAACAGCAAATAACAATTAAATAACAATGAGACTTAATAATTTATATTGTTATGGTTTTATACGTAACGGTTACTTATTTTTAAAAACCGTTTGTCAATAAAAATACATGTCAAAATGGTTTACCTTCTTTCTAATGCAAAAAAAAGGAGTATACTTTATTTTTGTGGGACCTAAAACACTATAAAAACTTAATTTTAACAATGAACAGACGAAGACGCTGCCGGCCATGGTTTTTAACCGACTTCAAAAAAGGAGGATTATGTATGTACATCGATTACTCCGCCAATTGTAGACCGATTTTCAAAATTATCTTTTTATTTGAAAGGGTACCTATACTCCTGAGTTGGTCCTATTGTCACCAAATTATGATCTGATGATGGGATCTCAGGGAAATCGAGGGCAACCCTCAAATTTTGTAGGCACGTATTATGTGTTTCATATATTATGATGGAAGGTACAACTCCTTAACGGTTAAGAGTTAGAGGATAATTCTGAAAACGTTGAATCATTATTCAAAAAGGTATACTTTTGAGGTGGTCCCGCTGTCACCAAGTCGTGATCTGATGATGGGATCCCAGGGAAATGAGGGCAACCCTCAAATTTTATAGGCACTTATTATGTGTTTCATATATTTTCTAAGGCTATTCAAGTTTTTGAGTCTGGTAGTCATCATCTCATGTTAATGAGCTGATGATGGAAGGTACAACTCCTTAACGGTTGGGAGTTGGAGGATAATTCTGAAAATGTTAAATCAACGTAAAATTGTGAAATAAAAATCTTTTAAAGAAAAAGTAAAACCGCCTTCAAAAACCTTAGAAAAAAATCTAAGGTTCTTTTAGATTATCTGTGTAGTGTCCGTGTCGTGACGTCACATTGTTTACCGGTTTACAAAATGAGAACAAAACAAATAGTGGACTTGTGTTAAAAATCATTATTTCTAATAGTTTGCACAAAAAAACAATAATTATCATTAATGTATCGTGCTACAACACAAGCAATACTTCAATTACGACTTCAGGAAAGTTATGGATGGAGTACTCAATGAAATAAACCTAGGTATGCAACACCTGGCTATGACTTGCTAAAAGGAATCCGTAGGCTTTTTCAGCTAAAACCTAAAACCTAAAACTTTACAATAAATCCTTCGATAACGACTACGACTTTGGAGAACATGCAGTCTATGCTTTAATGGTCCCCTGTGAAGTATTTTGAGTATAACATAAATTTTATGAACCACAAACCTCAATAGAGCCGACTTTTGTATTTAAACCTCCTCGTAACGAATGTTGTCACATCGCCCGTAAGTAATCGTTCGTAATAAATGCACTATTCACAACTTACACCAATTTGCAATCCATCCAATAATTTCCAAATCAATTAAGTACAGTAATGCATAATAAATAATAAAAACAAATAAAATTAGACCGGCCGAAAACCAAAATCGAGTAGGCTCTGCCGCCCAAGATCAAAGGTTTCTTTTTCGACATTATATTTAAAACCTTAATTCTTCTATGACTTAAGAGCTACGCTCTTATAACCTTAATTACATGTTATAAATGACAAAACAAGATAGGCAGGTAGCTAAATCGTGCACTGACTTGCTTATTCCCTGCGACGCGAGACTGCAAAGTGAATTCAGCAAGCAGATAAAGTCCGGGAAAAGAATACCAATGAGGGCGGCAACAGCGAGCAAGTGTAAAACGAGATACGAGTAAGGCTGTATACAATAACCCTCCTTCGGCAGTCGGGTAAAAACGATCATCCTACCACGGTGTAGAGTTAAATGGATCACTTTTCCTGACGACTGACTGACGTATTAGTTTTTTTGTTTGACTTCATCTAATCATGTTTCCATCTTATCCTTTATCCTATTGTATTAACAGGAAATATGCACCTACAATCCTTTTGGCGAGATATTCTGGGTTAGTCATCTTCTCGGTAGGTCATCTTCTGTTGAGCTGATTTGTACTGCTTCATTGAAACGCTAAATAAAGTCAAATACATTAATTCGATAAAACCATTGACTGAACAATAATAAATAGCCGAAACAGAAGGGTTACAAATTAATTCATCATACTGAAGCAGGCTTTTTAGGTGAAAGCGCTTAAACTATTCAAAAGATATCAAAGAGCGATTCACGACGCATTGTTGGTTTTGCTGTTGAGCTGTATTGATTCGGCAACAGCGAGCGCTTTACGGGCTACGTGAATTGAGGGAAGTCGCATGAAATAATGATTACTATGGAACAATTGCCAATTTGCCACACTGTATTAGTTTTTACGAGGGTAGTCCCAAAAGTTCCTGTCATGTTCTAGGCTCGTACTTAACGCCGCGCCATTGACATAATACTACATTTTGATATGAGTGCGGAAAGTATGTCATTATGCACGAGTCCCGAGGTGTCTAGACCTGAGCCGTACGGCCAGGGTCGAGTCTCGGGACGAGTGAAAATGACACTTCCGCACGTGTACCAAACGACGTTTTTTAATACATTTTCAACACACCTGCTGGTAAATTGAATCTTATTGCATAGTATTAAAGTTCATAATACAACTTATGACACACGCGTGTTTTTTACTTTTTAATTACCGCACTCGTGTTTTTTACATTACGTATTTTTTTTAATCTCAGCAAAGTCCTTTCCCGCCTAAAAGCAACGAACAAACTATTGTGAATAAATAAAATATTTAAGATTTTAAAATATTTTGATGACCGGATGGCCTATATAGTGGTTAGCGACCCTGACTTTGAAGCTTGAGGTCCCGGGTTCGAATCCCGGTCGGGGCAGATGTTTGTATCATGAATACAAATGTTTGTTCTCGGGTCTTGGATGTTTAATATGTATATATGTATGTATTTATCTATATAAGTATGTTTATACGTTGTCTAGTACCCATAGTACAGGCTTTGCCTAGTTTGGGACTAGGTCAATTGGTGTCAATTTGTCCCATGATATTTATTTATTTATTTAATTAAGATGACACCAAATTATTTAATTTAAGTAAATTATCTTTTTTTATCTACGAATTAACATTTATTTACGTATTTAAAACATTATTTTGTAGTTTATCATAAATATTTTTATTATTAGGTTGTATGGCGGTTTGGTCTGTGCCTCGATTTGAACCTGCGCGTGCATTACATAACATATCACGCGGAAAAAGCGCGAAAAATTGAAAAAAAAACTGCTGTGCTGTCGTCTTTCTTGTTCTTGTATTTGTTTGTAGTATAGTACTTAGTAGAGAGATGCATTATGTTTATAATTTTGAAAACGTAGAGTTTTAATTATTGATAGAAAGAAAGAAAGAAACATATATTTATTAGAAACTAATTCGACACATACACATACAGATCAAATGATAAAGATCTGAATGTAGAATCTAGAAACACAATACAGTGAAAACTAAATGCAATTGATGTTTTTAAAGTGCTATTTAAATCAAAACAGAAATACATGTTAACCGATGAACTAAAACTAAAAGTTTTATAATTATACTGCAAGAACAGTAAAAATAACCAATCAAGTAAGTATTAAACGTTTTCTATGAAAATGTGTTTATAGCCAGCTTATTGAACTAACTATCGTGATCACGCAATATTTTAATTAGTTACTTAATGGTATTTATTTTCTGAACTTGTCCTCCTAAAGAATGTATTGTGCTTAAGTAACACCGCGGAGTCCAGGGCTTCACGGAGGACGGAGGACACTTTGATTAAGGCTACTAGGTAATTAAACTGGCTAACACGTACAAATATAGTTCGTTGTGGTGAATAGTACTTAGATATACTCGATTTTGCAAAGCACTATACGGACTAAAACTGGCACCGACATCAAAACGTATTCACATTTAACTGTTTTCTTAAAGAAATACTCGGACGTTTATCATAGCAACAAATCCAAGGTGCCATCACCAAAGACATTCAGAGATTGGAAAGTTCTCAAAGGAAGCTCAGAATAACCAATATCTACTAACATAGGTTAGTTGAATAGGCATTTAGTTAATTTTTACTATTTATTTTCCTCGCAAGTGTGTTGAAAAATGTCGTAGGAAACGCGTGAGCATTAGTTATTACACTCCTCGGCTGTATTAAAGCCTTCGCTTCGCTCAGGCTTCAAACCCGCCTCGAATGTAATGGCCAATTTAGCACACTTGTATCATAATGTACTATTGCGAAAGAAATACAAAGAGCCGATGAGCCGCCCCACCACCAGCCGCCGGCGCCCAGGTGGAGGAAGGCGGCCCGGTGCCGCCGGCGCTTTGGAAAAGTACAAAGCACTAGTACGAAACGTAGCCACAAAATGTACCACTTTTTGCAATTTTCACATTATGCCAGTACTCGTAGTGTGCGCAAACTGTGCACGATGATTGCGTTTTTGTTAATTTCATCATCACCAGCCTCTCTGTTACTTTGGCACTTTATAAAATCAGTAAGTAATTTGCAATTAAAAATAAATATTTTTCCCCTCACTACCTCGGAGAGCCGTCTTTTATCCTTTAATACAAGCGGCTAAAATCGCGTTTTATCCACTAGTGGGGAAAGTAATTTGACCTTGGAGTGGAGCGTGTTTAAGTAGCTTTTGACAGATAACAAAACGTGAAACGCTCATAATAAATAAATGATGAATGGTTTGAGAATTTAATAAAAAATACCTAATTTAGCTTTATTCTTAAAATTCTGTAAGAAACATTTGTTTTTTATAATGATGTTGAATATAGTTCTGAACGCACAAGTTGAGTTGATGCAATTTCTAAACGTATCGTCAGAAATGTCAACATTGTCCGACTCACGTAAAAATGCACAACTTCCAGAGTTTTCTGTCATAATGTAAAAAAAATGTGATTCCAGTGATGAAGATTTATTTTTATGAGCTGTTTTTTTGCATGCTGCGCTTTCCTCGCTACAGTGAGGTGAAAAGTTTTGTGTTACACACGGGTTGAAATGTATTTTACCTCTCGTGTTTTGAAACACTCGCTACGCTCAGGATTCTTTTTTCACGGCTTTAAGGGACCGCAGGCTTGAGTATTTGATATTAATTTCAGCATTCTACCTCCACGCGTTCCAGAGAAAAAGGGTCTTGACAGACAGACAGACAGACAGACGGACAACAAAGTGATCCTATTCCGTTCCGTTTTTACCTTTTGAGGTACGGAACCCTAAAAACCAAAAAAATACCAACCCCGGGAATCGAACCCGGATCCTCGACACTCCGGATCCTTAAATAAAAAATTGGGAAGAAATACAAAAAGATATTCCAATTGAGATCATAAAAACTTTATCTCTTGCAGCGGCCATTTCATCATTTTCGAATGGCTTTTTTCAGTTTTATCGTAATCGGTGAACTATTAGGAGATATATAATCATCACTTTTAATTAAATTAGAAGAAGAAAGAAAGAAAAAGGTTTATTGCCACTAACATACATAAAATTAACGTAACATGAGAACAAAAGAAAGTTAGGTATCATTATTCAAAAATTGTTAGTTTCTAAAACATACGTTGTTTGTATATTTGTCAAGATCACATCACCAGCCTTTTTACGTCCCATTGTTGGGCACAAGCCTCCTCTCAGAAAAAGAGGGCTTGGGCTACCTATAGTTCCCACGCGGGCCCAGTGCGGATTTTGAACTGCACACACTCCATTGAATCAGCAACACCAACATACTGTAGTTTAACTTTGGAATGTCATGCACGGAATAGACGTGTCGCGGTTTGGCTTTTAAATCACAGTTTTTATATTACGCCATGAAAACGCGGTAGGTACATGCCACCGGAAAACGATCTAAAAACGGATATAAAGCATTTTATTGCTCCGAATGGAGTTTCTGTGTTTATTTAAATAGGGCTTTAATGCTTCTTGCAGTTCAAAGACATTCGGTGAACGAGAAGAAAAACAGTACCTATGTCACCTATATGTGAAGCGAACAGTTGCAAAGATTGATCTGTTTAAAGTTGTTTGAAAGCTCGAGACCGGCGGGACGGAGGGTGCGCACTGACCCAAGAACTGGCCCTGGTGCTGTATACTCAACGAAGAAACTGTTTTTAGATGAATTTATTAAAATCTGTGGACCAGGGCGGAGGGTGCGCACCAGGTGCGCACTGAACTGGGTAAATAAAATCAGAAAATTGCTAAATGATTACTTATCTTGTAAAAAAGTTCCCGTGCATGTGATAATGAGTCTGATACTGTTACTGTGATCTTTAAACAGATACTTACTTTATTTTGTGTAAAATGCTTCTGTCCAGTGGGGAAAATGTGAATAGGTAGGTACAGTCAGCGCGCGAGCTCCTAGGAATAGGGGCTGCTGGGTTTGTTTTATTTTATTAAACATATAATATAACATACTTATAGAATAATTTCATAATTATTTATATGAGGTGGTGTTGTTAATAATTAAATGAGCTAGTGAAATTATTCTATAAGGATGTCATGTGTTTGATAAAATGAGACAAACCCACCCCCGATTCCTCGGAGCTCGCGCGCGGGCTGTAGTTAAATTCTATTCTATCTTTTCTAAATTATCATAAACGCAGAAGTTTGTCAGGATGGATATATGTATTATATATTTTTTTAAACTCACTGAAATATGAATACACAGAAAAAAACCAGAAAAATGCCAACCCCGGGAATCGAACCCGGATCCTCGACACTCCGGGTCGTATGCTTTACCCCTACACCACGATTGACATCAATATATTCGATTTTTATCGATTGATTGACCGTGGTGTAGGGCTAAAGCATACGACCCAGAGTGTCGAGGATCCGGGTTCGATTCCCGGGGTTGGCATTTTTCTGGTTTTTTTCTGTGTATTCATGTTTCAGTGAGTTTATAAAAAATATAATTGATATTCACGGGAAAAAAAGTAAAAAAAAAAGAGAAAAAATACAAAAAAGATACACCTACTGAGATCATGGATATATGTATTTAAATAAATGGGTAATAGGTAAATAAATAAATATCATGGGACAATTGTCACTAATTGACCTAGTCCCAAACTAAGCAAAACCTGTGGGTACAATATGGATGTTGATAGTCCTTGACGCAAAAACTACTGAATGGATTTTGATTATATGTGTGTCAACCGGAGACTCTACTTGAGATGGATTTACATGGTCCGTTAAATAATAAGATTCCGGCCATGGCTTTGGGAAGGAAAAGGCAACCACAATAATAACTGTTTATTTGTTTTTTCTCTATTTTCCATTTCATGTAAGTTTGATACGATAATATTTTACGTCCATTCCATATATGTATTGTGTAGATTCAGGCTTAACATTGCGGAGGTCCATGTTACAAGTAATGGATTAAAATAGTTGGCTCCTCCGCGAAGTAGTGTAGTGTCATGCAAAATAGCCGCGACTGCGCAGTGTATTTATTTTATCGTCATGCAATTAATTTCTGACTCTATCTTTTGATTGCGTTGACTTTACTAGTTTGATTTTTTCATAGCTTCTAATACGGACTACGGATTGCAGGCTTGAGTGTTTGATATTAATTTGATAAAAAGACAGACGGACATCAAAGTGATCCTATAAGGGTTCCGCTTTTCCCTTTGAGGCGCGGAAGTCTAAAAATTTAAAACTAAGACAATAATGAAATTTGTATGTAGCATTCTTTTCAAATTTAGCGCTCCAGCAATGTTTTTTTTTATTATTTTCAGTTGACCGTAAACAACACACTTCACCGTCTGATATGTACTTAGTTAACAATGACAACTTTTACGGTAATTTTTGAGTAAAATCCTTTCCGGGCGCCAGCAAAATGTTGCACCCTGTGTAGTCTGCGAGTACGTGATGTCATGTAAATGAGGGAACCCGGAACAGTAAGTTATTAGTGAGCACTCGAACCGTAGCGAGTCCCGTGGTCCCGGTTTGGTCCGCCCCATTGACCCACATTCCCGCCCTTGAACCCGCGCCCCCCGCGCCCTCCGCGCCCCCGCGCCCCGCGCCCCGCGGCGCCCGTGACGTCACGAACACCCTTCGGGTCTATTGTCTTTAACATTGCATTGTTTTGGAGCTAAAAAGCCGGTAAGTGGCAATTAAAAGAAAATATAGAGTTATTTACGTATTGGTTAATATTATTACAAAAGTAATTTTATATTTGACTGACTGATGTAGCTGTGACGTGACTTAACTTCGTGACTATTGTGTAGAATTATTAAGTCCGTTGACCACTGAGTGTTTATTTTTGGGTAGGTATCTAAATCACAAAGGTAAGAGAAATCCAGTAAGCTAAACGTCTCAATGATTATAAACTAAAAAACAATTGCTTTGCTTTGGTGAGCAAAGTAATTGTTTTTTAGTTCATAAATATGGACCTTCGCAAAGTAACGCCTGATTCAATAAATTGTCTCAATGATTGACACTTTAATTCCAATAATTGACACCCTGCCTGTCACCTTTATTGCTACCGACATAAGATTAAGATTGAAGGTGCCAACTACTTATTGGGACAGTTTCGGGCACAGGGACACTTACATTATATTTTATATCATCAATTATTATTTCTACAACTATTAAATAATCAAATATTGAATTTTCTAGCTCATATAATCTCTAGCTACATATTTAAATTGTGTTTGAAAATTTGCAAAATTTTAAATTCATATCGTTATCGAAATCGATGTCGTAATAACATGACCTTACTAAAATTTTCATACTAAAACTAGTTGTCGTAATGCTTGTCATGTTCTAAGGTTTCTGAACGCATTATAGAGGACTTACGATAGGTACGTGCGTAGATAAGGTAATGTGTGTAACTCTACATAATTTGGCCTTAAATAAATAAATAATAATAAATATCATGGGACAATTTGACACCAATTGACCTAGTCCCAAACTAGGCAAAGCCTGTACTATGGGTACCAGACAACGGATAAACATACTTATATAGATAAATACATACTTATATACATATTAAACACCCAAGACCCGAGAACAAACATTCATATTCATCATACAAACATCTGCCCCGACCGGGATTCGAACCTGGGACCTCAAGCTTCATAGTCAGGGTCTCTAACCACTAGGCTATTCGGCCGTCGACACTTAACACTTAAGACACTCATTATGTAACAGTTGCATAATTACTTCGCAAAACTTATAATGCAACTTTGCGTGTCAAAGATAAAGTTTTTTTATTCATGAAGTGTAAAAAATTGGAACTGAAATCGACCAATCTTTTTTTTATTTTTTTTTATTCATCCCATAAGGAATAGGCGAAGGAACTGAGTCCATACAGCCACGTCTGATGTGTTTTGTAAATTTCTGTATATTAAAGTCCTGTCACCGTCAGAGTTGTGTCAGTCTGTCCTAGTCACGTCCTGTCAGCTGCTCATGCCTTCCGTAAAGCGATAGTGTACTTTACGGCGAGCTACGGCGAGCAGCAGCCGGCGGATATTTGGGGGTCACAAACAGAGGGAATACGCGTTTTCACTTGAATTCTTCATTTGCTGGGCACTGTCACGTTAATTTGTTGTATAACACACTATCTTTATTATCCACCAAACAACATTAAGCACAGAAACTAAGATTCAATTAACGACACGATCCACTCTCATTGGTTTCCCGCCAAATTCCCCCAACCAACATCATTAGTGTCCCACTGACAGATGCAGTATTTTTGTGCGGAGATGCGTGGCAATGGCCTAGGCTTACAATCACACAGACAGACAACAAGTTTAAAAAAAATTTACAAAGCTTTTTGCTGACTGTAGGTACTTTTTTGCTGAATATACTTGCATTGCTATCACAAAATTTAATGTATGTGACGTTGACTATTCAGAAGTTCCTTTATCTACTTCTGGCTCCACGAATGACATATTAGAACCAGAGTTCTTGTCGAGATTGTGAATCAAACGATCCCAAACTCGATAAGGTTATTGTGTCTGTCGTTTTATTACAGAGTTCCCATGGCCACCTTTCGGCTCCATCATCAGATCAGCTCCAACTCTTAATAATATTGCATTGTCATCCGACTTATGTAATATGCATGCAAAATTTCAGCTCAATCGAAAACCAGGAAATGGATCAAATATAACTTGCAAGATTTGATTAGATTAGGTAGGGAAACTGAAATAAAAGCGGATCGGAAAGAATGTGTAAAATACACAAAGAGCTTTTTATTTTCATTTGCCACTAAATGTATGAGTTATAAATATGATACATGCATGTTGCTCTGACCCCAAATAATTGCGGCAGTCAAAAGAGGATTTCCTTACTCAAAATCATATCAAATATCAATACTGTACCAAGTGTACCAGGCAATGGTACCGTCCCGTGCAGCAGGTTTGTTGTTTAACTCGCTTGCAATCGCCATCGTGTTTATTCTTACAGTTTTTGTATTGACTCACAATTGGTATCGGAAACAGCTAGCTGTCACAGCTATCCAAAAACTGACATTTCAATCCGATGACGAGTGTCAAAATAGTTACGCAATTAACCCTGCAGGGCCGATTGGAACTCCGCTTGGCAATATCGAACGAATTTTCCATTTGGTTATCTACTGCTTCCCCAGTTTTCCGGACCAGTGGTCCGGTGCAATCCGTTACCGGGAATACGTTCGACATAACACGTTTATTGACACGTGTATGCTGATTTTTTTCTCGAAACAACGATACGTTGATAAATTGAGTGCAATGTGAGAGCTTACAATGAAACTGGAGGTGAAAAGTACTGTTTATTTGTATGCCCTAGAAGCTTTTGGATTTATACTTGTCTTCTATTTTTTTTTATACGACGAGGGCAAACGAGCGAGTGGGTCACCTGATGGTAAGTAATCAACACTGTCCATATACACCCGCAACCCCGGAGGATTTGCAGATGTGTAGGCACAATTTACACGTAGGTACTTTTACTAATTCAAATATAGATTTCACCTGTGATCAAAGCCTCTAAATAAATGAAGAAATAAAGATTGGCGTGTTTTCAGGTTTTCACTTGTTAAAGTAGTTTTAATAGTAGGTATAATACTTTAGAATAGCTAAACGTAACAATGAAAAAAGTTTGACCTTGTTCGAGTATTTATTTAGTAAGTTCGCTTTGCTGGTTAAGTAATATACAAAAAACGGGTCAGACGCCTTTCAAGCGTCGACACGAGGTTTATGAAATAAAACCCCGACAAAATGTTAAATGGGCCTTTTTGGGGCGTGACACTTCGAACGGCACATGCTAAAATGCTTAGTATCCTGTAAAGCAAACTTTGTGACCTGTTTTAATTTTTAAATGCTTATAGCCGGACGCACCGGACGCGAGGTGAATAACGGGATGGTTGTATTTTTTCGTGAATTACTGTGGTGCTGTAGCGTATAAAGGTATTGCATTTTCCGGACTCAGAAAATATAGGAAACGTTTTTATGAAACACGCTCACGAGGGATCGAGAAACGAGCATCAGTGCGTTGTCGCGACAAAATAGACTTTTTATTACGGTACAGTGACAACCACGCTTGAGAACATTGCATTGTTGCTTTGACTCAATAGCCGCCTGAAGCTTAAAGCCTAAACCAGCCATTGTTGTACTTTCGCTGCTGCAATGCCTGCGGACATTTTACGGACATAATAGAAGAAAACTGTCATGGAAAAAGTTTTTACTTACACAGGCACAGTTCGTCAATATTTTTTTCCAATTCCGATTTATTTTCTAAGGTTCACATTCTTGTAAACCGGTGTAGTTACCGAAAGAATACATTTCCAAGTTAATTGTTAAACTTATAAACATTATTTTAACTATAATCTAATAGAAATTCTATATTTATAAACGGACGCTAAAGCTAAACAGACAGATTACGCGCAATGCCACAGACTGATTTTACTGCTGTCCAATCTGGGCTTAGAATAGACCATTGGCGCGAAAATTACGGTCATTGTTTGTATTTACGGCGGCGATGCGTCCACGACTCGCGGGGCTGGAACAGCGCAATAAACGCCGGGCTCGGGCTGCTCGGCGCGACGACGAATCGATCAACCGCAATCACGTTAGCTTCCTTTGTTTTCCAACATGATTCTTTTCTGTGGAGTATGAGATGGTCAACGTAGCGTTATCGCTTCCGCGTATCAAATAAGTTATAAAATACAGACTTAGCGCCCATAAATTTCAAATAACGCAGACAGCAACGTTCACGTGTAGAAAGTTTTACCCAGAATTCAAGGGAACAAAAAATTATCTTAAACAAAACTTAAGATTTATAGAGTCGACCAACGCGCAACATAAAATTAAATTAGACAAAAGAAACCTGACTCGCTTTCTTAAAACTAAGTCGTAAAAATGACGCTTGACGAGTCGATACTTAAGAACCCATTATAGACAAAGGACTTTGTGCAATCTTTCAATTGCTAGGATACGTAAATTGCTTCCACGTGTTGCTCTAGACTCGAGTGAAACCAGTCAAAAAAATCATAGCAAGCAAAAAACATCATGATGCTGATGATGATGTTTTAAGGGCGGAGCTTACGCTCTAGCATGACTATCGTCCAATCGCAAGGATCGGTCATAGTCATTAACCAATCATATGTACGGAATTACTCGTGGGAATATTTTAAAATTACAGAGACAAGCCCACAGCTCCCGGAGAGAGGTGGAGACCCAAAGGATGACGCTGACGGGAGTGGAGGAGGAAGTTGGGGAGTTGGATCTTGGCTCGCTTCACGACAAGAACCTAGAAAAATCTTAGCGATTCTCTCTGTTAGAACCTATGAGCTAGGGTTGTTGAAGGTCCTAACATATCGAACTAAAATCTAAATAAATAAGTTAGTTTGTAATTTAGCTAGGGAGTGAAAAGTGCATCCAGGAGTTATTCGGTAAAGTACCCGATTTCAGTTATTAATACAGGTTATCAAATGAATCCACTACTTGTTTATTACTGTTCTGTATTATAGTAAAAAATGCATCTAGACGAACTATATGAGTCTTGTTATCGCCTGATTCAGGTTGAATATAAGGGTTGGAACTCAATAGAGGTCATAATGTTGATATTGTTCGGATTAATGATCATGGTTCTATTGATCTTAATGTGTGAGAAATGTGGGAGTATTTGGAGGTGTTTGGGCTTGATTGTAGTAGAGAAGTCACACCTAGAGTTCGAGGGATTGAGATGACCGACGTTGGAAATTGAACTTATAAAGGGTCATGGATTTATTTGACAATACTGGAAAGAGTAAATTGTAAAACGTAATTTTATGTGTACTAAGTTAATCTGTGTGAAATGAATAAGAAATCTTGTAATTCCCTTGATTCATAGCTTTAGATTTACTTGCCGATCTTTGATACTGTTTTCCTAATTGTTTTAAACCTTGATAACGAATAAAGAGCGAACTTCATTGTCGCACAACAGATAATAAGTGTGCAGTCACAAGGGCAACCCGTTGCAAGCTATGTAAATATAGCACCATTCACCAATGTAATAAGGTGGAGAGTTGAGGCTAACGTAAATTAGACCCTCAATTAAAGCTCCTTTTCACACCAACTAAAAGCGAACCTAAAATCTTAAGTCTATTCATTGTACTCAGATGAACTAATTGTGTATATATTTTATTGTGTGATTATTTGTGTTTATTGTTGTGTGATATGTTTATTAACCACTGTGTGCATGTGTGTTAGTGTGTAAATAGCCAAAAGGGTTTTTTATTTGGGGGTTCGTTTTCCCTTTATTAGTATGGCTCTGTAGGAACAGAATCCTCGATTTTCATTGAAATCGTATCATCAATGAAGATCTAAATAATTGAAATAGTTTCTTTTGCTTCCTCAAATGTATTATAAGGTAGATCTTCCTATTAAATAAATTAATTGATCTACTAAATTTCATGGTTTTCGTTATATTCTAGATAAGTTCCCTAACTCGGAACTATTTAATAATGGAGATTTCTCATTAATAAATTGAGCGGATTAAGCTACAATGAGATTTCTAAATCAAGAGCAAGTAAAGTACACTTCGTGTAATAATTAATCTCCACTATTGAAGATTTCCACACTACATCTCGATCACAGATTTTCTATACAGTTCGATCTCGATGGCATTTTACAGATAAATTATTAACCACGTAATAAATACGGGTTAATAAATTAAATTGATTGATGAGACTTTATATTGTTAAAATTATGCCGATACACTAGTAATTTTGCTTCAAATTGGTAATTTAAGCTTCTTCCAAGCAAACTGAGAGTTAACGTAAGGTCCATATTTTGATTAAACAGACCAAATATGCATTTCTGAGACCAGAGTTGAGAACAAGAGTCACAAGTTATTTGAGTAATAAAATCCTGCGTACGAACGCTAGGCGATGTCCTAACGGATTTTAGTGGCTAAATGTCACGTGTACCGGGAGACACAAATGGCAGTGGACCGAGAGCGGCGGAACCAGTGGGTATTGTTCGCATCGGTAGATGCAGTAAAGGTAACGACCCTGTAAGTCACAGCTGGGCTTGTGAGGCTGAGTTAATTGAGTTTGAGACATTGAAGTAACGGAGGTTTCAGCCAATAAGCTGATTTGGGAAGGTTGACCCTATATACTCATGTACATGATTCGGTGGCGATCTGATAGCAATCCTGGGTACCCAATACACGCCATGTCTTACAGATTGACCTCCGACCTTGGTTTGGCCAAACCATATCAAATATTATTGAATTTCATAAATCCATGGTAAAAGGGGTAGGGGCCCGCTGGGCCCCAACATTGAAAGTACGCATCCTCGGATGTTGGAAATGTAAACGCTTCGCAGCGCAAAGGAGGTCAACTGTCACCCCAATAACCTGACGACAGGGCCAGTTACTGGCGTAGGGATCCCCGTACCAGAATGAGATTGGTCATTTGGTTCAGGCATACCTGTTTCTAGTATTTTCACTGTCTATCACGCTATCCGAGCACTTACTTTATTCCATACAGCCAACAATAGTACAAGCGAGCTTCACTAACTTGTATTGAATGAGGCTCGCCTCATTACAATAAACCCTTTGTCTACCCCGGAACATAAAGGTTCCAGGTAAGCGGGTGGAATGAATGACAGTCGGGGTACTAGACCACTCAATCCAATGTACTGTATAAAGCCTTGAAATTGACAAATAAGCTGCCTCCTTGTTACCGAGATGTGCTCTAACTCTACGATGTTTTCCTGAATAAAGTCTAAATACATTCGATACACTAAATAAATAAATATATAGACGATCATAGCCGTACCATCACAGAAAATTGGCGCAGTGACCAGCGATCCAATTACGTATTCGAAATAACGATACGATTGGACTTATAATGTAACTTTATATAAAAAAAATAACACAACGTAGGAAATGAAAATTGTGATCGAGTGTGTAAGGAAATTTTCAGGAATCATACAGAAGAAGGAGAAAGATCGCTTTGTGCATGATTCATGTATTATTATGTATTAAACCTTTTAAATATTTGTTTGAGGTTTTGGGGGAGCAAAATTAAGCTATGTTATTCTTATCCATAAATGATAGAATTATACAAATTTTAGGAGCGGTTTGCATTGGACCAGGCGTTCGAGATATCACTCCTTGCTAAATTTATAGACTAATTTTGAAGTAATAAAACCACATTGTAACATTTCAAAACCCATATCGAGCTTTAGACGATTGGTCTTAGACATTCACATCACGCTTATTACCTTTGTCTTAGCAAACAAACGGAAGGTTGCACAAGTCCTAAATAACTTAACATTAAACAAAGTTGAGCGGTTATTGGTAGAGCGTGTTTGTGTCAGGTAAATTGTTAGAGATGCCGGCAGGTAAAAGGGAAAATGTTCGGAAGCAGGCTAGGTCAGGAAGGACCGTTACTAACGCGGTAGGCTCGGGGGAACGAACGGAAGCGGTAGGGAATGCTACTTTAGAGTTGATATTGCAGAAGATGAATGAATTCCAGGAAAAATTGCAACAACTAAGTTCGAACGGTAATGACAAGCGAAACGAAGGTGAGGGGGGTTCGTCGCGCAACACGAACGGAGGAGATTGTAGAAATAACTTTGTGAGAAATAGACAGGATTCGGTAGGTCGCGAGTCTACAAGCACAAACACGATGTCTTCGGAGACGCGAAACTTATATGTTGTACAACCCTCTACTAGCAAACCGAGGTTTGATGGGAAAACATTAAACAACCCTATTACGTTTTTAAAGCGATTAAAAAGGTATATTAGAGCGGTAAATGGCCAGGAACGTGAAGTCGAGATAGCATTAGGGTGCATAACGGGACACGCGCGTAAGATTATGGAGTTATACTCTAAGGGATGGGTGACGTTCGCTGATTTTGAAGCCGACTTTAGGCGTAATTATTGGACCGAACAGATTCAGGAGTCCGTCAGGTATAGGTTGATCAACGCGGTGTATACCGGTGATTCAGGAATTTCGATGGCTGAGCATTTCGCAGAGCAGGTCGAGTCGATGCAGTCGTTAACAATTGCTTTTAACGAAAGGGATCTGGTTAATTCCATAATGCGACACTATTCAATAGATGTGCAAAGGTTATGGTTCACTAGGATTGAGGAGCCCACGATTATGAGCGGGGCAAACTTTCTAAGGAGCATGGAACAAAACGTCCTCGTGAGACAGAGAGGAGGTGCTACGGGTGTTGTTAGCGGCAGCTTTAGGAAGGAGCGGTACAACAGGTCGCAGTTGGCACGTCCAATCACCGCTATGATCTCTGCTGGCAGGTGGCAGAACAAGGGAAGTTCAGCAAGGGGTCGAGGCTATCGTCAGGGTCGGATAGGTTATAGGGCGAACTTTAACAGGGTGGCGCCACTTACAAATGTACGAGCGGGAGTTAGCAGCAGACCGGCCATCACTTTTGTAAAGGAGGGTGAGAGTTCAACTTCGTCGAAAACTGTGGGGGAGGACGAGTCAAAAAACTAATGTCCCCTACACAGGTGAAGTCCAGTTGTTTATCGATGTGTAGTACGGGGAGCAAGAGGGCTTCGGAGCGTAAAGCGGAAGGTGTAGGCTATAGGATCTTGATTAGGAATGGATGGAGGCCAGGACAGAGGTTAGGTGTCAGAGAAGGAGGGTTGAAGCGGCCATTGGAGGGGAACGCGTGTAAATCCAATTTGAATTGTAAGTCGATAGCACGTAGTGTAGGAATCTTATTGGAAAGTCAGTTCAGCAACATAGCCGAATGCGATGAGAGAGGTTCTACTTGTGAATTTTGTAAAAGGAGAGGCAGAGAGGTATATACTATATTTCACGAATTCGATGAGATAGTCGACATAGGCGATGATTATTCGTTACCTAGGTTACCTGAGGTATGCGTGTGGTTATACGGAAGAAGTATGAATGCACTTATCGACACGGGAAGTCAGATCAGCGGAATAACTAGGGAATTGTACGATTCCATTCGGACAGAGAAAGGTGATCTACCTGAAATCGCCATTCCAGCAATACAGGTACAAGGAGCATTCTGTTCGCGGAGCGAGAGTACGAATCGGTTGGTACTAATAGAGTTCAAATTAGGTAGTACTTTAGTCGAGGCACCTGTGCTAATTATGCGACGATTACCTAGGTCGTTGATACTAGAGCGTGTGAAAGGGGTAGTAAATTGCGGTAAGGAACGGACGTTGACGATCGAGCATCTAGGAGTTAGGTCTAGTGTTAGGCTAGATTCAGATTGCGAAACTGAACGGTTAGGGGGAGAGGCAAACGCTGCCATTATCAATTCGATATTGAGGCAAAGTGCACGACCGGAGGAGTACTGCGGGTCGAACAATAAATCGGACAATGGGGACAATGGGAAGTACCACTTAGACGAGTCAGACTTAAGTAGCGAACAGAAGGGGCTGTTGCTACCTGTACTAGACAGGCATTGTAAGGTATTCACGGAAAAATTAGGGTTGACCGACAAGTACGAGCATGCCATAAAATTAGTTGATGAAACGCCTTTTGTCAAACATAGCTATCCAGTAACTTTGGCATATCGAGAACGGGCTAAGGAGAAATTAGCGGAATTAGAAGGGTTAGGAGTTATTAAACAGGAAGCGACCTCGTATTGTAGCCCACTTACATTCACTAAGAAACGGGACGGGTCGATAAGACTTTTATTAGATGCACGTGAGCTTAATAAGAAAATGGTGGGAGATGCGGGTGCGCCACCACTTACATCCGAGATATTACAATCCTTTCATGGAGTAAATTACATCAGTTTAATTGATTTGAATAATGCTTATTTTCAAATACCTTTGCATTCAGATTCAAGGAAGTATACGGGTTTCTCTTTTATGGGGAAAACTTATACATATTGTGTCTTGCCTCAAGGTTTAAAAACGTCTGTAGCAGGGTTTTCGAGGGCAATGGACACTATATTAGAAGGAGTACGGGAGTTTTGTGTAAATTATTTGGACGATATCGTCGTATTTACCACGGGAGATGTGAAATTACATTTAGAACATCTAGACCAAGTGTTGGATAAATTAGAAGACGCAGGGTTAACGGGAAGGATAGAGAAATGCCGATTTCTATGTGTAGAAGTAAAACTGTTAGGACACATAGTCAATACAAGCGGGGTACGAATGGATCCCGATCGTGTAAAAGCCATAATGGACTTTCCCATACCTCGAACCATAAAACAATTACGAGGATTCTTGGGATTGGTAAATTATTACCGGAAATTCATTTCGAAGTATAGTGAAGAAGTTAGACCGTTGTGTGACCTACTAAAGCAAAACACAAAATGGTCATGGACACAGGAAATAAACGAGTATTTTGAGGTGGTGAAAAGGTTATTTGTAGAGACCATAATTCTTGCACACCCAAATCCAAGGGAGACTTATTATCTGCAAACTGATAGCAGCAATCTGGGAGTTTCTGGTTATGTGTACCAAGTGACTAACGAAGGAGAGGAAAAGATCATAGGATTTTGTAGCAAATCTTTGTCAGAGACTGAGCGTAGGTGGACCGTTACTGAACAGGAGCTGTGGGCTATCATCTACAGTTTATCAAAATTCGAGACGTATTTGAGGGGGGCTCGGCTAGTAATTAGGACTGACCACAAGAGTCTGATATTTTTACAGTCATGTAAGTTACTGAGCGCACGAATGATACGTTGGGTACATTACATAGGTCGGTTTGATTACACTATTGAACATGTAAAGGGTCGATTAAATACAGTGGCAGACGTATTATCTCGGCATATAAAGGGTACAACTGATGTACTAACTAACAAGATTACGGGGCCGGAAATGAATTTGTTCAAGATACCATTAGGGCGAATTGTGAAGGGAAGGTGGAAGGAGATAGGCGAACATCAGAAATGCGACCGGGTCGCTAGCGAAATAATGAACCGTATGAAGGTCATAGGTACACCTGAGGCGAAGTACTATGTACTCGAAGGAGGAGTTCTTTATAGGACGAACGCGCGTGCGAACACATTAAAACTGTATGTCCCCGAGGACCTACAAAAGGATTTAATCACTAGCATACACGAGATAGGCCACTTTGGACGATACAAGGTTTATGCCTTGATGAAACGACGTTATTATTTCGCGAACATGTCTCGTATAATAGGCAGGATTGTGAGGGCTTGTGAAGCGTGTCAAAAATCGAAACATGCATTAGGAACTCACACGGGACCAATTAAAACCGTTACAGCGAGCGAGATAGGAGAGCGAGTCTTTTGCGATATTTACGGACCACTACCAGCGGGACGGTTTGGCTATAAATACGTATTCGTAATGCAAGATACATATAGTAAATTAATTAGGCTGTATCCACTACGACAAGCAAGTGGCAAGGCGTCATTAACCTGTGTGAGGAAGTTCCATGGACAAATTGAGATTAGGACTTTATGTTCGGATAGAGGCGCTAACTTTACATCAGCGATTTTCGAATCGGGAGTTAGACAGTTAGGTATTGAATTAACCCACACTTCAATTCGTCATCCACGCCCGAATTCGACCGAGAGAGTTAATAAGGAAATGGGAAGGTTATTTAGGACATATTGTGACAAATCACATCGTTCTTGGGTAGATTTATTACCAAACATAGAGGATTGCTACAATCAAGTTGTGCACACCACGACGGGGTATGCACCGAATGAGATAGTGTGGGGCACAAGGATACAACTATCTACAGATTTTCCAAAATACATAACTAATGGTAATGAACTACAGCAGGAATCGTTAGAACAAATTCAACGACTAGCACGTCAGAACATGGCTAAGGCAGCAGAGAATAGGGAGTTTCATTATAATAAGAATCATAAATTAGTACGGTTCGATATAGGAGATTTGGTAAAGTTAAAGACTTTTGCGAAATCTGACGCTGACAAAAGGATAACAAAGAAATTCATGCGGTTATTTGAGGGACCTTTCATAGTAGGAGCCGTCCCCTACGAGAACGTATACACTTTGATTGACCAACAGACGGGCACAATCAAGGGAAATTATAATGTTATTCATTTGTTCCGCTATTACGAAAGTAATTAACGCATAGGTCCACTTTCGTTCAACCTTGAGATAAGGGTAACAAAGGATAAGGAATGTTAGCGATATCATAAACGGAGAATGATCTACAAAAAAAAAAAAGGAGTAAATGGGATTTTATTGCCACCCAACGACAATAGGTAGGCGTATGAAAACCGAGAGGAGCGTGAGATAAGTAGGGTTAACGTGGGAATTTTGCGTAAGCAAGCTTTAGAGTAGGAATGCTGAATTTGTATTGGAAGGGAAATATATTTTGCAACGGACTAGTGCTAGGGAGGGAGAGAGAGAGAACACTAGGTGTTCCAAAATCTATTTGGGGGAGTGTGAGATGGTCAACGTAGCGTTATCGCTTCCGCGTATCAAATAAGTTATAAAATACAGACTTAGCGCCCATAAATTTCAAATAACGCAGACAGCAACGTTCACGTGTAGAAAGTTTTACCCAGAATTCAAGGGAACAAAAAATTATCTTAAACAAAACTTAAGATTTATAGAGTCGACCAACGCGCAACATAAAATTAAATTAGACAAAAGAAACCTGACTCGCTTTCTTAAAACTAAGTCGTAAAAATGACGCTTGACGAGTCGATACTTAAGAACCCATTATAGACAAAGGACTTTGTGCAATCTTTCAATTGCTAGGATACGTAAATTGCTTCCACGTGTTGCTCTAGACTCGAGTGAAACCAGTCAAAAAAATCATAGCAAGCAAAAAACATCATGATGCTGATGATGATGTTTTAAGGGCGGAGCTTACGCTCTAGCATGACTATCGTCCAATCGCAAGGATCGGTCATAGTCATTAACCAATCATATGTACGGAATTACTCGTGGGAATATTTTAAAATTACAGAGACAAGCCCACAGCTCCCGGAGAGAGGTGGAGACCCAAAGGATGACGCTGACGGGAGTGGAGGAGGAAGTTGGGGAGTTGGATCTTGGCTCGCTTCACGACAAGAACCTAGAAAAATCTTAGCGATTCTCTCTGTTAGAACCTATGAGCTAGGGTTGTTGAAGGTCCTAACATATCGAACTAAAATCTAAATAAATAAGTTAGTTTGTAATTTAGCTAGGGAGTGAAAAGTGCATCCAGGAGTTATTCGGTAAAGTACCCGATTTCAGTTATTAATACAGGTTATCAAATGAATCCACTACTTGTTTATTACTGTTCTGTATTATAGTAAAAAATGCATCTAGACGAACTATATGAGTCTTGTTATCGCCTGATTCAGGTTGAATATAAGGGTTGGAACTCAATAGAGGTCATAATGTTGATATTGTTCGGATTAATGATCATGGTTCTATTGATCTTAATGTGTGAGAAATGTGGGAGTATTTGGAGGTGTTTGGGCTTGATTGTAGTAGAGAAGTCACACCTAGAGTTCGAGGGATTGAGATGACCGACGTTGGAAATTGAACTTATAAAGGGTCATGGATTTATTTGACAATACTGGAAAGAGTAAATTGTAAAACGTAATTTTATGTGTACTAAGTTAATCTGTGTGAAATGAATAAGAAATCTTGTAATTCCCTTGATTCATAGCTTTAGATTTACTTGCCGATCTTTGATACTGTTTTCCTAATTGTTTTAAACCTTGATAACGAATAAAGAGCGAACTTCATTGTCGCACAACAGATAATAAGTGTGCAGTCACAAGGGCAACCCGTTGCAAGCTATGTAAATATAGCACCATTCACCAATGTAATAAGGTGGAGAGTTGAGGCTAACGTAAATTAGACCCTCAATTAAAGCTCCTTTTCACACCAACTAAAAGCGAACCTAAAATCTTAAGTCTATTCATTGTACTCAGATGAACTAATTGTGTATATATTTTATTGTGTGATTATTTGTGTTTATTGTTGTGTGATATGTTTATTAACCACTGTGTGCATGTGTGTTAGTGTGTAAATAGCCAAAAGGGTTTTTTATTTGGGGGTTCGTTTTCCCTTTATTAGTATGGCTCTGTAGGAACAGAATCCTCGATTTTCATTGAAATCGTATCATCAATGAAGATCTAAATAATTGAAATAGTTTCTTTTGCTTCCTCAAATGTATTATAAGGTAGATCTTCCTATTAAATAAATTAATTGATCTACTAAATTTCATGGTTTTCGTTATATTCTAGATAAGTTCCCTAACTCGGAACTATTTAATAATGGAGATTTCTCATTAATAAATTGAGCGGATTAAGCTACAATGAGATTTCTAAATCAAGAGCAAGTAAAGTACACTTCGTGTAATAATTAATCTCCACTATTGAAGATTTCCACACTACATCTCGATCACAGATTTTCTATACAGTTCGATCTCGATGGCATTTTACAGATAAATTATTAACCACGTAATAAATACGGGTTAATAAATTAAATTGATTGATGAGACTTTATATTGTTAAAATTATGCCGATACACTAGTAATTTTGCTTCAAATTGGTAATTTAAGCTTCTTCCAAGCAAACTGAGAGTTAACGTAAGGTCCATATTTTGATTAAACAGACCAAATATGCATTTCTGAGACCAGAGTTGAGAACAAGAGTCACAAGTTATTTGAGTAATAAAATCCTGCGTACGAACGCTAGGCGATGTCCTAACGGATTTTAGTGTCTAAATGTCACGTGTACCGGGAGACACAAATGGCAGTGGACCGAGAGCGGCGGAACCAGTGGGTATTGTTCGCATCGGTAGATGCAGTAAAGGTAACGACCCTGTAAGTCACAGCTGGGCTTGTGAGGCTGAGTTAATTGAGTTTGAGACATTGAAGTAACGGAGGTTTCAGCCAATAAGCTGATTTGGGAAGGTTGACCCTATATACTCATGTACATGATTCGGTGGCGATCTGATAGCAATCCTGGGTACTCAATACACGCCATGTCTTACAGATTGACCTCCGACCTTGGTTTGGCCAAACCATATCAAATATTATTGAATTTCATAAATCCATGGTAAAAGGGGTAGGGGCCCGCTGGGCCCCAACATTGAAAGTACGCATCCTCGGATGTTGGAAATGTAAACGCTTCGCAGCGCAAAGGAGGTCAACTGTCACCCCAATAACCTGACGACAGGGCCAGTTACTGGCGTAGGGATCCCCGTACCAGAATGAGATTGGTCATTTGGTTCAGGCATACCTGTTTCTAGTATTTTCACTGTCTATCACGCTATCCGAGCACTTACTTTATTCCATACAGCCAACAATAGTACAAGCGAGCTTCACTAACTTGTATTGAATGAGGCTCGCCTCATTACAATAAACCCTTTGTCTACCCCGGAACATAAAGGTTCCAGGTAAGCGGGTGGAATGAATGACAGTCGGGGTACTAGACCACTCAATCCAATGTACTGTATAAAGCCTTGAAATTGACAAATAAGCTGCCTCCTTGTTACCGAGATGTGCTCTAACTCTACGATGTTTTCCTGAATAAAGTCTAAATACATTCGATACACTAAATAAATAAATATATAGACGATCATAGCCGTACCATCACAAGTACATATCAATAGTACATTATGATACTAGTGTGCTAAGTTGGTCACTACTACTTGATGCGGGGTTTAAGCCTGAGTGAAGCGAACGCTTTAATATACTCGCGAATTGTGTAATGACCAGTACTCAATGACTTTTTTCAACATACTTAATTTTAATAGTAACCAGTGTCGATAGATATTAGGAGCTTCCTTTGAGAACTTTTCAAATTCGTGAATTAAAAATAGATAATTTGATTAAATTAAATATTTATGTACTTATCATTTTTAAGCAATAAATAGTTTAAGTATATATTCACAATAATTGTTCATTGCTTTCAGGCGTGAAAGACTTTGCTGGAATTCAAAAAACATGAGTGCGATAGTAATAATGCAAAAAACACGTGTAGGTAAGTATGTTATAAGTTGTAAATATTATGAACTTAAATAACTACTATGCAATATAAATCAAATTACGAGCAAGTTTGTTGAAATATTAGTAGTTTATGGAACTGTTACATAATGCTCCTTTTATGTAGAGTTGCATACATTACTTTATCTACATAGGTAAGTCTCTAAGATGGTTTCAGTAGCCTACTCTGTCACGAATTCGTCTGTTTTTTTTTTCAAATTACAATTTTTTTTTAATTGACACCTATTTTTTTAATTTTATCTTCAAAAACTAATAAACCAAAACTAATTGTTGTAATGATTTTTGAACGCATATTAGAGGACTTATGAATATGTGTGTGTGTAGATAAATTAACATGAAGTTACAATTTGGGAGCATTTAGAATAGGTTTCAGGTTTTAGAAATGCTGGAGTTGTCAATGGCGCTTCTTATAACAAATAAAAAGATCGAACGATACGAATCCACCCGAACCCGAATCCTATTTTAAACGCTCGCGGACTGTACGCACAGCAGAGAGGCACCATTGTTGATCAAGTGACCCTTTAAAAAATTCAAGGAATGCTAAAGGCGTTGTTAACTACGCGTTTATTTGGATGTTGAGTACAGTCCGGTCATGATCCAACAAATCACTTTAAACGATACTACGTCCAGCAACTTTTGGAATTCAACTGTCCAGCCACTTTTGGAAATATATTGTCCAGCCACTTTTGGAAATATACTGTCCAGCCACTTTTGGAAATATACTGTCCAGCCACTTTTGGAAATATACTGTCCAGCCACTTTTGGAAATATACTGTCCAGCCACTTTTGGAAATATACTGTCCAGCCACTTTTGGAAATATACTGTATAGCTATTTTTGGAAACTTATAATGTTAATGGAATTTTGTTTGTAACTATGATCAGTAACTTATGTACAATTCATGTGTCTAGTATCTTTTGTAACGTTATTTTGTTCGGCAAGTTTCGTTGCTGACTGTACATACTTTCTTCAATTAAGAACTTAATTTTCATGGTAGAAAATCCGGTTCAGAACACTAGTCTCTTAATTGTCTCTTCCATTAAGTTGGTAATTCAGTCATAAAAAAAAAAAAAAATTACAATTAAGTAAGTACTATAAAATTATTGCAATTTAGTAATTTTTCAAGTGTTCAATTTATTAAATTATCAGGCGCTTTTAAATAAAATTGGGTTGAAGCTCCACGTTCCATCGGGTAAATATAGTTTACGATTGCTCTCGACGGGGCTGAAAGGTTTTTGTATTAAATTACGACGTACCTTATACCATCGTAATTTGTTATATGGAACCATCGCATACTCACGGGTATCCATTAGGCATTTCATGTGCCGGCGCTATAAAAGTACTATACGATAGGTGCTTTCTTTTTAAATAGAACATCAAAAATAACAACTTGGTGTTTATGCCCAAACGTAAGTTTTCTCGTTCAAGGCATGTCATAATCTTTTTTTCACCCATTTCTTTACTTAGGTATTTGCCAAATATGGAAGACAGCTCGGCTCGTGACATTAGCCCCGGACATGAAGAGTCAATGTGCTGAAGAAGAATAAAAACGTCACATGGTGGACGAAGTCCGAAGTCGCCTGGCGCCTGGCCAGCTATTGTCCAGCCTCTGAATTCGACATGATGAATATCTCTAGCGAATTGGTTTAATAATTTTGTATGGATGGACCACATCTTGAATTTATTAGCTCTTTTGCCAATAATTCCGACGACAACAATCGATACAGCTTTATTTTATCTATTGAAAATGGACTCGATGTTGATAAAATGAAAACAACGCTAAACCAATTTCTATGTAAAATGAATAAAAGTACAAGTGAATGAAGTGACTAAGTACTGTTGTAAAACCGGACCAATTGCAATAATATATTGTGAGGTCTATTAATAGTAATCCTGAAAATAGCATGAACTTTGACGTAGGGCCCATTCCGGTGATCATTGAAATCTGTCTTGATTTTGACATTCCATAGAAACTATATTCGATTTACCATGCAAGCTCACATCAAATATTTACAACGATTACTCACTACGAGAATTGATGCCTTGTTAGTAGTTGCAAGTTATATTGTCAAACATTAATAAATTGGTAATAATATCCAATCCGCCTCCGGATCGCTGCGCTCGTGCCCGCCTTTGTAGGTAGAATAAAGTGTTTACTTACTTAATACATTTATCTTAATCATCTCCCTACTCAAAATAATTATGTGCTCATTAAGAACAAAACATAATAATATCTAGTCGCGTGCAAAACTCGTAAGTGTTTTGGTAAATGACGACAAAATGGAACTGACAGCTAGGAAAAGGCGTCGATTCTCGTAGCAATCGTTGTCAATATTAAAAATATTTAATGTGAGATTGTAGGTATGGTAAATCGAATGTGGTTCTATGCAATGTCCGAATCAAGATAGTTCTCACGACCATCGGAATCAGGTCCTACGTCAAAGTTCATGTCATTTTCAGAGTTATTACATCATTCACACAAATAGAGCCCCCTCACGACAGACATCTTTATTTTGATCGTACCTAATATACCAAATAACGATTAATACTGTATTTAGATACAATTAACAAGTTTTATAATATGTCTTTAATAAACTGAAACCATTGGTATTCGCTGTCGAAAAATTACTACAAAATTTTCAATATAATATGACTACGACATGAACAATTACTGTGCCCTAAGCACGACTTGTCGAATCCTGCGTCACGTAAAATCGAATAGTAAACTATAACGAGTTTGTATGACGTTTGGAACAGCGCCCGCCCGTGAGCGTATTTGGAACTAAAATTTAGTATGAGATTTCTCGATCTCGATACGATAACCGTAACGTAACGCAGGATTCGACAAGTCGTGCCTAGGGCACTGTTCTATTATAACGTGAGTGACGATGGGCGAGCACGAGGGCGCAGTGCAGACGTTGTATAACGCGGGACGTGATCGGCTGCAGCGACAACGGCTGGCTTATTGGAAGGATACGACCCGGATCCATCGAATATTTATAGCACATTGTGCCCTCCGCCTTTTATTTTATGATCCTAGCATCTAGTCCTAGGAATTTGAATATTTGCCACCGCACTGAAACTTTTCCTTTTTGTAATATTGACGCACGTAAGGCACTCTTGTACTCAAAACATATTTTTAACCCACGACACAAAAAAAAGGGCGCTATGACTTTGACGTGTGTGTATGTGTGTCTGTGGCATCAAAGCTCCTAAACGGAAGTAGACATTTTAATGCGGCCTAGTTACTTAAAGCTAGTTTAATCAAGATCGTTCTAACAGCTAAGAAGTTAGGTTCATTAAAATCGTTTCAACGTTTTTGTGATATTAAACTTTGAAACGAAAATATTTGGGATTTTTCCACTTTTCTAAGTTGTTTAATTTATGGAAAACCTGTTTGTGAAGCCATACTTACTTTTAGTAGCATCAAACTTTTTATTTTCTTGTTAAGCAACTCATATCCAAATCGACAAACTTTTCACATACAAATAACCGAGAAAACTTGCACCTAAATTTACATTTTCCGAATAAAAGGTGTTATCAAGGCGAACACAAACAGTGCCTGCAAAGAAAACCAAAGTAGCGTTGATTGTTATAGATTGTTATTAGCTTTTTATAACGTCATACATACCTACCTACTTACAGGTTTATAGAAAGAAAAGTTGAAAAACCCCCGACATTGTCTTTTCAAAGTTCAATATTTCAAAAACCGGTAAATCGATTTTAATGAAAGTTAGCTAAGAACTATCTCGATTAAACCCGATTAAAAAAACCGCATCGAAATCGGTCCGTCCGTTTGGGAGCTATGATGCCACCACAGTCTGTACAGTCGTCCGACGAAGGCCTCTAGACAGGTCAATCGTGCGGGGGGGTGCGGGGTGCGGGGCGGGTTGGGCGAGCCCCCTTGCATACGCCGCCACTGCCCGATTAGTTAGGAACTTTCGCCCTCCTGGGTGCTTTGGCCATGCGGTTGCGGTGTCGGCATTTACGCAAACATCAAAGGCGTCGGGCCACTGGTAGGTATAAGCTCTTTACACTGTGATGCCACAGATAGATACACAGATACACAGGTCAATCTCATAACACCCCTCTTTTTCGTCGGGGGTTAAAAATGAAAACAAATTTAACATTTTAATGAAACTGATATAACTTACCAACAAATAAATGGAAAGTTTGTTGTTCATGGTATGGTATGGTAGCATGGTGTTTAAGTTGGCGCAGGCTGCCGGAAAAGGGCCGGACGCGTCGGGCGCAGTTTGGCGACGCCGGAACCGCCCTAATGGTCGGAAGCTTGTTACGTGTTTAAATACTCATTACGTCACTCGTTATACGGCTCATTTGCCATTAATCGGTTGACAAATTATCAAGTTTCGCACATCAGAATAATTTCTTAAATCTTAAACGCGAACCTACTACGTTATTTATATGTCATAGGGTACCTAATGTGTGTAGCTTAGCACAAATCTCATACTAAATTTTGGTTCCAAATACGCTCACGGGCGGGCGCTGTTCCAAACGTCATACAAACTCGTTATAGTTTACTATTCGATTTTACGTGACAGGTTAGGTTACAGGTCGTGCTTAAGGCACAGATGTATTAAGGCAGCGCAAAGGCGCTAGATGTTACCCACCTACTTACCGAAGGACAGCAATTAAATGGTTTATTTTATCGTAAGTGTTTATTTTAACCAGCTATGCATTTTCATTAGTTTACTGAATTGTTTTTTAAATGTGAATGGGCTCGATCGTGTTTAAGCTGAAGCCGCAAAAAAACATCAAACAATTGCACAAGTATGTAAAGTTTCATTGGGGTATGAAAACTTAAAACTTTCGCATTCAAATATAAATGGAAACTGGGATGTGCACGCTGGAAAATTGAGTAGGAAACCTCAACAACACATTCCGGCACGGACCTAAGAGAATTACAGGGATGTAGTTTGGCTGCCGAGTATGTCGCCGTACGGTAGACAGACATCCAGAAAAACCACGTAGTCGCCGCCAACTTCCGAATGGAGTTCGCTGACAAATCAGCACGGCTAGCGGCTTCATAAATTAATATTCTGAATGTGATCAATCCGAAGTATTCGTGTGGCCGCCGTCTGAATTAATGATCGTTATTAAGTTATCATGGTAATCTGCCAACTCACATTTTGCATATTAGTGAATATTCAGAGGAAAATTATATTTTCAACTCGAATTTTGCAAGAAAATAGGTAGGTATCATTTATAAAAAATTGTGGCATGGTCAAACCTAAATGAACTTCGCACAAAATGTAATCCTTTAATAAAACTTAGAAAATGCCCTATAACTACAGCACTAATTTGCTTTGATTCCATTTTTATAATGAATTGACATTTTATTTATGCGAGCTGTGCCCTAAGCACAACTTGTCGAATCCTGCGTCACGTAAAATCGAATAGTAAACTATAACGAGTTTGTATGACGTTTGGAACAGCGCCCGCCCGTGAGCGTATTTGGAACTAAAATTTAGTATGAGATTTCTCGATCTCGATACGATAACCGTAACGTAACGCAGGATTCGACAAGTCGTGCTTAGGGCACAGTACCTAGGTTTTTTCGATCGACTTTCGCAGTTCATTGCTCTCATAAATAAATCGGACCGCGCCCAGGTGCCACAGACATAGTTCCGGATTGCTTATTTCCTCCAAGACTAAGCAATTACCGATTTTCTTTCGCCTACTTTAATAAGACTTAAACAACGGTGCCAACTTAACGGCCCATTTATGATAATGATAATTAACATTTGCATGACTTGGTTTAATTTTTATAAACGCTTTTCATTTCATTTGATATGTGGAGGTTACGAGTATTTATTTAGAGTGAAAAGTTGAAAATTGTGTCATTTTATTTGTACTTTTCTTTAAGGTTTAAGTGGTGACGTAAGTAACAATCAGCATTAACAGTGCTAATGCCAACAATATTATGATTGTTAGTTTTAAGTGTCAGCATAAATTACCAAAGAATGCTTTGGTGACTATGGCGCTACTAGAAGTAGAAAATAATCAGCTACTTAATTACTAGTAATTCAGTTCTCAAGACAATCGCGCAGGTCACAACATGAAAACAGTTTTAAAGACTGCAGCAATGCATTAATTTTAATTTTAATTCTGGTTTTATTTATTTCAATTTATCATGTTAGTACGAATTCTAATTCTAATTGTGAAATTTATTACTTATGGGTTCTCTTGCCTGAAAATATATTTTTTTTTATTTGTAATTTTTATTTATTATTACTTACAAAGGCCATCAGTTAACAATGTTGTTAATTGGATTACCCATTTGTACCATTAATTCTACCTTCCTTTTTGTAGCTTTTACGAAGGCTATAGATACATACATGGATAATTGACAAAGAAATAATTTCACACGGTCAAAATAAGCTAAATAAGTTGAACTTTACAACATAAGAGGAGTGCCAAAGTACCAATTGATACTGGCAGAACGTCATGTAAATTTTACTTAGGTAGTTTGAGTGAAATAGGTTCAGAAAAAGAAACATAGGTACAACTCATAGTGAAATAAAGACGGATCACTCACGTATATAAGTCTAGTTTAGCCCAACATGTTTCGGACTAATTCGTAGTCCTTCCTCTGGGAGCGCACGACCCAGCGAGCCGAGTCGAGTTTAGTCCGAAACATATCGGGCTAAACTCGACTTATATACGTGAGCGATCCGTCTTTATTTCACTATGATTGAGTCTCACGTTAGTTTCATGTTAAAAATAGGTACAAGTACCTAATAAAATGTTCAACCGAGCGTGCGGGAAGCGCGAGCGAAGCGTCTCCGTTACAGCTTATAGACAAAAATGCGGCTGTTCGGCTGTCTGTCTACAGGTCGCTTTTCACAGCCGATTCTCTTGAAATTTTGTGAGCAGATTTGATAGGTAAATTAATATAGATTTTTTAAAATTATTTATTGAATCAGACGTTACTTTGCGGAGGTCCATATTTAATTATTTATGAACTAAAACCAATTACTTTGCTCACCCGCGACCAAAGACGAGTTTGTGTTTTGTGGTCGCGGGTGAGCAAAGAAATTGTTTTTAGTTCATTTTTTTTTTGTCGAATTGGTTTTTGGAAAATTAAAAAAAAAAACGAAAAATGTTCAAAAATGAGCTCGCAGGATCTGCAGCTCACAGAGCCACTTGTTGGTATACTTATAATATTTAATTGGCAATTAATTAAGTGGCATGTCTTTTGTGTTCAGTGTGGTGAGTGACCCCCGGCATGAGGTCGGGGGAGGCGGGCGAGGGCTCGGAGCTGGCGGAGTTCGGCGCGCGCTGGCCGCCGCCGTACGGGCCGGGCTCCGGCTGGGCGCGCTCCGCCACGCCGCAGCACCCGCCGCACCACCTCGCGCGCCACTCGCGCTCGCAGCAGGTACCTAACCTACCTCAATGACTGAGTTCAATTTTTGTGCTGGCTAATAATACATATACACACTCTCCTGTCCGGCGTCACAGCTAATGAGATTAAATGCAATAGAGGTAATGTACAAGTGGCAACAATGTTCTGTTCTGTGTTCTGTCTGTCCGTTTCATCTGATCTTGTTCTGGTTTCCCGGGTAATCTAGTAATCGGGAAGTAATCTGTTTTCTTCATTTTATATCTGGGTAATTGTTTAGATTATTTTGTCGAAGTGGATAAAGATTTGGATGACTTTTTCTGTTATTTGGTAGAAGTACAGACCGCTAACAACTAAGTACCTTAGAGAAATGCTACTAAAATCCACAGCCAATTCATCAAAAACGTGTCCACAATAGTGAGGCGGTTGAAACGCTCCAGTAATGAACTGAAATGATCCATCTACGCCATTTTATACCTACTTCATTGTGTTTTCGCAGTCTACGCGGCTATACGTTACGCCGCGTAGACCTTACGTAGCGTATGGCCGCGTAAACTGCAAAAATACAATCAGGAAATACCATGCCTAGCGTGGCACCATGGACGAAACATTTAGACTGATTACTAAGACCTCAACACGACCGAAAAGATGTTACCAACATGTCTTGTTTGCAGGACAATCGGCACACGAGCTACGAGGCGGAGGACGCGCGTGCGCGCGCGCGCGGCGGCGTGTACTACTCGCCGCCGGGCACGTCCTACACCATCGTGGAGCGGCCGGCCTCCTCGCACGGCCACCACGCTTCCTACTCGCAGCACCACTATGCCGGGAAACTCTCCCGGCAACCTTACCTCGGTTCTTCCACAATAGGCAATAGTGCAGGTAACTTATTTAGACATAGACATAGACATAACTTTATTCGACATCAAAAAATACACTGACTCTTAAAACAATACAAAAAGTTACTAAAATTATACTTAAATGATGATGTCGAAAAGGAATTTGACTCAGCATTATGCTGCAGTAGGTGCCTGCTACAGCGCTGGTTTTCAGGCAAACCCTTCTCTTATCTTTGCATCAAAAGCGCTATTTCATAAGGTATCGGCATCTTGATCACTTCCGTTACTAACGATAAAAATTGAGCCAACTACGAGCACATCCGTCGACACGAGTAGACTTATAGTAGACTAGCTTATGCCCCGCGGCTTTGCCCCTATGGCGGATGATAGTTTGTCACTTTTGACACATAAATAAAAAAAGAATGGTCGCAATCCGACAATTAGTACTTAACAGAGAAATTCGAGGACAGACATTTAGGTACATACATCGAGAAAATTTTGTATATTGGTTTGAAAGTCTTATCAAATGTGAATATCTTGCAGATTCGATAATATTACATACATACGTGTCGAATTGATAACTTCTTTTTTTTTGAAGTCGGTTAAAATAGTCATGGGTGTCGATTTCGTGTAATTTGGTGTAACTATTTTTAGGATCCAGGGCGGTGGATGATGGCTTGTAATTTTTAACCACTTTTCCACGCAGATTTTGCACGCTAATGTTTTGAACGAGTGAGAAGAAATTAACTATTTTCTGACTCTGTATTAAAAGACAAAACATAATTGTAAGTAAAAGAACACAAAAAAACTGACTGATTTACAAAAAGCAACAAAAGAAAAGAATCTGACATAAAATCTATTCATAATGATTTGCTGTATATTTCTGGAATTCTATGTATATTGTACTAGGTAAGTACTCGTAAGAGCACCGCTGATAGGTCGCCTTTTCCTCGTCTTGTCAGCGGTTTCGGTGCCTTGCTTGTATTGTATCTTGCCTGAGATCTGTGACTTCCTTTTTGGCAGATACCTATTTCTTAACTGATAATATGATAAGCTGTTAAATATTTTGTCTGTAAAATTATAATAACGCAAATATCGGGGACAAAGAAAATACTAATCGCTTCGGGTGGGGTTTGATTTCACCTTATGAGCCAAGTACGCTGTTCCGAGCTGCATAACTACGTTTGAATTAGCAATGTGTTTCTTGTTACTCTATCTACAAACTGTTCCATTCGAAACCCATCTGTTTAAGTGCAAAAGGTAAACTGAACTGCACTACAAAGGAATGCAATTAAGTTCCGCAACTGTAAAAGGGCAGAGATGAACTCTTAATAGTCTTAATCCGCTGCACATAGAAAACGCGGTGCGATTGAACGGGCCGCCGTAATGGGCTCGCGCCGGCCAGCAATTACGCGACCGCTGTGAATAAGTTTTTAAGTGCGCTACGGGAATATTATCGTTAAAAATTAACGTAAACTGTAGAGGTTAACCGAATACTCGCAGTGCGTGATACAGCACGGGGAGTGGGAATGTCGCTCGCGATAAAAACTTTTTACTTACTACCGTTGAATTGGTACCATTAGGCAGACTAAATATTTTTTTAAGTAGGTTAGGATTTTTTTAAAGCAGTTTTTAAACAGTGATGTGGTAGCTTTGCGGTTTAAAGTGCAAAAAAGTAAGTAAAAACACATCATAAGACTGCGTTGGATTACATATTAGAATTTTTTACATGATAATACGCAAAATAGCTAAAAACATGGGTACAAACAAAAAACCTATAATTATTTGAAACAGATGAAATTGCTAAGTGAACAAAATTATTTAAAAACAAAAAACCCGACTGCAAAAACAATTAATTAAAAAGTCAAACAAAAATAGTTAATTGTTATGCATGGCTGCAAAGTTATTGTTTGGTGCGAGTGCTCGTATTGAAACCCGAGCTAGCGAAGGACTTTGGGATTGAACCACGAGCGAAGCGAGTGGTTCAAAAAAATAATCCTGAGCGCAGCGAGGGTTTCAAGGCACGAGATACAAAACTACTTTGCAGTCAAGCGAAACACAACTTTTCACTGCAGCGAGGGAAATGGTAGGCGAGAGAAAAACATGTAATGATTAAAAATACGTTATTTTTGAATCTAAAATGGCGGATGATACTTTGACGTTATTAAATTACCAATTAAAAAAGTAAACAAACAATGTAACTTGTGTTAAAAATAACAAACTGTCATCCATCATCCTGGATTCTAAAAATATTGGCAAATTCGTTATCAACGGAGACTAGAAACGAATTATCTACATGAAGCCCTAGTTTTTGTGTCAAAAGTGACAAACTGTCATTCGCCATCTTAGATCCAAAAAATAATGTCAAATTTGAGCACATTAAGGTTAAATTACACGAAATCGACTCCCATGACTATTTTTTGTGTCAAATATGACAAACTGTCATCCGCCACCTTGGATCCAAAAAATAATGTAAAATTTGAGCGCATCGAGATCAAATTACACGAAATCGACACCCATGACTATTTTTTGTGTTTGCCACAAAGGAACAAACATACATAGGCTGATAAACACATTACCCTCCTTTGCGTAAAAAGGTCGACTGTTCATGTTTTAAGTAGCCGAGTGAAATACAAACAACATTAGCCGTTTTTTGTTTAAGTACGGTAAATACCGTAGTATCGCTAAAATTACGTCAAGCAGAGCAAAGAAGTGGCTTAAGACGAGCTTACACATTTGCCATTTTCACGCTCATTGCTAAGTGCATCTATCTCTATCGGATTACTTACAAAGTGAGGCTCTTAGCGTTAAAGTCATTTGTAGCCACCTGTTTAGTAAAACTAAATGCTAACTGTTACCATCAACATCGTTTGTGTAAAATTCGGTTATTGCTATCCAGTGGGATTTATGCTATTTTCTAGGATACAGAGTACTTAACTAAATGTTCTTCTCCGATGTTTGTCCCTATGACAAAAATAATCAAAGTCGGTTGAGCAGTTCAAAACGCAGGTGTAAAAACGCAAGAGAGTCAGATTTTTTTTTGTCGGTGACGGAACACGAATACGGCTTAAGTGGAAATAAATTGAATATGAATACCTATTCTATCACCGCTCACTTAATTAAAATAGATAGATAGATAGATTCATTTATTTCAATTTGATAATTACACATATTATTTGACATGTCAAAATATACTTCATTCACAAAAATATCGTCATCAATTAAATAAAACAAAGGTACAAACTATGGTACAGAAAAAAAACAAAAATATGAAAATACATTTCAATGTCAATCTGAATGCTATATGTTGTTAGTTAAGTAATGTGTTAATTGTTAGCAGGTGCAACAAGCCTTCGCAACAGCACGAACCACCTGAGCGCGGCGAACGGCAAAAAGCGGCCGATCTCGCCCGAGCAGGTGTTGCGGCTGTTCGGGCAGGGCGGCGCCGCGGCGCTGGGCAAGGCGCTGCCGCCGGCGCACGCGCCGCCGCTGCCCGCCCCCCCGCGCCGCCATTCGCCCGCCAGCAGTCCCAGCAGCACCACGCACCATGTGAGATCTGCGCATCTTGTTTGTCTTGTATGCTTGTCTCATTAGGATTAACACCAAAGTTTTGAAATTCCTTACGACTTTCTAATACGACGACAAGATTCATTAAAAAAAACTGGGTACAAGAGGCCTTTATCATGAATAAACAGTTCATTAATTGGGCATAAATTTATCTATTAGGACAACTTAGTAGACGCGTATTGTGATATTAAAACCTAACCTAGGTATGGAAAAACTTTTAAGAAAAAAAATTATAAGCTTTAACCATTCCAGTGATGATGCATTTAGTGAAATATAGGTATACAAACTCAGTCAATGTCTATCCATTAGGTATAGTCAAAATAATGGATGTTTACATAGGAAATTGACAATCCGTCTCGTATTCGACGTTAAATATTACGCACAGGCAATGAATGCATGGTCCATGGAGCAATTATAGAGTGCATGGAACATTAAAATTGATCGATGATGGCGTCAAGGGTAGTGACTCGGTCGCTGTATTAACAATGGGTCTTAAAAATAGCCCGCCTGACTGCTGTAGGGGCGCGGGGTGTCGCAGGTGTAAATAATTCTAGAGTGAGGTCGCGCCAGTCGATACTGCTACTTTATTCATTACCACAGTGCCTGCCGTTTAGGGAAGGGGATGAAAGCATGGACATGACCCGCAACATTAACATACACTTTAATTTGTAAGTGACAGTGAAAACCTTATTGCATGATATTCAGCTGTTGTGGACTAGTGGTATCAATTGTGGGTGCAAGGTAGCGGCAAGAGCGAACTACAAGCGGTACAAGATAATTGAAAGCTTCTGTGTGCTGTATGAATACTGCGATGCGTGGCATATTTTGTTAGTATTTTACTGAAAAATCATAACAGGATTAGTCGAATATCGACAATTACTTTTTTTTATTTAACTGGAACTAATCTGCCAGTAAAAACTCCAGTACTAAGAACCCTCGCTCGACCATCAGTTCACCATTACTAGAGAGAACCCTAATTGAGACCTGAGCCTCTAGTGTAATTTTTGACACAAGAAAACGTTTCCATCGCATTCGCTTTAACGCCTGAATTACTATCGTCGTGTCGAAAGAATGTTTATGCCACACATTCAAGATCCGATTCAGTCATAACTGAAATTTCAGGACTAACTATGCTAGAGTTATAAACAAATATTTAAACAAAAGAATTCCAATTCCTACTCGGTTACTTGCTGCCTAATAATCTCAACAAACCGTTTATCATGCTCTATTTTTTATTAATAAAAATACATATCCATCATAAGTCTATCGCTTCGCGGTTGGTAATGGACAATAACGTCATCATCACGGTCAGTCGGCGATCGACGACGGCAGGACACGCCGCTTTCCTCATTTACAAACAATTTTAAAAGTATAAAGCATAAGATATCTTTTTCCAATTGCGTCGTAAAAAAAATATTTCCGTGTTGAATTTCAAAACCACCACATTAAGCGTTTGCAAGTAAAAACAAATCGAACTTGCTTACACTTACAATTTTCGGCAAGAAGCCATATTAAAAAAAAAAAAATAGTAAAACCATAAATTGTGAACCTTTTTTATTTTTTTAAATGTTAAGTAACGACCGAAGGAAGTCTCTTAAATGCAGTATATTTATATTCGGAGATAGTAGAGTGTCACCGTGTTATTTCACCATTCACCTGAAACATTTCCCACGGTTCATGTGTAATGCTGTACTTGAAAATCGATCGACTGTAAATTTATATAGAACGTGTTTCAGTGAGAGGTTAATTTTTAAGGGCTAAGACTCATCCAATATGACGGAGTGTTAAAACCATTCAAATAAGTGCGTGATGTCCTTTATCACAGTGCCAATTCGACAAGCAGTCTACTCGATACTAGTTCCAAATTGGATTCATTTGAGCACTATGAGGTAAGGATTTAGTTAAGTCCTACTAAGTTATATTTTATATGCGAAAGTTTGTGATTGAGTCAGTGAGTGCGTGCCTGTGTATTTGTTAATTCTTCATGCTGAAACGGCTGGACGGATTTGGTTTTGGAATTAAGAGAACTTATACCCTAGGTTAAAACATAGACTATCTTTTGTCCCGGAAAATTGTATAGTTAGTTCCCGCGGGATGGCGGTAACCGAATCCTAGGCAGACTAAGTCGCGGGCAACAGCTAGTTTAATAATAAAAGCAGTCATGTACAAAGAAACTGTCGGCATTCTGTATTCACGAGTGCTTTGTAAGACATGTAATAGTGTAGGTAAATGTTGTACTTCAGAACATTTTGTAAATAAATCTTTTATTTTTACAGAGAAACGCAATTAGTCTTTGTTTCATAATTTAAAACACACAAGAGAATATTCTCTTAATTCTTTTATTTAATTAATATAAAACAACATTCAAAGCCATTTATTTCAGGTCCAAACTCCGGTTTTGACACTTTTGACAAATGAGGAGGTGTATGTAGTGCATCCACATTATTTTTGGTACACCGTCATTTATTTTTAACCGAAAAAGGAGGAGGTTCCATTTTCCATAAAGGCAACTGTGGTAATGTTAAATCTATTTTTGGTAGGCTGTAGCTCAACTCTATTCCGAAGTGTAATGAGTGACTGAGATTTACTTCCCATTCTCGATTACATCACGGAACGGCGGTAGGTTCGCCGCGTAGTTCGGAGCCATTTGTTAAGCCATCAGGGATTTGGATGTGATCACTCCCTCCTGTCCCATGTCACATCATACGCACGTTGCCGCACACTTCAGATACTTTTACCTACCACGCACTTGCCACAAAGTTCAGACACGATATTATACATACATACATGCAGTCACGCATGTTTCCCGGAGGGGTAGGCAGAGACCACTGACTTCCACTTGCTACGATCCTGGCATACAACCTTTGCTTCCCTTAATCTCATAACATTCTTCATACATGCTCTCCGGTTTTGGGTACTCCTGACCTGTTCTTTTTCCAGAATATCACCAATTTGATAGGAGTATGATCTCCGAGGTCTTCCCTTTCGCACTTCTCCATCCACTCTCCCTTCATACACCGTTTTCGTAAATCTGCTTTCACTCATTCTCTCTACATACCTATATTATACATCTCGAGAAATAATGTTAATATATCATATCATGAGTGCTTGAGTGGGATTAAATAAAATTATAGGTAGTTAATAAATTTTTCACCTTTCTACATACCTACATTATAGACATTAATTCCTGATAGACCATAGGTATTGGTTTCATAGTAAACGTCCTTTTACTGTGAAAAGGTTCCATTGTGGGTCAGGAATTAATTAATTAATATGTGTATCAACGGAGTGGAATTTTTGTTTAATTGTATTTTCGTAACTTTTGGATAATATTATCGAAACCCTGACTGTTGCGTAGAAAATATAATTTTAGTTTAGCTTTGGCACTCTAAATATTGTAAGCTATCCAAGCGGCCAATTACCCGGCCTTCCATTTGGGATAGACATCAAATTATGTAGCATAACATTTATTTCAAACGGAAACTATGATCCGTTTGCATATTGAGTTTAGATAAACAGACAAATATCCATTCACGCGCGATCTTATCCAAGAACAGGGACTTCGGCTTGTTGGCATGACGCCACATGGTGTGGCTCTATGCTAGGTATGCAGTCAGTGCTCAAACAAAAGTTTAGCGGCTCTTCTATGCCTAAGTACCTACTACATTAGATTTGTTATAGGTACGTAGTTCCACGAGAGTTGAGGTGAATGATTACACACACAGCTACATGAAGTACTGATTGCATAAAAAGGGAATGAATGAATGAGTGAATGTAAATGTAAATAAAGACACTTAAAATAAATATTATTTTTGATAGGTTTATAAAAAAGTAAAAATAAAAAACGCTTTTGTAAATAACAAACAACGCAATCTATTATTCTCTTTAGTTTTTACGATTAATATTATATTGACCTTTGTTTATTCATATATAAAAAAAATATTATCAGATCATTATGAATCCATAGATTTGAATCGTTAGGTATCTGTAAATATCTAAATAAAATAGATCAAAATTTTCTGTTTTGTTTGGGTTCGATGTTTTTGTGATTAGTTTAAAGAAACTTTTTGGTTTATCTTGAAATTCACTGTAGAACTTGCTATCGATATGAAAAAGAACAGTAATTTCGAAATCCCGCTGTCATTACATGACATGTTGTTGTGTGCGTGACCTCAACCACAATCTGTAGTCTTAACACTCTCAACTCTGGTGGCACTACCTATAGGTACTACCGCGCCCGATTTGAAGTATTTGAAGATTCATGTAAGATCCAACTGACCACTCTTTCAGACACTTCACATCAAACAATTCTACGAAAGTGACGTGACGATGAGGTGACAGCCAACTATGCATCCGGTTCTTTATTCAAACGTATTAATTATTACTTAAGTAGGAACGTGCCGTAACGTACTTATCTTTACTCTGTAATATCATTGTTAGTCCCGCCATTGGGTAGGTTCTGACTTACTTACAGAAGGAAGGTCTAGGAGCGCTCTAATTTGGCAGTGTTAAAGTTTGGTGTCTTAATGAATATTTCGAATTTGCGACTTTGAGCGACCGCCACTCGCGCCAATACTTTGTCAAATTTCACCTTTTGTAGTGAAAGCCCCTTTTTAGGGTTCCGAAGCCAAAATGGCAAAAAAGAACCCTTATAGTTTCGTCATGTCCGTCTGTCTGTCTGTCAGCGGCATAGCTCAGAGACTATTGGTACTAGAAAGCTGTAATTTTGCATAGATATTACATATTAATTAGGCTGAAAAAGTGCTGGGATAAAATCTTCAAAATATTTTTTTTTGGGGTACCTCCCCTACACGTAAGTGAGGATGATTTTTTTATTTCTCGTCCACCCCATAGTGAGAAGTATCGTTGGATAGTATAGGTCTTTCAAAAATATTGGGGGTGCTCTAAGATCATTTTTCGATAGAGTTACTCGTGTGCGAAATATTTAGCGTTGAAGTGCTCATTTTTGTTGGAGTCAAGAGAAACTGTTGTATTTGGAAATGTGAAAAAAATCAGAGCAGTAGTGCATATTATAGTGAATTTAAAAGGAAAACTATCAGAGATAAGTAGGCTTTACAGGTTTGGGAGTAATAGTTGATTAACTTATTATGTTTAACATGAAACTACCGTAAGACTCAATCATAGTGAAATAAACGTCGCGCCACCGGCGTGGCGTGTGCTCCCAGAGGAAGGACTACGGATTAGTCCGAAACATGTAGAGCTATACTCGACTGACATACGTGAGTGATCCGTTTATTTCACTATAATTTATTATGTTTGTCTGTGTCGGTAACCGATATAAATTGACTCCACACTGCTTACAGTTTGCTTAGGAGTAGAGCTCTGCTAACACTGGTTTCGAATAGGTGTGATGGAAATACCTTTAAATTAGGTATCTATGCCAGGGCTTTTCCGTAATGGCTTAGGAACCCTATCCTGGGCGTGTCGGACACGCTCTTGCCCGGTTTTATATCTATAATGGCTGGACTATGTGCTAATATAATAAAGAGGTAAACTTTATTTGTTTCTTTGCGTAGGGTAATCTATTTAACTACAGAACTGATTTAAAAAAATCTTACACTCATGGAAAACTACACCATACTATACTTATCCCTGATGGACAAAAGCTACTTTTCCCAGGAAAGTACTAAGTTCCCGTGTGTAGTAATAACTGAATTCCAACTATGATAATATACGCAAAGAAAACATTTAACTAAGTAATAAAAAACATACCTAACAAACCAAACAACATATTAATATTTAAGCTTAACAACAAATTTATCATGTAAGTAAGTATAAAGATTAGATTAGCTGAATGTTATCTTTTTGTTTGCCTAAAATGCCTTACCTAACTATTTAATAGATAAATCTCGTGGCAAACGGCACCACGTGTATACTGTATACTCGTAAGTAGGGTCATAATTCTTAGCTGGCCTTGCATCGATATTGGTTGGAGTACCGATACCGATATTGCGTGTCTTGGTGTTCAAGTAATACCTATACGAAACGTTTCAAGTGCGGGGGCGGCCGGCGCGGCGTGAAGGGGCGAGGCTGAAGCGCGTTTGTATAGCGTCTTTGAGATGCTAAACGCGCTCCGAGAAGCATTGTTTGTGATGGATAGTCGAGCTTTATTGCTTATGAACGCGGAGCGAGGGCAATTCAGTGCCCTACAATACTCGTGGCCACTTCTTCAAAAGCAACAACGCTGTACAATTATTTAAGAATGATACTTTATTTATTTTACCTCAGGGTTTTGAAGTTGGCCAATGAATTCAATACAACGCCAAACGTAAATGTAGGTATGCGTTTTGAGGCGTTGTTTCCTCTCTACGAATGAGTGTTGTTTGTTGTTCAGCGGTTTTCATTATGACAACTTGTTTAACGAAAGTTAAAGCTTAAACTTTTTGTTCTGTGGTCGTATTGTCAACTATGGAAGTATATTCAACTCCTAACTTAGCTCAGTTTAGAGTTCTATATAATAGTCACAATAGTTTCATCTGAAAGTCGAAATGTTACCTACATTTCTAGAACACGCGCCGTCCAGCGTTAATGCGGAGCTAGGCGAAGCCGAGAGAAGCGGACAGTGATTTGACTGCCCTAAGCACAACTTGTCGAATCCTGCGTTACGTTACGGTTATCGTATCGAGATCGAGAAATCTCATACAAAATTTTAGTTCCAAATACGCTCACGGGGGGGGGGGGGCTGTTCCAAACGTCATACAAACTCGTTATAGTTTACTATTCGATTTTACGTGACGCAGGATTCGACAAGTCGTGCTTAGGGCACTGTTACAGTGTTTCCACTTACGCGGAGTGGAGATTTCGAGCAGGATTAGTCAAATTACGACCCGCTACTCTACGCTTCGCCCAGCTCCGCGCCAGTGAAAACACGCCCCGACTTACCTACTTTATGTATAGGCATTTCGTCTACGGTCACTGACATTTTGCATTCCTTCTTTATAGCTCGTAAATGAAAATAAAATGTATAAAACAAAACGTGTGCGCAGGCGATATACCGCGGCGGCGAGCGCGAGCAGCGGCCGTACTCGTCGGGCGGCGCGCCCGCGCCCGCGGAGCCGGCCACGCGCACCGTCACCATGAGCCGGGACCCCGCCGACTCCCACGGCTTCGGCATTTGCGTCAAAGGTGGGAAGGAGGCAGGTGAGAAATGCCACAATGCCATTCTTATACTTATGGGGATCGTGACCACCGCTTCTAGTACTCACGTTCATGCGACATCATTAGTAAACTGCTCTGCTGATTTGGGCTTCAGTTGCGATTAAAATGGAATACTTACTTACTGTATTAAATGTGATACAAATTGGGTACGTACGGATTATAGCCTGCCTACTTTCTTTCATAAATACCTTGCTAGGTAACATACTCAACTTTCTCTTATACTGGTCACGAATACGTTGTATCGAGTTGTATTTAGTTATATGGAGCTGCGGGCCGCAGAATGAATTTATTCAGGTTTTTCTGAAGGTCAAAATGGTTGACAATAACATGCCAAGTCATAATATGCTAGGTGGGTCACCAAGCAACGCTTGGCGGGCCGCATTCGACCCGCAGGCCGCAGTTTTGAGTATAGCTGACACCTATATTATCTCATCTATCAACTGGACGTAATAAATTTCGTCTTTATTGAGTAACGGTGACTTTAGATAAAACAAAACTTTATGAAAAACGATATCAACTATATCTATACCATAGCGTTGTGCTTTTAACTTCGATCTTTATGTTGGGATAAACCCAATAAGTAGTAGGTACTTAAGCGGTAGACACAATTAATTGTAAACGCGCCGGCTCAAGTAGCGAATGTTTACTTTGTAAAACAAGCGGTATGTAACACTTAATCACCGCAGAGTGATCGCGGGCAGACGAGGCTGCTATCGATTGCTTATCCATGTGGGAGGCTCGGGTATAAATAGCACTCGAAGGGTCAAAGTGTTGTATTCAATGACCTACAGCTTTATCTTGATAGACAATTTGTGTTTATCCCTTTTGTTGTCACGCCCTCTGTCTACCGCAGACGTCCGAATTGAATTTTGTTGCTAAAATTTGTTCTAAGAGATGTCCAAGAGTTATAAAAGTTCGTAAGCCAATTCAACAGCAGCAAAACAAGTATCATCGTAACTTTTCCAGCCTGAATTTCGTCGTAGTTTTTAATAAGGAACGGATAAAACACCTGCGTTCCAACAATATTTTTACGAGAAGAGGCAGCATAACTGGACTTTCTAAAAAGTAAGTAGGTTCGAAAAATAAATAAGATTATTCAGAAAATTCAGCATTCAAAAGCTTTATTAAAGCACACGCCAGTTGATACAAAATTCAAATCCAGTAAGATTAAAAAGAATTATCGTCCGTAAAATATTGAACATTTGCACTAAACTCGACAATATTATGGTAAAGTAAAGGGCTTTGGGTAATATCCGTTGCGAAGAGATAGCGCCAGTTTTGGTTGCACAGGTAACGCTTATATCCGCAACGGGCGGCTCAACGTTCGTTTCATATCTGAGTTTGTTCAGGAGCACCACAGATTTAAGTAGCAGCTAATAATGAATTCACTAAAAAAGAAGCCCAAAACAGATCTGAGAAAATGTTTACTGCTTGTTCATAAATGCATGATGGCAAACCACATTATACGTAAATAGTTCATTTGATCTTTAGAGCCGAATTTTAAGGTTTTTTTTCTGCATGTTTTCAATTACTTTATACATTTAACATTCAGGCGCACTGTTTGGTCTCTTGGTCAGCGTTACAATGTAGTGTTTGCAGGCGTGGGTGTGTATATTTCGCGTGTGGAGGAGGGCTCGGTGGCGGAGCGCGCCGGCCTGCGTCCCGGGGACTCCATCCTGCAAGTCAACGGCACACCTTTCACAGGGATCTCCCACGAAGACGCACTTAAGGTAATATAAAAATCCTACTTATTTTAAGGGATGAATACTTTCTTGTGATATCTTGTTGTCCTTCCATGTTTTGTTTGTCCTCTGACTTCCGCTCCCAATTTATGAAATAAATGATTTATGCGGGTCAAACCCTAAACTAATCATGATATTGTTGTTTAGTCGAAAGCATCGCTCTGAATATAGAATAAAATTATATAGGTACTTTTAATTACACGTTAAAATTATAACACATCATTGACGGAACTGTTAAATTGACATGACGAAGCGCAACAGCAATTAGACCTGTTGCTGCTGGCAGATCTTCCTGAGCCGTGGCCAAATTATTTTGACACTGTCGATACGCGCCAACTGGAATTCAACATACGCCACTAGCATACCTAATATGAACGAAATTTGGTAATTTGGTGGTACAGAAATAGGCAAAAGAAATCAAAATTTAAGTACAAACAGGCAACAAAAAGAAACTCAAGTACAGTTACTCAAGACTTTATTTCCTAAAGTACCTACAGTTAGTTTATAAACTGCCGTCTTAGGAGAAATAGCTCTACAGAGAATAACTCAAAGGACCACTGTCAACGGGCCTGCTAGGCAGCGCACTGTAATGAAGTCGTTTTCCATGTGTAGTACTCCCTGGTGAAGGGGGGGGGATCAGGTGTTAGACTCGTTACGTCACCAGTAGCTAGGGTCAACACGTCCGTACTCGCCTACGGCTCTCACGTGACTGTCTCCCCACTACCCGTGAACCCGAGGCTACGTCATTACACAAACACTACATCCCTTCCTCATTTTATTAAATTTGACCATTGAATACCAATTACTTTAACACAATTTATTTAATAATCATATTAACCATAACGAACATACTATTAACTACTTTCGATACTTTTGTTTTAATTAATTACTTCATCGTTTTCCCGTTCACTCTCTTCAATTTCCTTGTTTTCTTCGTCATCATTCCTAACCTTCCATTCACCTTCCACTCTTTTTAAGTGGATCACATTCCGTCTTAGCGTTTGACCCGTTTCCTCATTTCTTAGAAGTACATCTCCACCTTCCGCTCGTTCAACAACGTGTGGAGTAGATTTAAAGTTTGCTGACAATTTATTCCGTTTCTCCATTTCCTTAACATATACTTTGTCACCTTCTGTAATTGTTGAATCTTCAGCTCTTCTCCTTCTGTCCCCATACTCTTTTCCTTTTTCCTTCTGTATTGCATCTCTGTCTCTAACTTCTGAATCTTCTAGTCTGTATTCGTTATATAAAAGAGAAGGAACCTTGTCTTTGTTTTGTCTATTAAAGAATAACTCAGCCGGGGTTTTTCCCGTTACAGAATGTGGTGTCGAATTGTACATCATCAAATACTCCATCACCGACTCCTTTGGATGTTTCTTTTCAATTTGGCTTATTTTCAGTCGTTTCAGGATGTCGCGGTTTTGACGCTCCACTTCTCCGTTCTGCTGTGGCCAATAGGGAATCGTATTAAACAGTTTTATATTGCACTGCCGGCAATATTCCTTAAACTCGTCACTTATAAATTGACGAGCGTTGTCTGCTGTGATAGAAGTGGGATAACCAAGACGGCTGAAGATCTCCTTTAATAGTTTTATAATCTGTGCGCTCGTTATTAATTTAGTAAATTTTATTTCCTTATATCTGCTGTAATAATCGATGATGACGAGCAAGTAATCATTATTCGGCAACGGCCCGAGCAGGTCCATGGCAACGTCCACCCAGGGGGCAGTTGGCAATTCGCGTCGCTTCATAGGTACTGGAGGGGTCGGCAGTCCAACTAGGGTACATCCCTTACATTGTTTCACGATAGCCTCCACATCTTTGTCTATACGTGGCCACCAGACTTTTGACCTCAAGCGACCTTTCATTGCCACAACCCCTGGGTGGCCTTCATGGGCTGCATCTAGGACGCTTTTCCTCAATTCCTTGGGTATGACAATTCGACTACCTCGTAAGAGAATATGGTCATAGAAACAAAGTTCCGATTCAAAGACTTTGTATTCTTTTACAGACTGATCCCAATCATTGCTGTAAATTCCTTTTTTGACCTTTTTGATTTCGGGGTCATTTTCGGAACTTCTTGTAATCGCGTGCATAGGGATGGCACAGGGGCGAGCTTGTTCCACAATTTGGTGAACGTAGTCTTCAATTTTTCCTGGCGGTATATTAGGGTATGTACAAAGTCGAGACAAAGGGTCTGCAATGTTAGCTTTGCCGGGTTTGTAACGAATGTTGAATCGGTAAGTTTGTGACCTTAAGACCCAGCGCTCAACTCTAGCACACGGTTTCGATTTTGGACCAAATAAAAATTCCAATGGCTTATGGTCTGTGATGAGGTCGAATTTCTTGCCAAACAAAAAGATGCTGAAGTGTTCGACAGCCCAGACCAAAGCAAGTGCCTCTTTTTCAGTTTGGCTATATTTCCTCTCAAGTGCCGACAGTGTTCGATTGCCGTAGGCAATTATTCTTGGGCCCCTATTATCTTTCTGGATGAGTACGGCTCCCAGGCCAACTTGGCTTGCATCAGCGATGACCTGCGTTTCATCGTCGGCGTCGTAATAGCCCAGTGTGCTGACCGTAGATAACGCTTGTTTCAACTGACGGAATGCTTGATTCTGTTCTTCTTTCCACCATTCCTTTATACTGGCTTTTCTTGCTATTTTAAGTCTCAACAAAGCTTTTAACGGTTCCGTCTTGGTTGTAAGATTAGGCAGCCACTTATTGATGTAATTAACCAAGCCTAAAAAGCTCTGGAGTTCTTCAATTGTCTTAGGAACGCCGAACTCTTCAATGCTGGTCATATATTTATTTAATGGTTTTACCCCATTAGGTGTCAATTCATGCCCAAGAAAGTTTATTTTCTGTACCTTAAATACGCACTTAGCTTCATTTAGTAGAACGTTATTTTCTTTCAGAGTCTTCATAACATTTTTAAGTCGTTCATCGTGTTGTTGTTCGTCCTCTCCGTATATCAAAATGTCATCAATGAAGTTTATTACTCCGTCCAGTCCTGTCAACATTCTTTCTAATATCTTCTGGAACAATTCTGGTGCGCATGTGATACCGAACATTAATCGCTTGTATCGGTATAATCCTTTTGAGGTAATGAATGTCGTCAGATATCTTGAATTAGGGTGAATTTCCACCTGGTGGAAAGCATTTTTAATGTCCAGTTTCGAAAAGTATTGTGCTTTCTTAATCTTGGGTAATAGGTTATCCATACAAGGCAGTGGATGGTTTTCCCTCATAATTGCCATGTTGGCACGCCGCATGTCAACGCACAGACGTAGGTCATCATCGTCCTTTAAAATCGGTACTACTGGCGAAATCCACGCAGAGGGCCCATGCACCTCCTCGATAATATCACTGTCGAGCAATTCCTGAATTTTTCGTTCTACTTTTTTTTCGATAGGTATTGGTATACGCCTATAAGGCTGTGATACAGGTTTGCATGTCTCATCTACGGGGATTTCCATCAGAACATCCTTAAATTTTGGGAATGGCTCTTGTGTTTGCTTGACCTCATTCACTCCAATGCCTATTTTCAAAACCCCTAAATGTATAGCGGTTTCCTTTCCCAATAGGTCTCTAGACCCACCATTGATCACGTAAACAACTGTTCGTTCAGATTTCCCATTCGTCTCAATAATAGTCTGAAAAGTACCTTTTACATCCAAAGGTATTTTACTACCATAGGGGTACAAAATTTTGTCTGTCCCTTTTGTACAATCCGATACTTCAACTTGATTCTGTTTCAACATCTCCCAAGTTTTATCCGTGATAAGATTAAGTTTACATCCAGAATCTATTAACAGACATAATTTGACTCCTCCCATTACGCATTCAATCGTAGCATCATCATTCACGTTGAAAATGTAATGAACATTTTCCGCCTTGGTCTCCATTCCAATAGAATTTACTTTCTTCTCATCCCGATTTCTTTTAGATTTTCTGTCTTCCTCTTGATCTCTTTCCTGTTTCCGTTTTTGGGGTCTACTTCTGCACAACGCTTTAAAATGGCCTACTTTTCCACAAGCGTGACATTTTTTATACTTTGCCGAACATTCCTGATTTGGTAAGGTATGTGCATTATACCCACACCTACCACATTTGTTCGTTCCTGGTTTACTTGAACCTGGTTTAGTCGTACGATTCACAATCGCATTAATGTCGGAATTATTAGATGTCACATTTTTGTTCTGTCCATATCCTTCCAATTGATAGCCTACCGCTTCTAGAGTATTAGCCTCTGTTATTACTTTATCCAGGGTAACGCTATCTCCTATTGTCAGTATTTTTTTTCTGAGCTCTGATGACCAACATTTATCTACAATTTGGTCAATCAAATGTTCTTCTGAACTAGTAAAATCACATTTGCCAGCTTGTTCCCGTAATCTAACCACAAACTTTTCAAACCTTTCGCCTTCTTCTTGTTTAATTTGACGAAACAGATGTCTCTCGTAAATTTTATTTTTCTTTGGAAAAAAGTATGCGTCCAGCTTTTCAATCGCAGTTTGAAACACGTCAACATCTTCGGAAGCTCCAGTGGGGATGTGTGCTCCAGGTAAATTATAAATAATCTCCTGTAGTTCAGATCCACCTAAGAGTAACAAGGTGGCTCTTTTTTTTTCCGCGCCCTTGGTTTCAGTAGCTTCCAAAAATATATTTAACGATCTTTTCCATCTCTCCCAACGCAAAGCAATTGTGGCGTTGTCACCTTCGAGATTAAGTTTCTCGGGAGGTGGGAGTAAATTTGTCATGTTTGGAGTATGTGTGGGGCGACCTGAAACCAAAAGGTTAGCTAATGGACAAGATGACCAACAAACGTATGGTTTACACTTAAATATGAAGGCCCATACTGCCTACCATCCCTTTACGCACAGTTTACAATATCATGAAGGCCTGTACTGCCTAAAACGCTTATTTACGCACAGTTAACAATTATAATGAAGGCCTGTGCTGCCTACAATACTTTTACGTACAGTTTACAATTTCATGAAGGCCTGCACTGCCTTAAACTCTTATATACGCACGGTTTACAATTATATGAAGGCCCGTACTGCCTACACCACATTAAATGTACGGTTCACTATTTTCTGTAGGCCCGTACTGCCTGTTACTGTACTAGGAAGTCTTTTTTTTTTTTTCTAGTCACTAATCTGAAGCAGCCTACATATCTAGACTAGTTTATTAGACGTAACAACAAATGACTATCTGGAAGATACTCTGTATTTAATATATAAGTAATTTTACTTTTGTACAACTACCTTAGTTGAACTAGAATTACAGCCAATAACTCAAATTAATTTAATTTACATATAACTTTTATGACTGATTTCGGCTGATTTGTCCCTTAAAATCATAATTAACCCGTAATCGAAACGAGTAAGTAGATATAGGTACGTATACAGTGCGGTAAAATTATAAGCCCATAATGTTTAATAGTTGTGTAAGCCTAATTCCAACATGGCTGAAAAACTAACTCAGCCGCGGTGGGGTGGGTGATGATCAAATGACAAGGAACTATGACTAAGTACAATACTTAATGTCTCCACTTGCGTAATTAATTTAGTCCACCTTTTTACCCTTATCCGGACAGAGGCGATTTTAATGACCACGTAGATTTCGAGGAAAATCAATTTTATGCACTTAATAACACGACACAAAATTAATTGCATTTTGTCGATATTACTACCTTCTTTAGATATTTTTTTCTTAAATACGTACCAAAACTGTAATCGATTTTGAAATAGCGAGTCCCGATTTGTGGGACTTGTTTTGTTCTGTGTTAATAAATAACATACCTACTTACTACGTTTATCAAGGTATCCTAAAAGTATCACTTTGTTTACTTCAAGAAATACCTACCTATATGGACTTTTCTGCTTAGGTATGCATCGAAGGTTTTTACTGTTACCTGTCCACCTATTACCTGTCCACCTTTTAGCTATTTAGAAATAGCACAGCACAAGTAACAAACACTTAACGTTCAGGATTATTTAGATAGATACCCTCTTTTCCTTTTTGTAAGTAATAGATACTTAATAATTATAAGTACTCAGTGTGTGTTATTCACTGACCTTTTTACTCGTCGCCACATGTAGTACTCCCTGGTGAAGGGGGGGGGATCAGGTGTTAGACTCGTTACGTCACCAGTAGCTAGGGTCAACACGTCCGTACTCGCCTACGGCTCTCACGTGACTGTCTCCCCACTACCCGTGAACCCGAGGCTACGTCATTACACAAACACTACACCATGTTTTCGTATAAACGAGTAAAATGAACTGCACAAGCGGCGCGGACGCGCCATTGTCGCGATAAAAGTTCAAGATTATACTCGAACGAGATACGTACATTCTAGTGCATACCTGCTGCTACGCTACGCCGTAGCACTGCGATGTGAAAAAACAGCAAAACGTAGCTTCTCACTGCAATGCAAAATATGATTGATATGAACGAAAACAGTGAAAATAATAAATTCAATAAAGTTCACGCCATCTTCAGCACGATATAAAACACATACCATTAGGTATTCAGCACATTGTTAACGGAAAAGCTATTAGCTGTCAATGCGTCGTGCCGACATAACGACGATGTGAGCCCGCGTCACATTCTGTGATCAATTCGGAAATTAGGGTGTAGCCAGAGGCGCGCGGCGTTTGCACCTCTAACATTTTCCTGCTTACCGGATATAGCACACCTAATAACCTAATGGACTCAAGGTTTTTATCATTGAAAAGTTAAAAAGTAGTTACAAGATTTTTTTTACTCAAGATCTATTAATTACATTAAAAAAAAAATTTACATGCAAGGTTAGGTAGGAGGTAGCTACAAGTATTATGATTGAAAGGACGGTCAAACACGAGACTACCTACGTCGATATTTCCGTGCCGCTCTGACGGCAACGCGCATTTCAGCTACGAGTACCTCACAAACCCAATACCCATACTCAATTGAAACGAAGAGTCCAAACCAATCGGTCCAAATGAATAAACTTTCAGCAATATCTAAGAATAATTCAATAAACTCCTTCAAGTGTTGCTTGAAACATCAACAAGCTTAACATATCATCTAAGTAAGTTATAACTTTTTTCGATAGGTACAAATAGATACCTTTAATGGCTGCATAAATATAGTGAACCAATGTGAAACACTGTATTCGACAGCATTGCCTTGCAAACTTATTTTCACGGGAGAAACAAACAAAGGGAAAGTTTGTATTCGTTCAGCCAGCCTGTGCTTCCTTTTGTCGAAGAGGAAGAATAATATGACTTTTGTTGGATTAAGTGGAGGAGTAGGCCAATACTGCTAAGTAATAACAAACATTACTTGGTGGCAAATATTTGGAGGAATGAGTGATTATGATTAAATAGAAAGGCGACCTGACAGACAGGCAGGTATGTCATGGCGAAGGAATGAAGCGAATGCCGACGGCGAGGCCTGCATTATTATGTAAGTTTCCTATATAAGGCAGAGCCGTGGGCGGGTCAGGAAAGCGGCACTATTTTCGCAATGTTGTCGGACTGTTCCTTCCGTACTTCGCGTTATCGCTTGATTTACGACATCACTCCCTGAAAACGCTCTACTACTTTTTGTGGGACACTGCTATTTGAGGGTAAAGGGCCCCATTTCCTTGTTGATGCGTCAAACAGATTAGCAAAGGGCATCCTAAAATAAGGCAAATTACACTATCTTGAGTTATAGTTAGACGAAACTGACATTATAAAGTTGTGCTTGTGTGCTCATTACAATATCGGCAATACGAGTCCTTAATTCCTTAAAGGTATCCATTGTAATTGAATATTATTGCGCAGCCTGCGAATGAAATTAATGACTGCTTAAGATAAAAGTACTTAAGTAAGTACTTAGCAAAAATCTGCAAAATTATTTACAAGTATATAAATATATATAGGTACTTACTTGGACTTTTTTGCTGTTCTGAAATTGCGGCGTGCCAATAAAAAAGGTACAGTACTTACCAATTTGCTCCGAATAGTGCGGTTTACCTATACTCGATTATTTTACTTTACGGGATCAGGCTCGGCCCACGGAGACCCGATTGAAGGAAAAAGACGTATTTTGGTCCAGGTTACTTTGGTAACCTTTTCATTCAAATCAGAGTACCTACTTTAAACAAATCGGGTAAGCAATTTTTTTATAATTACTTAGTTTGTTTAACTGCGTCCCATATGGAAGTTCATTTATTATTTTATACTTAGTGGCATAAGAATATCGTCAGCAGTATAGATACGTAACTACATAAAAGCGAGTAGGTGGAGGTTAGGAGTGACGTGCGGCGCGCCGCGCCGGCTGTGATACCGTCGTCCGGCCGTCCGTCGCCGATCCGGCTGTAACGTCGCGACGGCCACCGTCGACCTTTGAATCGCTCTATGACGTCATACGAGCTACATTTCACTTACTTCATGGAATTATAATAACTAATAATATGAATAATAGGTAATTTGCATTAATTTTTAGTGTACTTTGCTTCTCCAGATCTCTTATGCTATTTGACGAAGGTAGTTTTTTTATCTATACCTATAAAACAGTACCGTGATTGACTGACTGACTGACAGACAACGCACAGCCTAAACCACTAGACCTAGAGACTTGAAATTTGGTACACATATACCTTGAGTATCCTAGAGGTGCACTAAGAAGGAATTTTTCGAAATTCCTACGGAATAGGGAAGTAGCCCATTTTGTATATTTCACGGGGGCAAAGCCGCGGGGCATGAGCTAGTCTTTTATATAAGTCAATAATTTTAATACCCTGGGATAGGTAGTAGACTCATAACAAAAAGGATCCGTAGCAACATTTGTGTGGTGTCGCTTATTGCCTTGTATTTATATTTAGCTAACGTTGTTATGGATGAAAAAGTTGAACTGGTCCGGACAATCAAACAAAGGAAAGTCGCGTACTTGGGCCACATTCTCCGAAACCAACAGTATAGTCTTCTACAGACCATTATGATGGGCAAAATAGTCGGAAAACGGTAGGTCGGAAGACGAAAAATGTCATGGCTCCGTAACATCAGGGAGTGGACGGGCATCAAGACCGTGGAGCAGCTGTTTAGACTTAGCTATTGTCGCAAACACTGGCGACCTGTTACCTTTAAGATTTGAATTGAATTGTTATATATATATTAATAATTATTGTTCTTTTAATGACAATGTCAGGAATAATAAAACCGTAAGACAAGAAGCATTGTTTTCCTCACAGCTATGGACAGGGAAGGATTTAAAAAGTTGACTGCCAACCTTCAGTGATAAAGCGGCACTATAAAAACAAGAAGAACGTTATGTTCACAGCTCTGAGTTTTTCGCTATTTATTTGTGTACGAGATTGTACCTATCTGTAATTTACATGAGCTTTTCAGTGAAGAAAATAACGTGAGGAAACCTGCACACTCCTGCGAAGCAATTCAATGGTGTTTGTCCCCAATCCGCTCTGGGCCCGCGTGGGAACCCCAAGCCCCCTCATTGTGAGAGGAGGCCTGTGCCCGGCAATGGGACGTAAATAGCCTGATGATGATGTTGAACGTTAAGTTACATTGTAAAGTAGATAAACTTGATTGCAATAGTCCGAGTCGCCGTCAACATTATTCATTGCAGTTCATGTTATCATTAAGTACGTTATTTCAAGCGGAATGAGATGTTGATAAACTCTGCAATGAGAATAGTGATGCTACGAAACGAGCAAATTAAATTATTTATGAGGGTTAAGCAAAGATAGCATTTGGACCCCTTTATTTGCAACCCTTGTATTGTCCTTGCCTGCTTGTCACCTTTATTGCTACGTACAAAGATTGAGAAATATTGGGATTGGGACAGTGTCGGGCACGGGGATATTTACCTTACATACCTATTGGGATTGGGACAGTGTCGGGCACAGGGATATTTACCTTACATACCTATTGGGATTGGGACAGTGTCGGGCACAGGGATATTTACCTTACATACCTATTGGGATCGGGACAGTGTCGGGCACAGGGATATTTACGTTACATACCTATTGGGATTGGGACAGTGTCGGGCACAGGGATATTTACCTTACATACCTATTCATATTCATAGACGTCTGTATAAATGTGTATAGGTAGGTACCTAAATAAATAGATGAGAAAATGTTCTATCTATCTATCATTGAAGGTTCGAGTTAAGTAGGTGTCCGCCTTATTGTTATAATGACCAGTCCCTAATTCAATAATAGCCCTAACTTTTTACACGACTGCCCAAAGAAAAATTATGCGAGTTTCTTTATATCCTTCGAGTTTACCCTGTATTCTTGTCGCTAATGGTGCGAGTGGTTTCCCAGATGCTGAAGTCGTGTCGGCAGCTGACGATGACGGTGCGCACGGCGGGCGCGCTGGTGGGGCGAGCCTCGTGCTCGTGGATGGACCGGTACGGACGGCCCGCGTCGCCGCCGCCGCCGCGCTCCTCGCGCTCCAACAGCAAGGACCGCTCCATACGGAGGGTAAGTTAAGTATTTAAGGCAGAAAAAATAGGCAACTTCTGGCTTGCTTAGGATCACAGCGCGTTGCACTCGAAGTAAGCAACAGTGCTATAGCACTATAGTGACTAAGCGGCACGGGACTTTGTCAGAAATTGAACTGTGCGTTTCCAAATCACCAAGTGATCACCAACGAGTAGTGCTGACATTTAAATGCTATCTTAAAAAATAGTAAATCTACCTAAGGTAACATTAACGATTGCACAGATATTTGCGAATATTGCTCGCTCTGCAGCTAACAGTCTAGTTATAGAGATGAAATCGAGCTGAAGTAGTAAGTTACTTGGTTGGTGAGTACCTACCCAATTACCTTTACCTAGTTCTTAACTTTGAATCTTAAACCTACCACCTACGCATATGTATCTACCTATAATAAAGGTGGTTTTTATCTCCGGTAAAATAAATAATTTTATTTCTTAAATTGTCGTAATTTTACTGATTAAATTGTGTCAAAGCATCTCAACTTTAAGTTCCAGTACTTATCCGACCCAATTTAAGCCGAAGATATTGAAAAAATGCACTATGCGACTACTACCCGCTACTCTTTGCCACAGAGCTTTTGAAATGATTAACGATCGAATAGGTGCATATTCTATTCTTAGTTTCGGCATGATATCTCGTTTCCAATGTTAATTTATGGTGGTTTAATGACCGACGTCGTTTAGCCGTAGGTATAAATGTAGCAGAACTGTTTATCTGCGGAAGCGGAGCTCGCTGGTTAGACACTCGTGCCGGCACAATAACAAACTTGTCTCCGCTTGGCACGGGATCAAAACTCTATTAAAACTTGTTCAAAAACAGTGACAGAAATATGAAATAGTAAAATTGGCCCCAATCGCAACAACGTAATGATAACCATCTGAATATGGTCTGGTGAATATTAATCGAGATCATAAAGTTTTTGGAATTGTTTGGCTGCCTATTGATTATTTATCGATTATGATTTAATAGTTATAATGGAATGTGATACTAATCCCTAGAAAATAAGACTAATGTATTACTAACAATCTATGGACCACTGTCTGAAATAAATTATTATTATTATTATTATTATTATAAATCTGTAAATCTGTATCAATGAAGCTGTTTATTTTGACCTATTATATGTGGACTTGTACACGGCAAGAGTCTGAATTGCAATGCAAAGAGACGAAACACGTTTTCTAATAAACCTAATGATGTTACGATTCATAAAATGTTATGTGCAATTTATAAGGGTCGTAAATACGCGATTGTACATGTAACAGGGGTCTGGGGTGACTGATGGTATGCTAATCGGTGGTCCACTGCGCACTAAACTGTCGTTAGTGGTTGTAATGAGGCTGCCGACACGCTCCGCGCCCGCCGCCTGCGCCCGCTGTGAGACGCCTGTCTAAGTATCATGTTAATACTCTAATTAATGACGTTAGGTATCATTTGTCTCCGTTAAATTGAGAGTGAATAGTTTCATTTTAGAATAAATAACTTAATATTAAAACAATCGGACTCAGAAGAGATGGTAAAGATGCGTGATCGTATTTCAATGAAATTTAAAGTTAATACTCGGATAGGGAGGGGGCATCTTTGCCCAGCCGTGGATTATTAGGTAAGTACACATAGTAAAAAGCGGTGATATCTTTATTCTGTTCTCAGGTGGACCTGTGTATAGAGCCGGGACAGTCGTTGGGGCTAATGATCCGAGGCGGTCTGGAGTACAACCTTGGAATTTACATCACAGGAGTCGACAAGGATTCCGTAGCGGACAGAGCTGGCCTTATGGTTAGAACATATTACACATTACTACTTACTGCACCTTTTCTTATTTTCTTCAAGGCATTTTTGTAATTATTTTATTCCATTCCCGTTCACAATGTCTGTTTGAGTTCTTAAACCACGTTAAGGTACAATAAAGGGGAACGTAATAGCCCATCGCCATTGGGGGTAGCCATCATCGCGCCCGTCAACAGCAGCCGTATCCTATTTGTTCACGGCCTGTTTAAGATTGCAGATACGTACGCTTTCTAAATAGAAATTATTGCTTACATCAAAGGCTTTATCGGATTTCCTTTATCCTTCGTGCAAAAAGTAGGTCAGCAAAGGCCGCTGACAAGACACAGGCCGTCCGTAGCCGATGTATTGTGTGGATATATATCGAGGCAGCGCCCGTCTGTCGCTTGTAAAACTTTTATCATGCTCTTGTTTTGCCAAAGCGGCAGTTCCAACAAAATGCCACGAGCAGGGCCAAGGATGAAGAAGAGAAAAAAACTGTTTAAAATTTCCAACCGAAGCTGCTTTGTTAGTCGCGGTCACGGGGACTGGAACACACACATTCAATATACATGTTTCGATTTAAAGCACTTGTGCCACGGTCTTTCTGTAGGTCTGTACGAATTTACGTTATACCGCATTCGAATAGTAAATCTTCTCAAAGGAAACCCTAATTCATAGAAATTGTGGGGAAATTATTCTAATAGTGCTTTCTCGAACTCATTATCAAGTCTGCCACAAATCTGTGGAGGGTTCGTGACGATGATACCGCGCTCGCGAGTTTAATCATACTTTGAACTTAAATCGGCTAAATATGGTGAAGGAACATTCGCATTGTGCTCGAGATAATCTGTGAGAACTGTGTTAGTGTTTTCTTTGCCTATGACTGTGTGATTTTGGAGTAAACAGTGCAAATAATAACAAATTGACACTCAACTCCGGCCAAGAGTTTACTGTATACCCTCAGAATTTTTATAATTTTGTTTTGGTGCTCGAAACTGTAAAATCAGTGTGGCCAGGCAGTTAAAGCAATAACTACCAGAAAATGAGCTCCAAGAAAAAACCTAATGCTGACGGCTCGCAAATGCATTGTGCTAAATGCAACAAGTTGCCGGGTGGAAAAAAACTACCAGTGACACGTGATGCCTGCAAGAGTCTGTATTATGGTGACTGCCATGAGTTGTCTCCTACGGAAATGAGGGTGTTTGAGCTTTAAGCGGTACCGCGTGTAATGATCTTTTTGCGTAAGGACTGCAAATCTACCATGACACAGTTGCCAATGATAATGAAAAAGCTAAACGAACTTACTGAGGAAGTTAAACAGCTTCGCATGCGGCAGGACATCATTGCCAATGAGTCGACAATAATGGAAATAGCTGAGAGGGCCAACAGAGCCAAAAATGTTATTATCTACGATATCCCGGAATGTACTAGTGATGAGGGGAGTTAGCGTAAGGAACATGACGTGAAGCAAAGTACGGCGATTCTGGCCAGCGTCACGGATAAGGTGGAACTGGGCGGAATAAAGACCTTCCGCTTGGGTCCTAAGCCGCAACTCGACGGTTACACGAGCCCGCGTCCACTGAAAGTCATTCTGCGGAGCAAGAGGGACGCTTTGGATGTGCTTCGCAACAAAAAGAAGCTGGCGAAACCTACGCCGATCAAGGCGGATCTGACACCCCAGCAACAGGAGTATCTAAAGCAATTGCGAGAGGAGCTCGACAGGCGTATTCAAGATGGAGAAGCTGATATCACTATTAGATATATTAGGGGTCCCCCTACGATTGTTAAATCTGAGGATAAAGTTGAAGTTAACGACACATCTGAAAATTAATCACATACTGCTACTTTACTGTTATTATTATTACGGTTGTTTTTGTACTTGTAGCTCTTAACTCGGCTTGTTAACTTCTGTTTCTTGTACGCTGCTTAAAACAATGCCCGGTAAAAAGGAGACAAAGTGGCTTAGGTTAGATGTTCTTAATGCTCAGTCTTTGAATACCGGTAGGGATGAATTTGTGGAGACGATAAGGCACCATAATGTTGATATCGCTTGCATTGCTGAGACTTGGTTAACGCCAAACTCTGACCTTAATATGTTAAAACTGACGGGATATAGGCTTCTCCATGCTTCGCGGCGTAATAGGAATGGTGGTGGCGTAGGCATGTACTTGAGAACTAACTTGAACTCACGTCAGTTGGATTTTCCGTCCTCTGAATTGGAGCAGATGTGGGTCGAGGTTAAGTTACATAAGCGTAAAATTGCTATTGGAGTCTTTTATAGATTACCAAACACTAACTACAGCAATTTTCATAACCAGCTCGATGATGCTCTATCCGTTTTTGTGGGAAGCTATGATGATGTGATTATTGCCGGTGACTTAAACCTGGACATACTTCTGACGGGTGTAAACCAAACCAGCTTTCTGAGACTTGTGCATAAATATGGGCTCACGCAGGTCGTTTCGGAGGCAACGCGCGTCACTCAAACCAGCGAAACACTGATAGACGTAATTTGCTCTAAGTCTGACCTTAAACCAACAGCTTTGACGGTTACGCACAATAAAGACCTAAGTGACCACGGATTAATCTATGCGGAGTTTCCGCTTTCCGTTCCGAAGCCAAAGCCTAGAACGGTCACATACCGACCATTTGACCACTTTGACACCGACACATATAGTTGGGCCGCTTCTATAACACCATGGGAATGGGTAACGGAGGCGCGGGACGTGGATGTTATGGTTGATAGGTTCAACACGCTTATTCTTGAGTTGTTTGACCACTTTGTTCCTGTGCGTACTCGAACATTTAAAGAACCCCCTACGCCGTGGATTACGGATGTAATAAAAATAATGATGAAAGAGCGAAATAAAGCTGAAATTAAGGCAAGGAAGTTTAAAAGCCCAGAAAGTATTCGTTACTATCAATCACTTCGTAATCTTGTAACGTCGGCAAGACGTAGCGAGAAGGCGGCATATATGTCAAGTAATGTCAATAAACATATTCGCAACCCCAAAAAGATGTGGGGCGAGGTAAATAATCTCCTGGGGCGGCAAATACAGGATACAATACTCCTTCACTTGCGTAGTCCGGATAAGATTAACGGCTTTTTTGTTGGCTCTGTGCCCCCTTTTAATCAGGCTCTGCCAACTGACAATGATATTTCGGCTCATTGTAGTCCTATTGAGGGGTCTGATACTTGGCAACTGCAGGGTGTCTCAAGAGATGCAATCAGTCGCATCATTGCCTCGATTAGCTCTAAAGTCGTCGGTAGCGACGGAATATCGATAAAAATGATCAAACTTACGTTGCCACATTCACTTTCGGCTATTACATGTATTATAAATACCTCACTGTTCTCCGGGAGGTTCCCGAGGGCCTGGAAAACTTCCATTGTTAGACCTATACCCAAAAAAACCAAGGTGGAATCTTGCAGTGATCTTCGCCCGATTAGTATTTTACCCGCTCTCTCTAAGATTCAGGAGAGGGTGGTGCTTGAGCAGATACGGACGCGCTTGGAAAAGACCAGAGTTATTCCAGAGGCTCAATCCGGCTTTCGCAGGCACCATAGTACCGCTTCGGCCGTGTCCCACGTGGTGGATGAGGCTTTAAATGCGTCTAACGATGGCCACGCAACTGATTTAGTTTTGCTGGACTTCAGTCGGGCTTTTGACTGTATTCTGATTCCTACCTTCTTGGCCAAAATGAGGAACTATGGATTCTCTACATCCGCTTGCCAATGGTTTTCGAGTTACTTCAGTGATAGGGTCCAGATTGTTGAGTGTCCTGATACTGGCGGCAGACCGTTGCGCTCATTGCCCCTGAAGCTTGAGAGAGGAGTGATCCAGGGGTCGATTCTGGGAACCACGCTGTACAGTTTGTATACCGCTGACTTGCTAAATGTAATTAAACATTGCTCTTACCACATGTATGCAGATGATACTCAGCTGTTCAGGCATATGCTTCCTACTCAGCAGGGCGTGACTCAGGCAGTATCGCAGATCAACGAGGATCTTGAAGCTGTGGCTGACTGGTCCAGTAAAAACGGTCTCATTGTAAATCCCACCAAGCCAGTATTTGCAGTGCTAGGTACGAAGCTGCAAAGGGAGAGGTCTCGTATTTATAACAGAGATTTGCGCATGTCAGGGTTGCCCGTTTTGGAGGAGCGTCAGGTGAAGAATCTTGGACTGATAATAGAGGATTCGCTTAGATTTGAAGCTCATATCAATAACAAATCATCTAAATGTTTTGGGGCTCTCAGATCACTCTACAAGTTGAGGCCATATCTCACGGTAGATGTGCGTGAACGCCTAACGGACTCTCTCGTTTTGTCTCAGTTGGATTATGGTGATATAGTGTATTGTCCGTGTTTACTTAAAAGGACTCAACTGGCAGTACAGCGCGTACAAAACGCATGCGTACGCTTTTGTCAGAATATCCCGCGTCGTTCTCATGTGAGCCCATATTTGAACAGGTCCGGCGTTCTTAACATGTTGAACAGACGCACCCTGAGAATGGCATCCTCGGTGTTTGGTTTGAAGCGAACTGGTGTACCGCCTTATTTGGCGCGTAAGCTGGAATGGTCGGATCGCAGCAATGCAGGTTTGCGGTCACGGGGCGAAACAATCTTGCTTCCCCGGTCCCGACTCCAGGCATTTAGAGGTAGCTTTCGTTACGCTGCTTCTAAATGTTGGAACAACTTGCCTCCGCCAATAAGAAGTAGTGGGTCCCTTCCGGTATTTCGAGAACGTTGTAAGGCCTGGTTGCTAAGTGTGCAGAGTCAGGGTAGTGAATAGGGGTAGACACGCTCTCTAGAGTGAAACTTGTAACGGTCCAAGGCTTCATTTAAGCATATTTGGCCCTGGACACGAATATATTTCATACTTGGTACAAGTAATTAATTAAATAAACAAAATAGTTAAGAATACGGATTTGTATGGGGTAAAATTACTAGTAACACCATCTAGCGGAAGTATCCGGCAACAGGTTGTTAATTAAGTTTCGGTTTATCGAGCTAGCTTAAGTGGGGCTCTTACGCGGTTCAAGTTTATGATAATAGATGGCGCTAAATTAAGTCTGAGTTATTTATCATCAGTACAAAAGAAATACTCAAAATGCAAGGAAAACAATTATTGGATAATAATCTCTGCATTATAATCTTCTATACTAGCAAATTTCATACGACTCGATTCAGTATTTTAGGCCTACGCGGCATGGGAATAACATTATGAATAATACAAAGAGATTATGGAAAATGCAAGGAAAACGGGAGTTAATTATTAAAGACTAGTGTCTTACGCTCATTTTAACATATGTTTCGTCAAGTTCTGTTCAGTAGTTTAAGAGCAAAGAGCATCAAAACATGAAATGGAATACGAGCATGGCGATGTACTTACCATGGCGTCATTTTATAGAAAGAAATTCTGTAATAAGGTTTAATTAATTAATAGGGAAAAGTCATGTAATATCATTTATCATAATATACTCTAATATAACTCCGAAATTTTCATAAAGATCATCTACAATTATAAATCAGTTAAAAGTCGCTAAATAATACAAGTTTTAGAGCGGACGAAGTAAAGGTTAAAAAATAGCTAAATTACTAAAAATGCAAGCAATACATGAATGGAAACTTATGTCTTGGTCTATTAGCTATCTTTAAATTAAGATCTTAAGTAAAATAGGATAATTGGGAAGACGTAGGAACATACTTTGTATAAATAGCTGTCATTAGAACCTTGTCGTATAAGTCGTATCATCATAAAGTAAGGAAACTGTATGCGAGGACTTGACGTTTTAATGTGACAAGGAACAATTAGTTGAACGGGAACGAATTGGGAGAAATGTTGCCAATATATCGATTGCAGGCAAATTATCACATTTTGCCCGACTGCGAAACGCGAAGAGGGGTGATGTGTTTATCAGATCATGTATGTATGTATGTGTGTACGTATGATTGTTCCTTTGTGGAACATTAAGTTATTATAATAGATAGTGAAGTAAAATAGCTATTACATAAAAAGGGATTTCACATAAAAGCATCAAATTTATCAGTAGAAGAAAAGCAACACTAAGAATGATTTCTGTACTAGGAGAACTAAGATTAATAGAGCGATTTAATTTATAGGCTATGTACATAAAAGGTGGAAAAATATAATAATAATATGAATTAGGATTAGAGTATTTATCTAATTGGAAGGAAATCTAAAGTATAGTGAAGGAAATTTATATTTAGAATGGTTATGTATGCTTGGAATATATTGGAATTTTAAAGTTCACGAAGAATTCAAGGTCAGGGAAATAATAGTATGTCGGCAAAAATTAGGGATGGTATCACTTCTGTGTCGATTGGGTCGGGGATTTCGCCGAAGTCGCAGGACGCTTACGAAAGCTATAAAAAGGACGAGCGCATCGAGGGGGGAAGGAGAATATCATCGATTTTCATAGCGTTAACGTTTCTTGTTGGTCCGGGGAATTAAGTTTTATTTCGGGGAGATTTTCATTTAAATTATTTTAATTATTGTAGTCATTCTTTTAGCATTTTAATTGGGGGTTTTATTCATAATATTTTAAAGTAAAATCAGGTCACAGCGGTTGTAAGTTACATCGAGTCTGCTGAGTGTTAACTAGAGTTTGGTCATTGGTTTTAATTTATTAATGAAATATTTAATGCTAGCTTTCATTCGGAAGGTTTTCGTGAAGGACTATTTGCAGCCCTGTGGCGGTAAATGTTCTTTGCTTCTGTGAGACTTTGGTCGCCGTTCCATAGCGGTTTGAATTAGAGACTTACGCATTGTTATTGTATTTTGTTACTAATATTTTTCGTGTCTTTCCCCTTAACGTTATTTCTCGAAACCTACCGGTGTCAACGTCAGGAAATAATAGTTAAATCTTCACCGGATTGTGAGAGCGATCTGGAGGCTGTCTGGTTCACGCTGGGCAGTCTAAATACTCTCTTGCAGTGCTATTGAATTGGCGATATCAGACTTGACGGTTGATCTGGTTGTCGTGTTACGACACAAGAACGGGTATTGCCAAGACCTAGTATTTGCAATCCCCATATTTATATATTTATACAAACACTACGCTAGGTATTCTGCTGATCCGTGGGGTCTTCGTCCTAGAGGAGCTTGCTCCAAGACCTCACAACAATTAGGGACTGGTTAGGAAAGTTAGCACACAATCTCTTTTATAAGGAGCATAGTAGAGTCTCATTGCACCCCGAAACTCTTTACACTACACTAAATGTAAATGTGGGAACGTACCCTAGTTTTGCCAATTATACACACAGTTTAGGGGCCTTCTTGGCATAGCTTTAAAGTACAAGTTAGGATGATAGGAAGGTAGAGGGAACTAGGCAGGGACTTTGGTGTTAGGGAATAGCTAGAATGGCGAAGCCTAGTGACGGACTAGATAGCCAATTTCGCGGACACACACAATTAATACATAAAAGTGAGATCTTGAACTCACATTGGGTTTCATCACAGAGCTAGGGAAAAGCTTAAAATCATACATACCAATAGTCATAAGTAAAATTGCCTAATTAAATGACTCACTAGAGTATAATTAATTCCATAACAAATCCAGATAGAGTTTTTATCCTTAATTGATTTGTACTCTCTTTGCTTTAATTATCATCCATGATGAAATACGTTTTAAGACTAGCAACAGGTCCGTAGTAGTTGATCCTACTCAGTAGATCATGGATCTGAGGCCAGCCCTGGGGAAACCACCCTGGTGAAAAGGTAACCGCCTAAAGGGGAACCGATTCTTTGGCTCGCGTCTCTGCTGAATATGACTAGAAGCCCGCCAAGTTACATGTAATGATGGTTGGCGACCGTTAGTTTTAATCGTTATAGTTTAACTTACAACACAGAGTTAATCAAGGGATGAAAACACTCACTGTTTGATTAATTAATATTCATCAGTAAAACATTCACAATGTAGGGAGAATGTAGACCAAATTGAAAGAGTCATAAAAGTTAGACAATTTATAATATTAGTATATAAAGTTATTTGTTAAGAAATTCCAATTGAACTCTATTATATGATCATTAAGAGCTATGTTGACTCACATCTCAATACAGTAAAGTTACTTGCTAAAATATAAGCAGTGTCAAAAGAGTAAAGTTGCAAAGACAAAGCTATCCTCCAATCGACTCTATCATTCATATACTAAGTGAACGTTGTGTTTTGTTCATGGATACGTCCCGAGCAAATTTGACACCGTATGGGCAAATGAGCTTAACAGTGAACTAACATAGTCTTCATTTATCTTTCAATACATACATAATTGAAACAATTCTAAGGCAAAACATTACCTGAAAAGAAAAAGTGGTTATGTCTGGGCAAACAAGCTTAAATGACTGATAAATATATATATATAAAAGCAAACCTAAATAAACATAGATCCTTAGTGTTCATTGGTAGAAGTTGAAACATGAAAAGTACATACACATACAGTATACTTTATGAGCAGTTTTCTAAGTCAAAACTAGGACTTTTAACAATCCACAAATATATAATTGACATTCACACAATGAATGAATATGTGTTAGTTTTGAGGTCAAGGCCTATAGTATTTCTTGACACCAGCATGGGCAAGGAAGCTATACAAAATTAGCATGCTTTCATTTAACTTTCAATGTAAACAATAATTGAAAGGGATTAGGCATAAACATTACCTATCCATAATATGATAAAACAAAATCATAACCATAATAAACCAAGTTCTGGCTTAGCAAACAAAGCTTAATTGAGTAAAAGACAATGTACTTAGACATGTATGTGAATAACATAAAAGTAGATAATAGTATCTATAAAGCTGTACTTACTGCTAAAACATCAGCTGCACTAAGCCACGGTAGTTCTGTGAAATTATACTAAATAAAAGTATGCCTAAATTAGACCATTCAAAGCAATAGAAATATGTTTGCATGAAAATTCATAGCTGATATAAGCGCTATGTAACTGAAAGTTATAACATTACCTATAATGACGTTATCTATACTTCTAAATAAAATAGGCAAATAATGAATGCCAAACTAGGTATACATCTAAATATATTGTTATACCTAATACTCAGTTTATATATTAATTGAGTGATTGAAATTTACAATCTTGGAAAACTAAATATATATGGTTACTCATGTTGCTATGATATGTACTCTATACTCTATATGAATCTATGAAATATTGATCTTTGGCAGACATAAATATGCTGTAATCAGGTTCTATAAATACCTATGGGAAAAGAAAATTAGCCAATACAATGGTTGATACATTTGCGGGGTTCCTCTCTATCTCTAGTAGTAAAAATACTGACATTACTGCTATACTGACTGTAGACTTTTGATAAATAAATAATTCAATACTCCCTGGGGGCGGTGGAGAGATGTCCAGTCCGGAGTCGAGTCTCACAGTTATGGTATCAACCAAAGACGATAGTCTTGGGCGGAAGGAAGGGGCCCTAATCTTAGCCGCAAAGCATAATGCTTATTTGAAAAGCATTAATGCTACCCCAGTTACTTTGTTTTACTACAGTTAGTAGAATTACTTTGTAAGATCATTCCTTTTAAGATAATTTAACTTTAGTTAATTTGCTAGCCAGTTTCAATACTTGATAGACATACTTACTATTCTTTATATGACACAGTTGATCAATTGTTTTATTCCTAACAAGTATGTATTATTCCTTAACCACTTAGGAGTGTTTTCTTAGTTAAGTAGGGATCCATTCTTACTTTGACTTAAAGAACTTAGGGTTTACTACAGCGTTCACAATGTAGGTTCCACAATCACTAGACGAATCACAAGGCCAATATTTAGTTGAAATTTCTAGGTAGGCTGATCAGTGTAAGCTAGAGTACTTCAGAATAGTGTCGCGGTTACCAAGGATTTATGTTTCCTTAGTATGATTAGGCTAGGTACTCTTTACAGTAGGTCTACCCATGACCTGGATCAGTTCTTGGTTAAATTTAATAATATAGACTCCAGTTAGGAGAGGTAGAGAGTGTACAATCTGGTGGTGCCTTACTAGGATAGGATGTTTAGGCACAAACTGTACTTGACTCTAACGTATACCAATGGTGTTTTGTTTGTTATGTGCTTTACTTACCTAATGTTACCGGTGCCTCTTCATGTTTTATGGTCACGAACAGTCCGTGTGTGTGTGTGTATGTTTATGTGCGTGTGCGCGACATGTGCGTGCATCCGTGCTTGTGTGTGTTTGGAAGTCTATAAGTGTATTGTGGGGGCGACTGAAAAACAGCGCCTGTTTGCCAACAGACCTTTTGGTCTGTGTGGCACAGGCATAAGCTGAGGCGCCTACCATTTCAATAGTTAGTAGTGTTCTTAATGTTACTGTACACTAGTTTAAGCTATACCTACAAAGTATTGAATAAATGTCTTTTATTATTATTTATTATTATTAAGTGAGCCCCATTAAGCTGTACATAGTATAAAATGGAGGATCGAATTAAATTAAACTTTATTTTTGAATAATTACACTAATTTTAAAGATTCCAAGAAGTGATACCCATTTAACTTACTTATAGGTATGTTATGTTAGTGCAGGTTTAAGAAAATACACGAACTTCATGCTGGAAGCAGTTTCTCATTGCGCCTGGTAATGCTCGGCGCGAGGTGCGAGGTGTGGCCAGAGATTTATGGTGTTTGAGTTGGAGGCCCGCCCGCCGGCCGCGTGGCTGCACGCCACATCTGAACCTCATAATTTTTAATCAAAGCAAACAACAATTAAGAATTTTCATTAAATTAAATTACCATTTTGGAAATTTATTTCCAGACAGTTAGATTTTTTTATTGAATTTGGTTAGATCAATTTTATTAGTTAGGGCATTTCAAATTTACTTTTGTGTTTTTCGTATTTCGTGGTAGTTGGCTCTGTAGCACACCGTTGTTCAGACATCTATCTGAAGTAGGTACCTATGAAATAATATTACTAAAATGAAATATGATTCTATCATAATATTATTAATTTATTATATGTTCGCGGGAATCAAACAATGTTTTTGTGTCGCATATAACACAACATTGAAACCGTTTTTGGGCATGATTTTAACCGATTATGATTACAATTTACCAGGTGGGTGACCAAATCCTGGAGGTGAATGGGCAGTCGTTCGTGGACGTGACGCACGACGAGGCGGTGGCGCAGCTGAAGTACCACAAGCGCATGTCGCTGCTGGTGCGCGACGTCGGCAAGGTGCCGCACGCGTGCACCGCCTACGGCGAACGAGAGGCGACACCGAGGTACTCACATACACGGTGGCGCAGCTGAAGTGCCACAAGCGCATGTCGCTGCTGGTGCGCGACGTCGGCAAGGTGCCGCACGCGTGCACCGCCTACGGCGAACGAGAGGCGACACCGAGGTACTCACATACACGGTGGCGCAACTGAAGTGCCACAAGCGAAGTAGCGGGAGTTCCAGAGAAAATAACGTAGGGAGACATTATGAAATCTATGGTGCTGTTGCGGAATAGCAAGTGAATAGTCACTCGTAACTTTATCGTTAAAGTGGAATCATGTTTTGTCCAGAATAAGCGGGTGGGGCAAGCGGCGGGGCGCGGCGTCGACGGCGGTGGAGCAGAAGGCGCACTCGCTGCTGCCGCAGAGCGACCTGCCGGCGCTGGCCTATTACATGGAGGAGTACGCGGCGCGCCGCCTCGCCACGGACGCCTTCCTCACCGTGCTGCGGGACCTCCTCGACACGCCGCAGAAGGTAACTAGGGGATTATTAACCCTTAATAAGGACCCATTTATTAGAACATACTACCACTGAATCAATAGCAGCTACGGATACATACCGGAAAAGGGTATTTTTGAAGCAAGAGTATAGCAAGACGCATTTTAAATAAAGACAATTGATATTGTGACATATTATTCAGATACTAAGATTAAATTTCTAATTAAGTGTATGTGGTCGTTAAATCGCCTATGCCTTTTTAAGGATTAAAGAGCTCTCCATGTGGTTGTGTTGTGTATGTTGTATGGGGTTTTATGTTATAGTGGTTTTGTGTAAGGTGTAGTGCCATGAGCTGTGTTTTGTAATGTTGTACTATGGTGTGAAAGGTTTCGACTAGTTGGTTTCTGGGCATATAGGGCTTGACAGGGGGTGAGGTAGGTGAATGAAGTGAGGACTGATCCGACTGATGTGATGACAAAGTGGTAAGGTGGTTGCGGTGATAAGTAGGTGAGTGAGTGAGTGCCTTGGGGTTTGTCCTGTTTCGTATATTTTGAGTATATAGTTGAGAACTGATGACAAGTACTCTAAGATGGGTTCAGAAGCCGAAGGCATAATAAATCTGTCACGAATTTGACTTTTTTTTTCAATTTTATTAATGACAAACATGGGCAGCTGACGTTTCGTATCGATTTATTTTATTTTGTTGAGGCCTATTTTAAAATTTTATTGGTTAAAAATTTACTGTCGTAATGACTACGTAATGATGATCATTACCTATGGTTTCTGGCTGAACGCATAATAGAGGACTGTAAAAAGTATAGCAGCGTCGTTATTTGGTGGTTTTATGAAAACACACCAAAATAATGCTAAACTGTCATTTTGCAACTAAAAAATCACGTGCTTACTACCGATGACAGCTAGACATCATTTATCCATCAATAGCATGGACATTGTGACATTGTCTATTTGGGTGTTTTTGTTAAACTGTAGGTACCTATCGCATTAATAGTTGAGTAAGCAGTAGAAGGTCATTCCAAAATTGTACTAAGCCGTCGTTTTTGCATTTATTTTCTACATTATTGTAAACATAATACGAACCTGACCTCCTGCCACAATGATTTATTGGAAACGAGGCCATTATTCACAGTGAGAAACAGTCCGCTTCTGACACCGAGCTAGCAGGTATTGTATCTGAAATCAATTTATCTTGAGTGGGGTTTGTAACTGGAGAATCCTGTTTAATGGTTCGCGTTAATTGGCCCATGGGTCAGTCATTAGTCATTACTCATAGATGGAGCGTGCTCGTGACGTCACGCCCTCACTGCGGCGCGACGTCGCAAAGTTAATTCTGCATTCAAAGTTCAAAGCTTCAGAACCCGACAGAATTATGCAAATCAGAGGCAATTTATCAACGAATTTGGGGCTGCAAGATAAGATTAATCTGTGCAAGATAGGTATACTCGTAATAAGTAAGGTAGAAAGAACCATGTTGACACTTCACAATATTATCAGTCTTCGAATCTGCACTCTTCTAAATCTGTAGCAGAAAATGTATTATTTATGATCTCGGAAACTTCTCTTGAATAATATTTCCTACAAATTATTTAATATCCTGACTAAAATTCGGGAGAAACTCTTGACTTACATAGTATATTCTGGTACTGATAAAATTTTGTGTAAGTATAAAGGTGATAAAATCCTGTCTTTCGTCTCACGCTGCCTTTTATTTTCAGTACACTTTGCTGACTGAAATCCGCGAGTTCATGCTGCCCGAAGACCGGCCGAGATTCGACGAACTAGTGTACAGGAGGGGCGATGAGCCCCCCGACCATCATATAAAGGTATTATTACAGGATAAGAGGCATAAGCAGTATATTCTGGCAAATTATTTTTTTTAAAGCGCACCTTAATTCATGCAAAACCAATCACTTTCAAGGTTTCTTAGCAAAAAATTGTGGTTACAGCATGTTTTCGCTGAGTTCATTAGGTCGGTCTCTCGGTCTGCTCCGAATAATCCCGTAATCTGCGCTCCACCTGGACTCACTAATTAGAATTTTGCGCTTTGTTAAGAACCCAGAGGCAACTACAGGCCTATTTAATTCAGTCAGGGGTTTTTCATTATGGTATTTGAAGAATTAAAATAGACTTTGCTAGAACACAGTTATTTTAAATTCCTATTGTGTTTTTAGCAAACAGCTGTGTACCAATTTTGTCCTTTAGGTCCATTTTAACCTAAAGTTTAGGTTAAAATACGAAACCGAGATATTCTCACGTAGATTTGTAGTCATCCCATATTCCCCAGTTCTTATATCTAGATATAAAGGCACGTTTATACGTACAATAACGCTCTAATTGAACCTCATTCAGGCGGACTTCGTAAGTCAAAATAGTGCCATATTTTTTTGTCAGACTTATCAAAATTGTGGTTCTAACTTGGACATGCACGGAACGAAGACGTGGAGGGATAGCTGACGATTGCACTTTGTCCGTAGCGCGGCGACAGACACATGCTGCCGACATCAGCGATGCACGAATTGCACGACGCGGTAAGTGCACGCTGACGCTGCGCACGCGCTGCCCTGCTGCATGCTCCGATGTTAGCTCAGCATTATACCACGAGTAGTTTAGATGCTTCCATTACCAAAGTTGTCAGAATCGATGTTTCGATGTTATTACTTTATATTTTATCAATATCAGGTGTACGTAGCCTGTTCGTTAATTAAGCAAACAAAAAAAACACTGTTACAGTATATTATTTGATTACGTCACGTCACATTTGATCACGTCAATGTGCGAGTAAAATAATTTATTACCATCACCGGTACCTTTATTGTGAAAAATGTCCTTCTTCGTTTACGTGTGAATTCTTACTGTCATAGTATCTATGCGAAAACTGTAGACAGAGTGGCACGTGGTGTTGCTTAATGCACAAAGAATTAAACCAGACCAGATACATTCGCGCTAATATAGCAGATGTAGTTGATGTCGGGGCGGCTGGGTGTAGTGAGGGCTGTTGTTGTAGGAGGGGCCGGCGGAGGCGCCGCTCGCGGCGGAGCACCGCTCGCCCTCCGAGGACTCCGGCTTGGGGCTGCCGCCACACGACCACGCCTGCAGGTATCACAGACAATGCTTGCGCCGACCAGAGCGCATGCTGTAGGTACATACCTACTAAGCCTACTCGTACTTATCTACCTAACGAACCTTCAATTCAGATAAACTTCAATTTCGAAATACAAAGGCGTCGACCGCTAGAAAAGAACATCGAACATTTGCAAAATAAAAATACCTGATTAGGTAATGGGCAGTCTGAGGAAATAGTACGTCATCAGACCGCTTTCACCTGCGCACTCTAATGAGCGGAGCGAGGCGTAAATCCCTCGCAGCCCGACGCCTCTTATAAAGGCGCTTAAACGTGAAAGTACCCTTTAGGTGCGGAAGCAAAGGTTGAGTTCTCGTCGAGCATTCGCTTTCGTCCGCTCTTTTACATCTCAGAGCGAAAATAACCTGCCGGTTCCCGGAGGCCCTTGTCTGCGGTCGCTCTGTCGAGTCGAGCATCTCATTGGCCAAGCGCCAACACTTCCACTTTTATTTGCTATCGAAATCGATTGCTTTATTGTGGCATAAACGTTCGTATTTACTGTCACTGGCGGTTTTATATCACTGTCTGCAACCGTGGTGAGGGTTTGTTTTAAATTTATTGCCCGTAAAAGCTCCGCTATCGACTTTTAATCCCTTATAAATAAACCATTCCATCTTCAGTATCAATATCGACGGCTCTGTCATTTTAATGGTTTTACCAATTGCATTAATAAACGTAAAGAAAACTCAAAATACATAGCGTATTTTTAAATCGCTGGAATTTGGTCACTACGAAGACTACCCCATGAGCCATGATTGCTTTAGTGTTTTTTTTGTGTATTCGACCCTTGCTCTAAATGCGATTAACTAAAAGATTAAATTTAGCAAGAATATTTAATAGTATCTACTTATTCTCCAAGTATTTTATCCCTGTGGTTCCTTTATCGTAGATAGTATCGTAATAAAAACACATTAAAAGACAGTACCAGTGACGCCAAATAGCTTATAAATTTAGGTTTCAATATGCTGCGATGTAAATGCAAGTAGTGTTATTTTGTATGATCTGTGTATGTCCCTAGATTTAATGAATGTTAGCTGTAGCTGTACCATATGAGTGTACGGCAAGGCAAGTGACGGTGTGGTGTGTGGGGCAGGAGCGGGCGCGCGCGGCGCGCGGCGGACGCGCCCGCCGATGGCGACCCGGACCCACCGCACGAGGTGATTTTGCCAGAATTACCTTATACACCTTCAATCAATGTTCTAAGTCGACCACATTCACTTCTCTAAGCCTGGTCTAACGCCGTCCTAGGTGTCACTCGCTAAACTCATCTCATCTCAGACCATCTATATACACTCTCCTCTTAGCGCCTTCTACTTTGCGAATATTAATTATCTATAATAAAACTTGTAGCTCTGAATAGTAAGTATAGCTTTACTACTGTTACAGAAGCTTTAAGTAGTGTTTTGTTGTATTTTGTTCATACCTTACTTACTTGGCTCTTGATATTTTTTTGCAAAGGCGCACTCGGAGCTTTGTGGACAGACCACACCGCCCACACCGTACTTTATTTAAAATTAAACGTTTGCCTTCGTGATTGACCGCGCAGTGCGTCTCTGCACATTTCCATTCACCTAGAGTTTGTTTGCAACTGAGCCGATCGTAGCCTTAGCCGGAGTGGCATCTCAGCGCACTGAGCTATATGTTCTCATTCTCACCTCTTGTGCACGTATCGACGACGGCTAGCGAGTAGAATGCCTCCTACTGTGGCCGTTATTTCTGAGTCGGGGGGTAAATCTGGCAAAATTATTTTCATCTCGCATTGTGGTTTGGGAAAATTGGCATTTTTAATTTTCGCTATAATAAATGATTATCGGCAATAGCGGCCAGTTTTAACAATGTCTTATTCGGACGTCTCTATTTACAGCAAATGTTAATTACTATTGGAGCGTTTACATACTGTGTCCGATCCGAATTCGAGAAATGTCGATCCGAAATGGTAATACTTACTTAGTGCTATTTATATGAGAGGTTGCGGACTAGATCCGAATTCCATCATCCGATTTTTCTCCATCATCTCACTTGGGACTGTCATTTCACGAATTTGGGTCGGACGCATTGCGCAAACGCTCATACATGTAAGTATGTGCTGAAACGTAATAAATTTTATTTGTTATCTTCTTCTCTAAGTACTTAGTTACTTAGGTATAATACTTTACCTATTTTCAAACTCTTTTATATTAGATTTGCGTACGTCGTTTGCTATTTTTTGTTGATTATTTAATTGCTGCTTCGTGGCTTGTCGATTGAAGGATATTATTGTGGAAATAAAATTACTACTTTAGTTAGCCATCCTATACTTTCCATTTTCACCTATATTATATACGATAATTATCGTCTTCTTCTAAATGTAGTTTTCGAAGATTTCATGTCAATATTAAACATACCTACCTTATTTTCAGCTTATGTATAATTATATTACAGGAGACTAGTTTTATTCGTAAATTGACGATTTATATGAATTAAACTAACGATCAAGATAAAAAAATGTAGAGCAGACTTCCTAAAGAAACGCCGACTGAATAGATTCAATCCAGTCGACAAAACCTGACTACTAACTACTAGACACGGCGCCAGTAAAATATTAAGTTGTAAAATATAACTCATTACATTACGGCTCTAAAAATACAACACAGACACTAATTATTGTCACAAAAAATTAATTGCACATGTACGGGATCTGAACGTATCTATGTACTTATTCAATAAAATCTGTGAAATGGTCTTCTTACATTATGGATTTTTTATTATACCAACTGCACAAAAGTGACCAACAGCATAAAACCATTACAAATCGTATTCTAACATTTTATTAAATTATCAGCAAATATTGTGCGCTTAGGTCGGTATTTTTAGATATACCAGTCGACGGCTCGTTGGTCTAGGGGTATGATTCTCGCTTCGGGTGCGAGAGGTCCCGGGTTCAAATCCCGGACGAGCCCTTGTGATTATTTTTGAACAGTTTATCATTTAATTTAATTTTATTCCCTGAAATACATTGACATTAATGCCTGACAAAAAAAATAGTGCTTTGTAAACTGTCTTATGGCAAATTAAATAAATACCTACTTGAAAACCATGAATGAAAATGAAAGATAAATCTGATAGAGAGATTCCAAGTAAAGAGAGAGTAGGTAGGGATTTTTATAAAGCACTGTTTTATAAATCAAATCAATAATAAATATGCTACTCAAAGGAATACAGTGGCCACTATGAATTTGGTCTTTACGTGAAAATTATATTAAACATAATAATGTGTTTTTAAATAACAGTAATAATACACGGCTCTTGTTTTTATTTAAGCTAATAATTATTATAATTAAGTAGTTAGGTAGTCAATTACAAATCGTTATTTTTTACTGTTATGTTAGAATATAAAGAAAAAAAGTCGCGGAGACATTAAATTTCAATAATCCATTTACTTGATGTTATTTTGAATATACCTATTTTACAACTTTTGTAAAAAGTTTTTAAATCCTACTCAAGGATTAAGTGAACTTACGTCGTAATGAACGTAATATGAACGTGTGTCTGAGTGTCTGTCTGTGGCACCGTAGCTCTTAAACGGTTGAACCGATTTTAATGCAGTTTTTTTTATTTGAAAGCAAGTTTTCTAGCGATGGTTCTTAGATATAATTCATCAAAATCGTTTCAGGCGTTTCTGAGAGATTACATTTTAAAATGAAAATGTCTGATGAATTTTGTCGTTGATATCTTGAAAAGTGAATTGTATGTAAAAAAATATTTAAAAAATCTGACAAAAAGACCTTGTAATAAAAAGTTATAAAAAGTAAAAATTAAATTTGGGCCTGGTCTTTTAATTAGGAACTACGTACCGTTTGCGCAGTCGAGTGCAGTCATTTTGCGCCAACTTGGACCTATAAATAGGTACCTATATGTTCAGAGAGGAGGCACAGCAGTAGTGGGCCCCTCCTCTTTTTCCACTCTTTTCTATTAGGTACTATCATGCATTGTATTGTATAATGCAGTGTTTTTTTTTTTGTAAAACGGCCCTTCAATGACCATCAAAATTCATTCGCGACCCCATAAAACCCCGTTTGTGCTATTAGATTTAGAACCCAACTATTGTTTATTAAAAAAAAAAAAACTTCTCACTAAACTTTCTTTTTTTTTTCAATATTTTTTATTTTTTTCGTGTTTGGTTTGCTGGTTGGTTGGTTGTTTTTTTTTTTTTTCGTTTATTTTTGTCAATTAATGTTGTGAGTTTGAGTTTGAGTATTTAAGAATGCATATATTTAGAACGCACCCTTCTGTCATTCAATCTATCATGCGTTTTGGAACGAAACCTATGGTATTTATCAGACGTTACTTACTTTTAAACACATAAAATAAATACTCGTAACGTAACTAACGAGGTAAGTATATTTTTGATAGGTATGTAAATCCTTAGAGCGTGAGTCCGACTCGCATTTAACCAATTATCCAACCCTTATTTATTTTTTGTTGGTTGTGTTACGGTACAACGAATTTAAATCAACGTAATAGTAGAGGAGGCAATAAAGTAATGGGCTTTTTTAAGGTAATGGGGGGTGCGTGAGCCGTCGACTGTGGCACTGACAGCATTAGACATTTCAGTCGTTTGCTACATCGATTTATTTCAACCCTGCATACAACCAAAGTAATAATATATATACTTATTATACGTAAAAACTAAGTAACTTCATTAAGCAACAAAAATTTCGAGAAATTAGGTGTACTTAGCGTGTATTTATACGCAAGCAGCTATATATGTATTATTGTAATGAATACAGGGACGCGACTTTAAGCACTCCCTCAAATAAAAATAGAAATAAATAAGCTGAGCTTATCTGTCGGTAATGGTAAATACGTGGCACAGTAACAAAAAGGATAAATTCCTTCTGCCTTAACTTATCTTATCACAAAAGTTTCAAAATTAAGCAACAACTATTTTAGGAATTTGTTAGTATATGTATATAGTTTCGACAGCGATTACGGGTTCCCAAAAACCGTAACGTAACTATTCACGCATCCTCGGGTCGCTGTATGTCAACTATTGCGTAGTTTACTCCCTGGGGAAGGTGCCCGCTAAACTAAATTACAAACACTAAACTTTAGCAAGACATTCCCTTTTTAGGTTCGTTCTTGGGCTTGTATTTTGTAATTTACCAATGACGTTGGCAATTCTATTGTAAGTCGAGGCAGAACCGCCCCGTGACGTCATAAAGATAACGCTGCCCTTTAGCCTTTCGGCGGGGTTAATGAACTTGACTAGCATCGACCCTTGTACTAGAAGCATAATATATTACTTAAGTTAAAATTAAAGCAGTAATTGCTATCTCGTCGACATTACGTTACTGCTATTATATTACACCTGTAGAATAAGACATACCTATACTTACATATACTTACATACTACATACGTACATATATTTAATATAGATATCTATTGCAAATTTCGAATTGAAGGGCATGGCTAGTCACTTTTTAAAAAACGAGATTTTAATCTCAAAATGTAGAGCACTCAATAGACTAGTTACCATTCAGTTACAGGTACAAATGTATGTATGTATGTATATCTCTTTATTGCACATAAAACATAAAATAACAGACAACAGAACAAAAGCAAATGTACAAAGGCGAACTTATCCCAAATACAAATATATAAATATGTATGTAGGTTACTTGCGTTTTTTTAACCCCCGACGAAAAAGTGGGGTGTTATAAGTTTGACCTGTGTGTCCGTGGCATCATAGCTCCCAAACGCATGGACCGATTTCGATGCGGTTTTTTTTAATCGAGAAGTTTAATTAAAATCGGTTCTCCCATTTTTGAAATATTGAACTTTGAAATTAAAATGTCGGGGGTTTTTCAACTTTTCTAACTTGGTCAGAAATAATTTTCGTATTTTCGTAAGATGTACTTATACGAAAATCATATTGATAATTACAGCGTTCCATACTTTCAAATCGCGGTAACTCAAAAAATTGCTAAGGCGACTAGACATGTTCATTATATTCCGTGTACCCTTCAATTAATATATCACTTCCTTGAAAAATATAACTTGCTAGATAAAAAACAATATGGCTTCAGAAAGTTTCATTCAACATCCCTAGCGGTATATAAATATGTACAAAAAATATTAGAACATATAAATATAAAAAAATATGGCATTGGGTTACTCCTTGATATGAGGCATACGACCGAGTATCTCATGATATTCTACTAACAAAACTGTATAGCATGGGAATACGCGGTACGGCGCATAAATGGTTCAAATCTTACCTCAAAAATCGTAGGCAGTGTGTGCAAATTGATTATTATAACCACAGCACCAAAGAGGTAACGAAAATCACTTCACAAATGCGTTATACAACTTGCTCGATTCCACAGGGAAGTGTCAGTGCTTGTCTCCTGTTTCTGGTCTACATCAATGACCTGGCTGGGGTGCTAGATTCGGACACAGAATGCGTCATGTTTGCTGATGACATATCACTATTGTGTCACGGCACAAATAACACAGAATGTAATTCAAAACTCACATTAACACTAAACACTTTATCCGAATGGCTAGAGGACAATAATTTAGAAATTAACCTAAAAAAAACTAAAATCATACAATTTAAACCTAAACAAAAAAATCCTCTACAACTTAAACTACAGATAAACAACAAAAACATAGAAGAAGTAACAAATTTTAAGCTATTAGGTATAACAATAGATTCAAATGTTAACTGGCAAACCCATGTACAAAATATAAAATCGAAACTATCAAAGTTTGTGTATGCACTCAGCGTACTAAAGGTGAACACGGATCTTGATTGTGCATTATCCGCATACTACGCGTACGCGTTCGCCTGGCTCCGATACGGCGTGGTACTGTGGGGAGGTAGCACTGAGGCCCAACAGATATTCATCATGCAAAAAAAGTGCATTCGTATATTAGCCAATATACGTGTATCGGAGAGCTGCCGTCAGCACTATATAAAATACAAATTGTTAACCCTACCCTCAATCTACATATTGGAATCGGCACTTTTCGTACGTAAACATCCAGACCTATTTAAGGCAAAAGTAGACACTAGCACAACTAGAACACAATACAGAAATAAATTGTTATTACCGAAATCTAATTTAGCAATGTTTAGAAATGGTCCACAATACAAGTGCATTCAAATAGCTAATAAAATCCCAGAACACATTAAGCAAGGATCCCGCAATAGTATATTCAAAAATAAGTTAAATACATTACTAATCGAAAAATGTTATTCCTCTGTCAACGAGTTTTTAAATGATGAAACCGCATAATATTTTTCTCTCTCTAGCAATTAAGTGATTATTAGTAAATAAAAATTCTCAAATATATTGACATCTAAATTATATTAATTAAATTATCAATTTTAATAACTCTTTGACATAGAAAGTATCAACTTAGTAATTTAATTTAATTATATCATGCATGACTAAAAACTTATTGTAATTAATCGCTTTTATATCACCATATTTTGACATCATATTACTCTAGATTTAGCTTTAATTAAGTATTATTGTGTGCCCTCACAGGGCGTCATGGACTGACTTACAAAAATGTAACATCTTTATTATAATGTACATGACTATACAATGAATAAATAAATAAATAATAGCTTTTGTAGTTCCTGGGACAACCAGCTGTGGTGGCTGTGTCGGACAAACAGACAGACACACAGATTGACTCGTCGCACTGTAAGGGTTCCTTAATACCAGACTGCCACTAGAAAGGAGGGTTAAGTTTTTGGAGTGTATGTAATAAATAAATATCATAGAATAATTGACACCAATTGACCTAATCCCAAACTAGGCAAAGCCTGTAATATATGGGTACTAGACAAACGGATAAACATACTTATACATATATAAATACAAATGAAACATCCAAGACCCGAGAACAAACATTCGTATTCATCATACAAACATCAGCCCCGACCGGGGATCGAACCCGGGATCTGAAGCTTCATAGTCAGGGTCTCTAACCACTTGGCTATCCGGTCGTCATGTACATGTACGTATGTGTTTTTGGAGTGTTATTTCAGGAACTATAAAAGCTGTTAATTTGAAATTTGGAATAGGTATACCTAGTATTAGAAAATAGGTAGCTTAGGTACTTGCTCGAGTATTTTGAAAATATTTAAGCTTTGTTTATTTTTACTGAAACCGGGACTCTAAAAAAACTCGATGCGGCTTTACTAGGTCAAGTCATATTTGTACGTTCCTAAACATTTTAAGTAGCGCAACTCTAAATAGCGTAGTTTTTCTTCAGGAATCATCAAAAATTACATTAGTTCCACTATTAGACTAGAGATGGCACTGTTCGCATGTCCGTTTATTAGACTAGAGATGGCACTGTTCGCATGTCCGTTTATTAGACTAGAGATGGCACTGTTCGCATGTCCGTTTATTAGACTAGAGATGGCACTGTTCGCATGTCCGTTTATTAGACTAGAGATGGCACTGTTCGCATGTCCGTTTATTCCGTAAAGTAGCACAAATATAAGGTGATCGCTCGGGACCCTCCGTGCGCGAGACCGACTCGCTCTTGGCTGGTTTTTCAACACATAGGCACAGAACTATATCGACAAAACGAAAAAAGCATACTACAAAGTGGATGAATACTTATGTGATGGCACCACCTGGCCAAGGCTGAAAACAGAAGATAATTAGGACATCAATGTGACTTGGCTGCGTCCCGAAGATATTCGTGTATGGTGTCCGGCTCTGTTGCCGTTGTCCGCTGCGTACTAATTGTAATACAATTGACATAAATAATGTTTTATTTATTTGACATGATGACATGAAATGTATATTTCATCAATTTTTGTTATTTGACATTTGGAGACCATATACATCTCCAGTTTATGTATATGTATTATTATACTTATTATTTGACCGTGGAGGCGTTTTACACCTCTGCTGATTTTAAATTTAGTTTAAATTGACCCTAGAGACTATACATCTCTAAGCCATTTAGATTAAGTATTATATTATGGTATTAATTCTGGGACCCTATACATCCCTTTGTAATTTAAATTTTCACAGATATTTGACCTGGAGACCCTATACATCTCCTGCTCAATTAAAACGTGCCAGTAAAGTAAAGTGTTCTGGTTTTGCTGTTCTAATAATTACTTTTTACACTTGTTTCTAAAATGCGGTATTTTTTTTTCTCTCTTAATCTTTTAATGACAGAGTGAGGTTTCTTTGTGTAATTTGTCTGTGGTTACGTATTGTAAGAGCTAATGTAACGCGTTTTTAGAAAAAATGACTATGTGCCAAGTTTCTTGCGGCGCATTCTTCTTGGCAATCATGGTCTTTCCGAAAGCGCTGGTAGACTCAGAAAAAATGACGTGTAAAAGAGCATTCAGCTGCCTATTTGCTGAATAAAATTTTGAATTTTGAATTTTGACATAGAAGGAAAGAGCGTGCTGTATGTACCTCCCGTAGAAAAAAGAAGGGCTGAAAAAAAATATTTAAAAATTAAAAATTTTATTCAGCAAATAGGCAGTTGAATGCTCTTTTACACGTCATTTTTTTTTAGTCTACCAGCGCTTTCGAAAAGACCATGATTGCCAAGAAGAATGCGCCGCAAGAAACTTGGCACAAAGTAATTTTATCTAAAAACAAGTTACATTAGCTCTTACAATACATAACCACAGATAAATTACACAAAGAAACCTCACTCTGTCATTAAAAGATTAAGAGAGAAAAAAATACCGTATTTTAGAAACAAGTGTAAAAAGTAATTATTAGAACAGCAAAACCAGAACACTTTACTTTACTGGAACGTTTTAATTGAGCAGGAGATGTATAGGGTCTCACTGGCTCGCTGCGAATTTAGTCCGCTTCCGCTCCCGACCGCTTACCGCGTGCGACAGCTAAAAACAAAATGCCTTGTAGTTCAATAATTAACTTTCATCGACACAGATATCATAAGTCCTCTATAATGCGTTCAGAAACCGTAGAAAATGACCTGCATTTCATTATTACTGTCGTCAGCAGTAACGAAAAGTTATTACGGCATCGAATTCGATGTCGTAATGACTCTTATCTACAGACATATCATGAGTCCTCTATAATGCGTCCAGAAACCGTAGAAAATGACCAGCATTTCGACAGAGAGTATGCCAGCGAATTCGATGTCGTTATGAGTTTCAAATTTGAGTCGTCTTCAAAAACCAACATAATTTACAATAAAAAAACATTTAATACGAAGCGTGCTCAGTATGTTTGTCTTTAATAGGTAAATAAAAAAATCGTAATAGGTACAATATATAAATGCCTTCGGCTTCTGAACCCGTCATAGAGTACTTATAATATGTGTGTAGATAAAGTAATGTATGCAACTCCACATAATTAGGCCTTAAAACACTCGCGTGATCTTATTATAAAACTCGGCTTTGCCTCGTTATGTAACAGTTATTTATACTACTATATCTACACACATATCGTAAGTACTCTATTATGCGTTCAAAAGGCGTAGATAATGACCATCATTACGACAGTCAGTTTTCATCTTCAAAAACCAATACAATAAAAAAAATAGACGTCAATAAAAAAAAAATATCGGTTCGAAACGTCAGTCCAGTATGTTTTTTATCGATTAAAAAAAACAGTCAAATGTTTTGAGGTCTAATTATGTGGAGTTGCATACATTACTTTATCTCTACACACATTATAAGTACTCTAAGATGGTTTCAGAAGTCGAAGGCATAATAAACCTGTCACGAATTTGGTTGTTTTTTTTAATCATAGTCATAGACAAACATATCGAGCTGACGTTTGTATCGACAATTTTTTTTTTAAATTGAGGCCTATTTTTAAATTGTATTGGTTTTTGAAGACGAAAATTGACTATCGTAATGATGGTCATTATCTACGGTTTTTGAACGCGTAATAGAGGACTTATGATATGTGTGTACATACATACATACATACATACAGTCACGCCTGTTTCCCGGAGGGGTAGGCAGAGACCACGGACTTCCACTTGCTACGATCCTGACATACAACCTTTGCTTCCCTTAATCTCATAACATTCTTCATACATGCTCTCCGGTTTTGGGTACTCCTGACCTGTCCTTTTTCCAAAATATCACCGATTTGATCGGAGTACGTAAACTAATATTAACAGTTTTCAAGAATTTTTCTTGATATTTTATGTTTGTTTACTCGTAGATACTCTTCTAAGTTATTAACCAACTAACGAAGCTAGAAAATGCAAGCAAAACTAACGACGCTTCATAAATTGCGGACGCTTTATGAACGGCGTTTCGTATTATCGTAGCGTAGGTTAGATCATGTTGCGGCAACAGAGCGTCTAGTGTAATCAATTACCAGAAAAACGTCTCGATCGCGTTCGCGCTTAACGTCTGAGCCTCTAGTGTAATTAACGACCAAAAAAATAAACATTTCGATCGCGTTCGCGTTTACGTCTGAAATACTAGTGGCACGTATTCAACAACAAACGATTCTCATACTATGTAACGCAAACTCGTTCGAGACTTATTTTTTGGCCGTCGATTACACTAAGCGCTCGGCAGTAGAGCACGGTGCCAATTAAACACGTAAGTGTCTTTATGAGCACCCATCAACCAAAGTGTATATGTAAATACCTGAAAGGTACGGTGCAGGGTAGACTGTAAGAACTAATGAAATAAAATATGCAAATGAGAAAAAGCACTTTAATTACTTATAAGGAAACGAGAGGTAAAACACCAAACCAAAATGATAGTTACAAATTAAAACAAAATCTAAAATAGACATAAATCACTGAAAAAGGTATCAAAACTAAAGAGTTCGCAACAGTATTATAGGTATGTACCTACATAGTAAATGTACATTAACGTATATAAATTTACTATTCAGGAAGCATTATACGCACATCCACACGGTTACACTAATAACCGTAATTATGACGGCACACAGCGACGAGCCCCACTACATGAGCACTCGTTAGGGCGGATCTGCGCTGCGCGTAGCACCTTACACGCCGAAACAAAGCGCACGAACGTGTAGCCGTATCATTAAAGGCGAACTGGGTACGTCAAAAAAGTTTGTATCGTAACGCAAACAACAACAATAAAAAAACAATGAAGCTTTGACGTTAACATGAAATTAATTTAGACTAAAGGAAGAGAAGATAATCATTTAATTTTAGGTTTATTTTCGTAGCAAAGCACAAATTCAAGCCCCAGCGGTGGCCCTCCTTCATAGAAATCGTATCATAATTAGGCTTCCTTCATATCCCAGCGGAATCTAACAGCCTCGTAGCGGCTCGAGTCATTTTGCTTTGTTCCACGGCTCATTTCCTACTTTTAAATACATTTTCTTTCAAACGAATTCCCTGTGCAAAGTTTCGGTAAATTTACTTTGGTCCTCTGTTATAACTTATAACTTAAGCGCATAAGCAAGCAAGACTTTTTGTCGTCGTATTTCATAACTTAGTAAAACGTAAGCTTTATTAGGTGGGCTGAGATGAAAATTCGTTTTCCCTTTGCGCTTGATTAGTTTCTTGTTTAGAAACCGGCGATTTAAAGAGGGAGTCGGAAAACATGATTGTTGACCGACTTGTGATTACAACTTTAAAAGGCTTCAAATGACACATTTCTACAAAATAGGTGAATGTACTTAGGCTAAAGCGTTTACCGTAGTCTAAACAACAGTAAGTAGGTAGGTAGGTAGTTTAGGTTAAAAACATACAGTTTTCGAACTAATTGTATCTAATAGGCAGGTAGAGCTTGCTAACAAAAATGCTATTATCATATTGTATCGGCTAATTGAAATGACAACTTTTATTTATTTATCATTTTCTCCTATCAATTTCGCTTAAACGTTGAACAACTTCCGCGGCCCTGCCTACCCGGCCAGGGTTGCCGCTAGGGCGGCAGCGGTAGGGCTCCAGTGCTCGACGCGCGGTGCCCGCGAGATGTCGTCGCGGCGGCGCGCCCGGCGCCGCGTCGCCTTCCGCGACTACATGCCTATGGACGTTCGCGCCATGGCCAAGGTACTATAGCCAAACTTCAGTTTATTGTACAATATGCCTTTTTGGCCTTCTGCCCCGGTACATTACGAGGGCTGTTCTGAAAGTTTCTAGCTGTGCTTAACCTATCAGTAAAGTTATACTTTTTAAAACCTTTTTTTATTGAGTACAAACAAAGACTTGGTCGAAAATAATAGACGTAATTAAAAAATTATAAAAATATTAAGCGTGTCTATGTTTTAACATTGTTTCGATTGCTAAATGAATACCAGAGAAGAATTTCGTGTGATGATATTATATGACTACAAAAGAGTGTTGACATTTAAGCAAGCGCAAGAAAACACAGTTTTTGGGGAATATCCTCGTTTGTTTTTTTTTTTGGTACCGTGAATTTCATCGAGTTTAAGAGTCCTTCTAAGACTAAGCTAGACCTAGGAGGTCGCCGAATGCATTGTGCTCACGACAATGTTACCAGAGTTGCTTATTAAGGAAAAGATGAATATGACACATAGGAAGATATGGGATGAATTAAAGATTTGATAACAATCAGTTACTTACCAATATTTTAAGCGATCACCTAAAGGTTTGCTCTCTGAGGAACAAAAAGGTTTTGCCGGCTAGATTGGCGCAAATAAACGCTTGGCAGTGGTAGATCACAGCAGGTGTCGTATATCCTAGAAAGTCATGAATCGTGATCTAGGACCTACTTATATACGAAGCAACAATCAATGTAATAGGTGTTCGAGGAAGTCACTATGCCTTTTAAGTTCTTCTTATTTTTTCGACTTAATGGTAATGTAGCATAGTGAAATCTCTAGAAAGCAGAAGAGCCAATGGTATACCGAAGTGTGCCTGTACCAAGCATTCAAACCAGTTCGGCAAAGACCGTCCAAGAAGCGCTAACACTGCTGCTCGGAGCCTCGGATTTTGCGTGGCGGTACCCACCGATTTTTTTTTGTTGCCCACCACTAAAATAAAACATGCCAGGGAGAACTTCCAATAACCGAAACGACGCAGTTGACGACTATAGGCGTACAATGACAATGCAAAGAAAAATTCGTTAAGCAGCTGGACTTGAACCAGCAACCTCGGTAATCCGTACCACGCTCCACCAATTAAGCTATACTTAACGTTGGTGTACCTAACGAATTTTTCAATGCCTTGTGTCATATTTTATTTGGAAGATCTCTCCTCAGCGCCATCTATGAGTAGCTTAATCAAGCAGCTCACCCACTACGGGACTTCTACAGTTACGCATTAGTGGCAAGAGATGGAGCTATTTTCTGAATCAATGAAAATAATCGATTTATTGATTATTTTTGTTTTTATTTTTATGAAACATTCATAGAATGAAATTCAACATACAATGACAATGCAAAGAAAAATTCGTTAAGCAGCTGGACTTGAACCAGCGACCTCGGTAATCCGTACCACGCTCCACCAATTAAGCTATACTTAACGTTGGTGTACCTAACAAATTTTTCAATGCCTTGTGTCATATTTTATTTGGAAGATCTCTCCTCAGCGCCATCTATGAGTAGCTTAATCAAGCAGCTCACCCACTACGGAACTTCTACAGTTACGCATTAGTGGCAAGAGATGGAGCTATTTTCTGAATCAATGAAAATAATCGATTTATTGATTATTTTTGTTTTTATTTTTATGAAACATTCATAGAATGAAATTCAACATACAATGACAATGCAAAGAAAAATTCGTTAAGCAGCTGGACTTGAACCAGCAACCTCGGTAATCCGTACCACGTCTTTCAAGAGATGAAGACTTATAGGTACTTACAGAATCTAGTTAGTAAGTGACGTATATTTCTGGAGTCTTCCTATTTGTTCTTGGAACGGAACTGTGAAACATCTATAGAAAACTTTTTATAAACCAAAAGTGCCTAGCCCCTCTGTGGAATCATCACCCATGTATTGGCAAAGTTTCAAATTAGTTCTATGATTAACTTCTGCGTAAAAAATGGAAAACTCACTTTCTCACTTATACGATTCAGTTCAATCGTGATTTCGCCAACCTACTTTAAGTGAGGTTAACCTAAATTGCAATTAATTAATTCGGGCTACTTTGTGCGACCGCGCATTGATGGCGGCTGACATGTTTCGTTCGTAATTAGCGATAAAATGTGGCCACAAATATCTACGACACGTCTATTACGATATAGCTGATACTTCGCTTAATTTAATTAATTTTTCCCCTCCCTACCTCGGAAAGCCGTCTTTTATCCCTTAATACAAGCGGGTAAAATCGCATTTTATCCACTAGTGGGGAAAGTAATTTGACCTTGGAGTGGAGCGTGCTTAAGTAGCTTTTGACAGATAACAAAACGTAAAACGCTCATAATAATGGGTCATTCGATATTAATTATCAAAATTATCATTAAATAAATAATAAATGGTTTGAGTATTTAATAAAAAATACCAAATTTAGTTTTATTTAATAAAATTCTGTAAGAAACATTTGTTTTTTTTTATAATGATGTTAAATATAATTTTGAACGCACAAGTTGAGTCGATACAATTTCTAGACGCATCGTCAGAAATGTCAACATTGTCAACAAAAATTTTCTCACAGACTCCGACTCACGTAAAAATACACAACTTCCAGAGTTTTATGTTATAATGGCGTAAAAAAAATGTGATTCCAGTGATGAAGATTTATATTTATGAGCTGTTTTTTTAGGTACTTATTTAATTAGCTTGACTTTTATGGCAGACGGATGTACGAAAAATATTTTTAATTTCACGCAGTTCTAACTGCAAGTTTCGTTAAAACTAAAAAAAAAGTCTATGAATCGTCAGCTCGGTATGTTTGTCTATGATAAAAAAAAACAATCAAATTCGTGACAGGTATTCTTCGGCTTCTGAACCCTTCTTAGAGTACTTATAATATGTGTGTAGATAAAGTAATTTATGCAACTCCACATAATTAGGGCTTAAAACACTCGTGTGATCTTATTATGAAACTCAGCTTCGCCTCGTTTCATAGAAACACACTCGTGTTGCATACATTACTTTATCTAAACAAACACATATTATAAGTACCTACTCTAAGATGGTTTCAGAAGCCGAAGGCATATTATCATACCTATACCTGTCACGAATTTGACTGTTTTTTTTTTAATAATTTATTGAATCAGGCGTTACTTTGCGGAGATCCATATTTATGAACTAAAAACAATTACTTTGCTCACCCGCGACCACTAGTGAAAAATAGTTAATCCGTGCGGCTAATGTATGTTTCCATGCAGCACCTCCTTCCTTCTTTCCTCCTTCTTTTCTTCCTTGTTTTTTTTTAAATCATAGACAAACATACCGAGCTGACGTTTCGTGAACTGTTTTTTTTTTTTTTTAATTCACATTATTAATTATACAGTATGTCAGACTGAACTCGACTTTTATACGTGAGTGATCCGTTTTATTTCACTATGATTGAAATTACGTTGGTTGTCAAATTCGATACATTGAATTCGATATCGAAAAGTAATTACGACATCGAATTCGATGTCGTAATGACTATTACTTTACTGCTGGACGGTTAGCGGGGGGAGGCGACGGCGTGCTGCAATGCTGGTCATTTTCTACGGTTTCTGAACGCATTATAGAGGATTTATGATATGTGTGTAGATAAACTACTATTTGATCTCGACGCCTGCCAATAACAATGTTGCAATGTTACAAATTAACCGCGTCAAGCCACTCAGCCATTTGAAATCAATGGATTGCGAGTTCATTTAATTCATCCTTTCATCAGAGTGCCTTCCACCGCAAGTAACGTGGCTGAACAGGGCGCGAACCGAAATAAACTTAATAAACTTTCCCAATTTACTACAAATACTTCGAATATTAATGGCTGGACGCTGGTGCAAGGTCCATTCAGAGCTGCCACCGCTTTATTTGTTAATCCTGGTAGCCCAAGAGCCCGCGAGGACCAGCAGACTTTCCTTATTTAAACAAAAGCTGAACGTTTCTCTGCGCATGTTATACTGTCACGAGTCAAAATAAACCACTATCGAAACTTCATATTAGTCGCTGATATTGTTCTTACCTGTGTTGGGCGCATGCGCCGTGAAACTTTCAGCTTTTATAAAATAACGAAGGTCTGGCCGTCGCGGGTTCTTATTTTTCTATGCCGTGCAGCAGTAGTGTTTACACTGTTGTATTCGAGCGTGGAGGTTAAGACAGCATCCCATTTTAGCCTTCTAGGCTGGTCTGGCAATATCCATGTGTTGCAGGTGTGTACGGTAGATGGCGGTGATCATGATTACTTGATTACGTTTAATTTGATTTGGTAACCCAATTGGCCTCCCGCTCTTTGACGTAAAAATAATAGTCTCTTACAGTATTCATTATATACTTACTTACCACGTTTTGTTGGCGAACCATCGTTCGTTAGAGACAGATAACATATTTAACGAAGTCGTTGTAAGTCGTACGTAGGTACATATCGTCTGATTCCATGAATGGTAATATGGCGCCTACTTTGCCTTTTATCATTATTAGTACTATTACTGTTGTCAGCTATGTAGTATGCTTACCTAACTCGAACTTTTGCGAAATGCTTAAACTTCGCTTCACTATGTTTGGGTTTCGTCCGTGGTTGCTTCAATTAATCAAGTTTTTAACCCCCGACGCAAAAAGAGGAGTGTTATAAGTTTGACCGCTATGTGTGTCTGTATGTCTGTGTGTCTGTCTGTGGCACCGCATAGCTCTCAAACGGTTGAACCGATTTGAATGCGTTATTTTATTTGAAAGCAGGTTTTCTAGCGATGGTTCTTAGACATGTTTCATTAAAATCAGTTTAGCCGTTTTTGAGATATTAATTACATTTGAAACGAAAATGTCGTTGGGGCTTTGGTTTTGTCAAGTTCAAATCATAAACGTAAGAGCCCGTTGTTGTCTTCAGAATAAGTTCGGAAAATATAATCCGAAAGCCCGATGATATCTTTGACATGTAAAAATGACAAAAAAAAAGTTTAAATTTAACAAACCCTCAAAATAAAAAAAAATACAAAAGTAAAAAAAAAAACAATTTTCCTTTTGATTAGAAACTATGTTAACTTTTGCGCAGTCGGGTGTCGCCTACAGAGGGCCTAAAAATACAAAAAGACGGCACCGGACTGCGCAAATGTTATCATAGTTTCTGTTTACTTTATCATGTCTTGTATTATTATGTTAACTTTGTGACTATTTGTTGCCTAAATAAATTAAAAAAAGTTAAGGGATCAGGCCCTAAATTTTTTTTTTTTACTTTTTATAGGTTTTTTTATGTCGGGGGTTTTTTCCCGGTAATATCAACAGTTCAACGCAAAAGTCATCAACGTAGATGTTTTAAGCAACGGTGTAATATTATGTTTAAATAATAGTTTATTAGTTATATTAGTTTAATAGTTTAAGTAATAATAGTTTAAGTTTAAGTAATATTATGTTTAAAAAAATTGACTCACCAACCCATGCAAATCTGTGCTGTTCGTGAGCATATATTTTACTAACCATTGTTTGAAACACGAATTATAAATTAGAGCAATTAATTATTCTTCGCTCAAACTTATAAAAGTACTCACATATTTTCACGCAATATTAGAAGTAGGTATATAGTACAGTAAAAAACAGTTTATATTTAGCCAATGTTTGGGAGTTATCGCTCGCGTGACGTGACTTTTAAGTACTGAACAAAAGTAAAACGCCAAGTAAATACTGTGTTCAATACAAAATAGCGATCAAATGTATTTTCACACGGTATTCGACCACGCAAGTAACGGTGGATGCCCTTCAGTATTAGGCGTCTTAATTTTAACTCCAGCAGCGTGAGGACGTCGTCGGCGAGCGCCCTTTTAAATACAGGAAACTCTGCACAAAAAACCCTACTTACACCCTCTAACTTTTGACGTCATGCATGTGACAATCAAACCACCCTGAGGTCAAAGTCAAGATTTTATTAAGTACGATGAATACTGTGCTTGTGATGTGAACGAAGCCAAAGCAAGCACTTTCAGAAGTTTACCCGATCCGTTCCGTAACTTAGCACTTAACTAGCAATCTGTTGGCGCGAGTGAAAACTGTGCCAACATGCAAAAATAGCGTCAAAAATCAATTGCATCGTCGCGATGGTCATCCCTCGCCCTCCAGTCTCATCGCAAGCTCCCGCTACTTCACACCGCAGCGATCAAGATATCGACTGCAAACTTCAAACACTTACCTTAGTACCTTTTAGTAGAAGTGTTTTTTATAGGGCGAGTTTTAATATTCTACTTCACGTGTACAGAACAAACGCTCTATTAATTATTTAGGTAGATATATGACTTAGTTTTACCTCAGTTGTAGTTGTGATCTTCGTGTGTGGTTTGTATCGTGCTTGCATGCTGCCTTGTGTAGAACTTTTCATCAACTAATTATGTACTTAATGCCTTTGTGTTTATGCTTTGTGTTAATCAATATTGTGCTAAATAATATGCTAATTCATAAATGTAGGTAGGTATACTTACATTATATTACCTAATTACGGGTACAATTAGGTACAAGGGTGACGTCAATGTGCAAAACACGTGTAATCAAATTATACAGAATTATGGAATTAATCTACCTTACGCCATTTAATAAATTCACCACCTCAGAGAGTTTTAGCTTTCATAACCCCTCAAGGGTCTTGTGGCTTGCATGCCGAAAGCCCCTTCGTACCTCCAGCCCGGCGCACGTGTGTCGTGCAAAGTTTCATAAACTAAGTCTAATTTTAACTCCGTTGAAGGTCATGCCGCGGTTTATGTAAACACCAGACCAGGCTGCATCACAAATTGACTAGCCTGATTCCGCGTATTAACTCTCGTTTGTATTGAACAGGAATACGAAGAAGAAGGGAGACGGTCACGACGGCACTCGTCGCCGTGTAACTCCAGGGAGGGCAGCACGACAGCGCTGCACACGCAGCATTACGACGAACAGGTCAGTACCTTGGTATTATTTCAATTAATTAGCTAGCTCAGCTTAACCCTTAATTTGAGAAAATTGAGAAAAAGTCTCGTCGTCACTTCAGCATCCTAAAAATATTATTTATAAAAAAAAGACGAAAATGTAGTCTTAGATCATGTGTGCACAGTGGTGCACGTGGCCAAATTAAGGGTTAAATGTTTTCAGCTTTATACTTTGACTAACGGCCAGTAATCGGACCTAAATATTGCCACGCTGCGGATACTGCACGGCACTCTCAATATTACAAAGCCGAACAGACCCTGTTCAAGTGCCATCATACCAACGCTTTTCTTATTTTACTTACCTAAATATTGACGTTAGAAGGTTAGAGGTTAGACGAGAGGTTTATAGAGTAATTTTATACAAAGTTGGAGGTCTAGGCCTGCAAAGTGATCGTCTTTCAGCATCATGGCGTTCAGACATTAAAAAAATAATCAAATTATGTTGGAAATAGAACAGGTTATTATTTAAGCCTAACTATGTTTAGTTTTACATCGTTGCGTTACGAATAAAATATTGATAAGTTTTTTTTTATTTCCTTGCTTGTTTGAGAAGTTTTTATCCTTGTTACTGTTTTGCCACTGTGCACTGCAGGAACGCAATACATATGAGCGGCGCTTTTTCTTCTTCAGAGACTTTGCGAAAGGGAAATATGAGGCTTGCCTATATGAATTGTGTCAGGTTCAGTGTTTCCCCGCCAAAACTCGTTTGTAACTGAATAGTTTGGCGCCTCGCCAGCCTTTTGACACAGCCATCCTCGTTCTAGTGGCCTCTCTAAACGCGATATGAAATATTATTACTTCACCACTATTTGTTGAAAGACTTTTTCACTGTGTTTATGATTAATAAGATATTTCCGGTTGAGACGTTAGTGCAAGGTCGCCTACTATCAAATACTGTATGCGGGGACATTTCCCCAATTAGGTAGGTAAGTTTGTATGTCTCAATATTGCAAGCATTTCAAAAACAAACAAACTGTATAAATAAAATGCCTTGAATTAGAGCCTACCTATAACAGGTCGTTTCCGTATTATTTAAATACCTACTTATGCGTGGAAAACATTTTACTTAACGGAACAAGAAATAAATTGTAGACGAACATTAAAATCAAGATTGTGCTTAGGTTCTGCAGTTCGATTTATCACAGCAAACAACGCCCCGACAATCCTGACATAGCAAATTTATGAGCACTGATGGTGGTAATGTTATGGCAATTTCGTAATTTATAGTCATTGTTATGGGACAGACTAAACAGAGTGTGTTCGCAATACAGAGCGCACAAATAACAGTTTATGCGGTCGGGTTTTATCGCAAAACAACGGCATCTTGTTCTAATGGGTCCTGGGTGTGCATTCTGCGACCCGGTGAAGAATGAACAAATTACCCCAACACCCTCAAATATCCATCATTTGCGTGGGGTTATTATGGGGTCTTTAATTTTATCAAGCATTTCAGACTACTTCCCACAGCGCGCAGGTGCAGCGCAAGTAGGCTTTATGTGCTAACTAAACAAAAGGGATAGCAAATTAATCATGATGTTTATATGTTCCTTATATATTAATTAACTAAATACACTATGTACCAATATTTCGTATATCGGAGATTCGTTTACCTTAACCTATTTTATCAGTCTAAGATATAATTAAGTACATTGTTTACAGTGTGTACCAATTCAGTATGCTCCTGTAACATTATTGTGAACGTAATTTTTTTGACAAGATCGAAACATTATTTAATGATGCACTTTAGGAAGTATCAATATATTAATGCTTTAAGCATTGTAATCATAACTATTCGAAACACAAAGACAATCGGAAGACTAAATACACGTAAGTCCAGTCTAATAAACATTATCCGAAAGATTAAGTAATTTTAAAACATCGTTTGCCCATTTGCATCTTATTAAAATCCAAGACGTAACAGGCGGACACGCGCGGAGTCACTAAATACAACTAAACGTAATAATTAAACCCGCACATCACTAGTCATAGCTTCTCCTGCAGCGACCGGCGCAATTCCTCAGTGGCTTTAGTGAGATCTTTCCTGTCGTGGTGCCGAGGCTTGCCCGCTAGATCCCCCCCACAGTCCTCCAAATAGTCCTTCGGCGGTTCCACTGGATACTTGGTGGCGAATTTCGGCCGTGGGATGCGGACCCGCTTCACATCGTGCAACCAGCTCTCCATCTTATATGACACACGCTGATGTAATTGTTATGAATGAAGTTGTTTTCCTATCTGGTGTCGCAAGTGTGCCGGCGTACCTGTAAACAAAACAATAAATTAAGTAAGTAGGTTATTCGATGAGTTTATACATACGTGGGGATAAATTGGAAACACTTATTACCGAACGAAAAATTCCCGATATTCGTACAGTAATAAAATAAGCTTTGATAGCTAATTTAACTTTTGTAAACAATCTTGTTAAATTAGGTCTTAAATATATTAAATATCTACTTAATATCAAGGTAGGCACGTTTAGCCCAGCATTGCATAAACAGGGAAACTAATATAACAGATCATATCTAATTTCATTTTAAACGATGTAAAAAGAGGCAACACGCGTTGCTTACGCCGTCTCTGTTAGCAATTGTTGGCCAAGAGTTGTGCAAGCCATGATGGTCAGTGGGCCATGCTTAAACACCCTTAGTTACGAGTTCTAGCACAAGAAATTGTTAGTTCTTTAAGGTCAGTTACCACTAGCTCGCTTGTTAGGTCTTCATATTTATGTACATTTTAAAAATAACTTCCAATTAAGTCTGATAAGACATCTTCCTAGGTACCACTTAACTATATATACTTTAGTTTGACGAGGATAATTGTTAAGATCGATTTCGCAAATAGTTCGTCGTCACTACGGAATTCTTCCACTAATGACATGTGAATAGTTAGGTACTCACATAGTTAGGTACTTGTGTCATTTTTCTTACCTATAGTTACTTCGTTTTTTTAGCATTAGAAAGAAAGTAAACAATCTAGACATATATTTTTATTGAAAAACGGTTTTTAAAATAAGTAACCGTTACGTATAAAACCATTAACAATATGAAATTAAGTTTCAATGTTATTAAATTGTTACTTGCTGTTACTTACTTCTAAAAAGCGTTTTTCGATAAAAAGACATGTCAAGATTCCTTCTTTCTAATGCTAAAATATTTCTAATGCTGAAGTATATGTCTTTTTGCTTTTATCGTATTGTAACGCGGAATTGTGTCAAGCCAAGTTCATTTTACTTACTCGGTTCCATTTATACACGGGAACTGAAATGCGAGCCGGAAGACGCCATTTACATACTTACCTTTACTAAGAAAGATTTGATCAGACCACATTTAAAATTTCCATTCAAGATCTATTTAATAATCGAAAAAAAAAAAAAAAAAATCAACGTTGCCAGCTCAGCAGGAATAAACGCTCTTAATAACAAATCGACCCTCGATCCCGAATCGGACTTCAGTACTAATTATACTTTTTAGATAACGCCAACTTTATCTCGTTTTTTTTGCATTTTATTGCGTGCAAACAATTACCTTCGTACTTAATTGTTTGTTATCTGTTTTCTTTATATAATGGTGAGAAGGAAATTAACAATAGTAATGATTAATGATAATGATAAATGGATCGTTAGCTCGCCTGCGCATCGTCAGCTAAGACAAAGATCTTTATGCACGATCGGCTTTCTCCGGAGAAAGTGTGGCTAAACGCAGTGGCGTATTATTCTATTTGTCGCTTTCGACTTCTCAATTGGCGTGTTTTCGAATCTATCAATATGACAAATGCTTATAATCGATATTTAGCACGTTGCTTACCAGCTACTTACGAACATGTTATGATAGTTGATGGCTGAAATCATTTAATACTTATGTAAAAACAATAGGTAAGTATCCTAGACCAATTGGATGTGCATTAGGCTAAATCACACGAATAGCGTAGAAGGTGGGTAATTTCGAAATATAAGTCTTAGAAAGCGGGTCGGTTGAAGCAAATAACTATACTTTATGGTGTTCTGGTTTAGTTAGATAGTCGCGACTCGGAATCGTGGGTGCTTGCTATTCGTTAGCGACAATCGAATGGACACCTGCTTTTTCTCGAAACAAAAAAATTAAACCGTTGGAAAATACCTAATAAAGAAAACGCAAGTTATAGTGCGACCTTAGGACTCGGGCCGCAGAATTTTTGATTCAATTAGATCGACAAATCTTCCACTTATCAACATTCAATAAACTGAAACCTAGAGTCAAAATTGACGAACGTAGATGACAACAATAGTACACGCGCGTTTCGCTTGACGAGCTGCGAGACTTGCCGGAAGTGGCGCGTGCGCAGCGCCCACGCCTTCTGTCGCTCGGACCATACGTTGAATTGAATGCAATTATTTAGGGATTCGTTATTTACAAAGATACGCGTTGGCCATAAAAAATGGGTTACTGGACCATAAACAAAAAGAATAAAAAGCATTTCTGTTTATCTCTTTTAGGCATCAGTGTCGCAGTCATAGTAGGTACCTAGTACGGTTAAAATGTTTGCATTAAATTTTTGTTTCAATGTTCGTTTCTTATTGTTATTAGCGATCTCATTAAGGAGGCAAATAACTAGTTTTTTGTGTGGCTAATTGTCAGATATAAGAATGTTCTAAACGAAATACTTATGGATACCTAGTTACATTATGAGGAGCCCGCCACGCACTCCGAATTGCTTATGTACGTGACACCATAAGCTACACTCAATTGGGCCTCGTAACTCACATGTCTTACTTTCTCCCGAGCGAATTGTCTGAACACACTCAACTGCATGGAATTACTTCGGGAGAACTTTATATTCCTAATTGTTCCGAAGTCAAGAGTTTACAGTAGCAGGCTAGTGACACGATATGCATGTAATCTACCTACTTTACTTATTCTGTTGTTGTCATTGGCAGCAGTTTAAGGTGAAACTTTCTTCTATCATACTCGTAGGTAGTGTGATGCAGATAAAGGAAACTTTTTGCCTTTTGGTCAGCGGTATTAGGAGTGTAACGGGTTTATTGCCGTTGTTATAACGTTATATGTCACAGTTCCTTAGCGATGTACCCGTGCCCCAGTCACTCGCTTTGGTTAGATAACACTTCTTTGTTTCTCGGGCACCGCTCTCGTGCGACCAGTTCGCACGTGAGCAATAAACAACTGACTAACGATGATGCGACACTATTGTTTAAAGGTACACAATATTTTGAGACCGCGCTATCGGCATTCCCAAAACCGATACAAAGATACCAAATCCGAAATTTCAATCAAATACAAATTAATAACTTCATCGTAATTGAAGTACAATAAGTAGGGAAAGCAGGTTCCATTTATACACGGGAACTGAAATGCGAGCCGGAAGACGCCATTTACATACTTGTATATTGCCTGGCTGAATGTTTCCTGCAATTTCCAGTTCCCCGCTGTCTCGTTCGTTTATAAGTTTTATAAGTTACTTTCGTACGTCTGATTATTAAACAATGCAATCAATAGATAACAACGAAATGCTTAATCAGGGGAAGTTTTCACTCTTTTTATATGAATTCTATAGAAAGACCGAGTCTTTTTAACCTTCCTTGAAAACTTGCATTAAGTTGTAATTCAGCGTTAATCTTCAGCAACACTAATAAAAAATCTAATATTTTAAGCGAAAAGGTGAAGACAACGCACAGTTATGCTATGAATATGTAAAATATTGTCTAGGATGCAGGTGGGTGACTGGAGACAAGGCGGTGAATGGCCGCGCGGTGTTTGGTTAGCGGGACCCGCGACGTCAACGCGTCTCGCGGCCGCGTCTCCCACGCCATCGCCAGTGCGCTAATTGCCAGCTTTGTTTGCCGATACAAAACCTGCCCGAGCTCAACCTCCTCGTTACTCATTTATTTATACCATTCATTTTACAAAGAATAATATTTTCCTTATCATTTATACCGCACTTATTAAAATTTGACAATATAATGAGAACAATTTACGTGCGATATCTCAATGCGGCATATCTCACTCAAAGCCACACAGCCTGTGGCCGCAGCTGACGTTGCGCCACTTGACAAGTTGAATTTAAAATGAAGACCGAATGACGCCGCAATCCAATCGTAAATTTTAACTAAGTAGACTTCGCTAAAAGTGCGGCCTTAACATAGATTGCGAGATCGTTGCTCTGATAATAAACTGTTCGGCCTATTGTGAAATGTTTTTCTACTTTTTAACGGTTCTACCTTGTTTGTATGAAACACGTTTACGTCGACATTGTGAAATCAATATCAAGTGTTCCGGGTAGGTATGGGAGACCATTAAAAGGTCCCAATGTAATCTCTCCGTGTTGGTCGTGAGCCGCAGCGACCCGAGGGTCAGTACTAATCTCGGCACTACACCGCTCTGGCGGACCTATTGAAGCGATACTTTAGCCGCTCCAATCGTTCTGCCCCCTCTTATCTTTGCAGATACTTCGTTAAGGTATTCAAATTAAATAAGTATCTTTCCGTCTTTTACTTAAAAGTCCTAAAACGACAAAGTAACATACCAGAAGTCATCGCGTACTCATACATAATGTAGGAATTACCCGAGTTATTAATATCTAACAAAATTCGAATCACTTGAATAAGAAAACGGTTGTTTAAAGGGCTAGTAGAAGGATATCGGTCAATCGCGGCATCGTCCCACACAAACTGTATAAGGTGCCCTGTAACATTAACCCCGTTGCGAACCACGTCTCCAAATCGTGATCTCGCCGTGCGGCGCAGCTTCACGATCAACGATACCAATCTGCCTAACTTTAACGATAACACTTCCTAATCTCGAATGTCACTCTCCAGTATTTTTGTAGGTAACATTTCGAAAAACAATAGTCAGATAACACACGAGGAACCTCTGCCGTGCTTGAGGTTCTTTAACCCAAATTGATCACGATACTTGAACAATTTATTCCTATAAAAGCCATAGAAAGCGTGTCATGGAAGTTGGTTGTCTCAGTTGTCTGTGAAGTAGGCAGGTGAATAAAAAGTGCATAATTTACAATAATACAATAGACATGAGTCGAAGGCCGGATCCGTGTCGCTGTGGCGATGACGGCGATAGCGTCCTTGTTGCATCCGAGCGCCTGTCGGCCAGTCGAGAACACAGTGTAACATTATAGGGAAAAGCGAATTCAAAGTATAATCTAGCCAATAACCAAATTCAAGACGCCTGAATCTGTTGAGTGATTATTTAAATTAAGAGATAAATCGTCTTTATTTAAAATACTTGTATACGCTCTGCGAAACAACTAATAGGTACTCTTTGAAGCAAAAAGTCACCGCGCGTTAAGCGCGTAATACTTAAGTTTCTTACGTACGTGTGCTAAACTGTCAACAATAAAAAGCGCCGTCGTTATATAACAAGCCAAGATCCTGATGTCAGGGAAGTCACCGTACCATTAATTTTCCTTCATGTTTTCCCCTATGGGTACTTAAATAGCGTCTTATACCTACCTAGCTTTCAGCTAGGTAGATCAAGATAAACAAATAAGTGAATAAGTAAAAGCATTGAGTTAATTTGATAAAATGCTCTTATCTGGAAAGGATCTGGAAATAAACTGATTTCAATTCAAAATTTTAGTGGTGTCCTCATCCCTATAGGTATTCTACAACTGGCGTGACAAGACAACAAATTCAAATTCGTCAACGGGGCTAGAGATCATCTTTATTTCTCGTATTTTTGTGCGTAAGTATACAATGTACCTATACAAAATGCCCCAGTGATCATCGAGAAGACACCTGATAGAGGACTGATAGAGCAAGTTTAGATGAACATCCCTGTGAAATATAAAGAAGAATGTGCAAATTTGTATGGAACTTGGCCTATGATGGCCAGGGATAACTTTAATAAGTCCTCCTATTACTTGGTGAAAGTTTCATACAAATTCCTTAATATTAGGGCTTTCATGTGACACTAATTTCTTCATCATAATTTGCCGAATCTCCTTTGAATTTGAATTAAAGTATAGGTACCTGTTGTTTTTGTCTGTGTCGAATCTGTGTTACTTAATAAATGTATTTCTTTCTTACTTTATTACCGTGCCGTGACTTAAAACAAAAAATCCTTAGTATCAGGGCTTTCACATGACTCAGTATCAGTGGGCGCCAATAATCCAATTTGCCCATTCTCCTTTAAATGAACATCCTCCTATACATTCATAGTCTCTGTTGGATGATAAAACTAATGGAGTTGTTTTTTATTTTCGATAAAACATCATCACTATGTCAGCCCTTTGAGTTTTATCGTTGGTCGCTGTGGGAGACATTCTGTTATCCCGTAGGTACTTAAATCTAGCCTTTATGATGGCACTCACTAGTGTATTACTAACAAGCTTAGTATCGGACAAAATCTATGGCTTTACTGACAACCAAAATGGTTTTTTTTTATACGACAAGGAAGGAAAACGAGCAAGTGGTTCACCTAATGGTAAGTGATCACCACTGCCCATAGGCACCCACAACACTGGGGGGCTTGCAGATGCGTTGCTAACCTAGAGAGCTAAGATGAAATGCCTCTCGTACCCGTAATTACACCGGCTGTATAGTGATGCAAAGTTGTTATGTGAGTGGCGGTGGCACATGCTACAAGTTGCGGCGCGAAAGAAGGATAGGCAGGTACTGTCCGTGGCCCAAAAAGAACCGGCTCGCAACCGCCTCTGATTAATGTGATCCGAGTTCCTAATGAAGTGCACTCTGCGCGAATTATAACTCCCTTTGGCCACTTCAGATACTGACACGCTTAGGTTAAGTAAGGCAAAAAATTGTCACAGCGTTATTTCCTAGTTTGACAGTAAAATTTTACTTACCTATGTACAAAACAAGTTGGCAGACAAAACTAATGATTTATACTTAGTTTCTTAACTATTATTGCCCTGATTTACTAATTTCCGTAAAAAATAACATAAAATAACACGCATAAATGTGTCAATATAAACCTAATACAGAACGATTACTCTAAGTTTACCACTGACAAGTGGTTTGCCTTCATTTAATTTTCAAATTTAATGTTGTACAAATAAAATACTCACTTAATTACAAAATCTGTAACATGCTTAGAGTAATCGTATTGTAAGGGGAAGGTCAGCACACTGCTACAAACGCTACAGTCCCGGAAATGGTGTAAACGTTTTTAATGATTCCCCACATGTTTAACACGCATAAAGATCGAAAACAAAAGGTGACCACAAAGGTATTGTTTACCTGTGACCAAGCTGGCTCAACATACGCCAGGTGATTTTTAAACCGCATAGAAACATTGACCTCAATTTAAGACTTAACTCACCTGTCACGCTTATCCTGTTTGCAAGATTCACACCGACTTTTATTTGTAAACAAGTTGATGTAATGTTAGCGAGCCGGCGACGCGTGGTCGCTCGTTGGCGTTCGGAACAAGACTGACTAGTGCCTACCTACATGCAACCGTGCCAGGGCAGAAGGCGGCGCAGGCGCAAGCAGTTAGCTCTGCGTGCGAATGGAGTTCACTCCGCTAGTCCGAGGAGCGACAGCAGCTGGGCAAGCAAAGCACCGGTCGCTGCCCGCAAACCAGCTTGCTCGACCACCCGCGTACTAGGTACACATTCATTATCATTATCATTACACATGTCAAGAGCAAACCTTTAACAAAATCATTGAGTTTTAGGCGAAATACCCATTTAACAATTTAAGTAATTAAAGTACTTATATACATATACATAGTAGTTTATGCAACTGTTCCATAATGAGGGTCCTTAAAACACGTGTGTTTTCATAATAGGATCACACGAATGTTTTAAGGCCTAATTATGTAGAGTTGCATCCATTACTTTATCTACACACATTATAAGTACTCTAACATGGGTTCAGAAGTCGAAGGCATAATAAGCCATATATACTACTGTAGTCTTTGTAATAAGCCTGTCACGAATTTGGCTATTTTTTTTTAATCTTTGACAAACGTATCGAGCTGACGTTTGGTATCGTTTTTTTTTAATTGAGGCCTATTTTTAAATTGTGTACGTTTATGAAGACGAAAATTGATTGTCGTAATGATGGTGTGTGTTTATGGGTTGTGGTTTATGAACGCATAATAGAGAACTTACGATATGTGTGTATAGATAAACACTTTATTGTACAGAAAATAAAGACAAGTTACAAACAAATAAATACAAAAGAAATTCTAGATTAATCAATAGGCAACGCACCCGTTCAAAGTATTTAAATTGTGTAGAATGTAAGTAATAATCAATTAAAAAGCTTTTGGACCACCTACGGAACGGTATGTACCTAAATTCAAATTGTTAAAAAATATATATGAAGAGAATGATACTTACCATATTTCATGACTAGATATACCTACTATTTGAAATTTGTGAAAAATTAGATATACCTACTAGAAGATTAAGTGAAAAAAAATTAGTAATAGCAGGCACTTAACTTAAGTACTATAATTATTTTAATCAACGGCACTTATTATTAGGTATTCATTTATAAACATTAGTAACCGTGAAAGGTGTAAGTGCACTGCATTATCATCATTTCGGAATAAGTTAGATACCTACATTATTTTAAAACACTCCCGCACCGTTAGTTCCCACGAGGCAGGCATCACTCCAAAACTGGATAAGCCGGAAACGGCAGTATAAAAACATATACGACTGGGCACCTGTATTCGTCGGCCGACATCAAAATTTTAGTCGCTTTTCCCATGCAAAATTGAAGCACGTCTTTTATTATAAAGTACCTGGCATGCAGAACGCTGACAACGATACTTGCAGCAGTGGGTGTGACTGAGTAGGTAATTTAATTAACGGCGATCGTAATTCATTGCAAATCTCTAAAATCGAGATACATATTTATTAACTACTTACTCACTTAAAACTTATAAGTTTAATTTTATTTCAATAGCACGTGCCTGCTTTCGCTTCTAGAACTTATAAAGCTGTTACACAATGTTGCACTTTAAAAGGATTAAAGCATTGCGAGAAAGTTAAAATTATTGCGTGCAAAGCGACGTTGTCTTTTATGGGGGCACGGCAGTGCCCTCGCCAAGTCGAGCACGGCCGTGCCATCCTTTTCTCGAAGCGACTCTCGTCACTTTTGACCCGTTGTGAATATGTTTGAATTTTTAGGGACCAAGAGAACATAATTATCATGACTTGCTATTTTGCCATTAGGTATACTCATACTCACTAGTTGTATCTTATAATTGGGGATGGATGAAAATTTCAGAATTGCTTGATTTTTTTTTTGGTGATAGCAATAACCTTCCTTAGTACCTGATAAAAGTTTGAGATTTTTCTTTTGCGTCGTTTATTTTTGAAAAATAAAAACATTTTCCTCCATCACGTTCTGGGCCTAGGACGGCTGATTTTGCGTTTTCCTGGGTCCATCGCATATTACAGAAAAACATCTGTGGTAAGTAAATAATGACATTGACATCTGACAGCTGTCTTCACAGACATAACTTTGTTTTCGCTGCCTACGCGTTCACTGCTTTTTCAATTTAATTATTTTACGAACTGTTTTTGCCCCCGGACATTGCCAATAGCTTGCCTGAACGAACGATGACTTGCGCTTTTCGACCCTGGATTTGATTTTGATAGCCGACGCCGACCACTGCAACTAAATCAAACTGGACCCATTGATTCGTTTTGCCGGCGTATTGATTTTAATCTAAATCATTCACAATGAATGACCACGAACATCAACGATACAGAGATCCTAAGACATGTTTTATAACAATGTGCTCCAAAAGTGATAAAAAAACCCTGCTTGAGATTCTTTGCTGTAAGAGAAGAGCTGAAAGAAAATTGGTGTCTAATGGCTGGCAGGAACTATCCAAAACGCCGAATTTATTGCTGTGAAGACCATCTAAACGTAATAAAAGACTATTGATTGACTTAAGGTGTTTTATTTTAAATAAATCTTAATCATACATCACAATCCAATCACCATAAAGCTTTTGCAATTCGTATTTGAGCGACATTATGCTTATCACTGTTCTTCATAAATGCCATTAGCATGTAAGTAAGTATCAACACCTTGTAAGTTTTAAGAGTCTGCTTTTACATAAACAGCAGCACCTATTCATGTCGGCAGATTTCAAATTCCAGTTTCTAGTTAAGAGTTGCGGCTGTCGTAGCAGCTATGAAATCAAATCCTGGGTCGAAAAGCGCAAGTCATCGTTTGTTCAGGCAAGCCATTGGCAATGTCCGGGGGCAAAAACAGTTCGTAAAATAATTAAATTGGAAAAAGTAGTGATCGCGTAGGCAGCGAAAATTTACAGTTACGTAGGTTATGTATGTGAAGACAGCTGTCAAATGTCAAAGTCATTATTTACCACAGATGTTTTTCTGAAATATGCGATGGACCAAGGAAAACGCAAAATCAGCCGTCCTAGGCCCAGAACGTGATGGGGGAAGATGTTTTTATTTTTCAAAAAATAACGACGCAAAAGAAAAATCTCAAACTTTTATCAGGTACTAAGGAAGGTTATTCCTATCACCAGAAAAAAAAATCAAGCAATTCTGAGATTTTCATCCATCCCCAATTGCCAACTAAATTGCTTTTTAATGAACTGTTAAGAAGTTAGCCAGGGTTGATAAAGTTTTAAAAAAACTTCACAGGGGCGCTCACTAGGTAGACTTTTTCAACCCCTGACTGAATTCTTGACCGTTCATTAAAAGATAAGTACCCTGTATAAATAAAGATGCCTAATACTGATACGGTCACTATATTAATGTCGGTAGGTAACTAATTCCATAGTAGCAATTACTGACAAAGGTGTTAAGGTGTTTTCATAGACTCTACCTGACTCTACCTATAATAACTGATTTGGTTGTCGGTGGAAGGACTGCGTTGTGAGACTTGTCATTTTTTTTACATGTTATGTTTTTGATGGGATTATTCTTATTTGGTTACAATAATGGCTGTAGTAAATTCGGTTGGGAAAGACTTCAAGTTGAATAACAAAAGACAGTTGCTGATGTGTAGATATCCGTGTATAAAAAACTCATACGGCTGCGCTCGCAGTTTAGGTAGGTAAATAGGTACCTACTTATTAGAAATTGCGTGCAAGGCTGGATTGTAAACTTGCCGTCATCGTACTCGCTTGTTAAGTACAATGGATTGTGTATGAAAGAATGCATTTTATGACAATACAACTTTTACTTCTATTTTACCATATTAGTAATAAGAATAATTAAACATTATTTTACATCACTCGCATTCAATTTATAAATCCAATTTATCAGGAAAGTTGTAAGTCCTATTTGGTTGGAGTATTTATTTACTGGTATCCATTTAGAATTTGCAAATATGAAATAAGTAGGTAGCTTTTTGGAGGAGGTAGGTAGGAGCCTATCTGAATACAAGTAAGCAATGAAGTCGGTTAAAAAGCAGTGATAGCTTAGTGGTTTGAGCTATGACCCCTCAAGCAGAAGGTCGTGGGTTCGAGCTTCAGCTGGCATCTCAGAGTTTTTAGGAATTTACTTATGTCCGAATTTACATTTGTAATTTGTCATGAGCTTTTCGATGAAGGAAAACATCGTGAGGAAACCTGCACACTCCCTGCGAAGTAAGACTATATTGACCGCGTGAAATTCCCAATCCGCACTGGTGCCGAGTGGGAACCTATAACCCGAACCCTCTCAATACTCAATACTCAATTCTTTATTGCCCTTCCAAAATGTAAGTACAAGTTGTTTAATAAGTATAATATTCTGAGAGGAGGCGTGTGCAGCAATAGTATGTAAAAACCGGTCATGAGCATGTCGAGCCATGCCTAGTGTAGTGCTCCGTACCCATTACTACAAATACATGCAGTACCGGTCATGAGCATGTCGAGCCATGCCTAGTGTACTGCTCCGTACCCATTACTACAAAGACATGCAGTACCGGTCATGAGCATGTCGAGCCATGCCTAGTGTAGTGCTCCGTACCCATTACTACAAAGACATGCAGTACCGGTCATGAGCATGTCGAGCCATGCCTAGTGTAGTGCTCCGTACCCATTACTACAAAGACATGCAGTACCGGTCATGAGCATGTCGAGCCATGCCTAGTGTAGTGCTCCGTACCCATTACTACAAAGACATGCAGTACCGGTCATGAGCATGTCGAGCCATGCCTAGTGTAGTGCTCCGTACCCATTACTACAAAGACATGCAGTACCGGTCATGAGCATGTCGAGCCATGCCTAGTGTAGTGCTCCGTACCCATTACTACAAATACATGCAGTACCGGTCATGAGCATGTCGAGCCATGCCTAGTGTAGTGCTCCGTACCCATTACTACAAATACATGCAGTACCGGTCATGAGCATGTCGAGCCATGCCTAGTGTAGTGCTCCGTACCCATTACTACAAATACATGCAGTACCGGTCATGAGCATGTCGAGCCATGCCTAGTGTAGTGCTCCGTACCCATTACTACAAATACATGCAGTACCGGTCATGAGCATGTCGAGCCATGCCTAGTGTAGTGCTCCGTACCCATTACTACAAAGACATGCAGTACCGGTCATGAGCATGTCGAGCCATGCCTAGTGTAGTGCTCCGTACCCATTACTACAAAGACATGCAGTACCGATGAAAAGGGCGTATCTTCATGGTACCTACGTCCTTTTATGGCAATAACTCAAAAACAGTAAATCCGATAAATTTTCGTTGAAAGCTCGATTTTGACATATATTTTACGGATTCAAGATGGCAGATTACAGTTTAACATTTTTGATCTAAGAAATTAAGCTATTTATAGTCGTCCCACGATAACTCTGCAACGAACTGACAACAGTAGAAATCTAAAGTTTGTTTATGGCAACACTGATTTATAGTCAAACAACACGTTTTGAACTTTTGATTAGATTAAATTAGACAGGTCATCGTTCATTCACCATCCACCATTGAAATACCTCTCATATTTTGTCTTCTACATTTTTTTTACCGTTCAACGGCAAAACCTATTAACCACTTGCAAAATTGTCCTCCAATGGACAGAGCCAATATTTAAAAAAAACAGCAATTTTCGATTGCTACTATCATTATTATTTTTGATGAACGAAATGTCTGAGTGACATGAAAAAAGTATTACCACAGCGTGATTTTTCTGGGTTGCCAATTAATATCTTATGCAGAGTTATCGTGGAACGATTATAATTTACTCGCAATCAAAGTAAAAAACGGAGTGATGACGTTCATAAAACCCATTTTACCCTCAACTTAACTATTCTACCTCGCCTGTGGCTCGGTTGGATATAAACTTGTATTTGTACGTAACTTATGTTTTATGCATTAGGTATTTGTGCAATCTACTATGAATATGAAGACCATTTCTGAAAAGGTACTTCGTGTTTATAGTGGGTTACTTTATCTTTATAAACTCTGTAGACAAAATCCCAACAAAGCTATTCTTTGACTGCGCAGTTTGAAAGAGTAAAGATACTTAGGGCGATATGGGTACCTAACTAATTATTAACCACAAAGCGAAAGCTTGTAATTGAATCAAGAGCTCTTTAGAATGATTACTGAACCGGGCTAAGTTTGTGGTCGGTAAAAGTGAAATTAATGTTGGCTTTGTCCTCGAATATTGGTAATAATATAGTTAGGTACTTAACGAATTTCTCTGCCAAGATTCATACTGGGTACTTACTTGCCAAACTCAATGATAGTAAAAAAATAAAGGCAAAATAACACAAGACAACAAAAGTTGACATTAACACTGACCGTAAAATAAAAAGATATAGAACCTCCTCGTTATTTGAGTAAGTATCTGTGTGTCTGTGTGTATCTGTCTGTGGCATCATAGCTCCCAAACACATGGACCGATTTCGTTGCCTTTTTAGGGTTCCGTACCTCAAAGGAAAAACCGGAACCCTTATAGGATCACTTTATTGGCCGTCTGTGTGTCTGTCTGTCTTTTTTTTATAGAAAACTAGTTTCTTAGCCAAGTTTCATTAAAATCGGTTCCCCCGTTTTTGAAATATTGAAGTTTGAAATGACAATGTCGGGGTTTTTTTTAACTTTTGTAAGGTGATCTGGCCATTTGCAAGTCAGGTGATATTATACCGTTACATGTGGGAAGAAAATTAAAAGGTTATTAGCTAACGCACAAGTAACCGCTGCGGGTCTGGGCTAAGCTAACCCGTTAGTGGGTATTTTTATTATAAATAAAAATAAACAAAATAAATATGTTTTCTAAGGTTATTCAAGTATTTGCGTCTGGTAGTCATCATCTCATGATGATGAGCTGATGATGGAAGGTACAACTCCTTAGCGGTTAGGAGTTGGAGGATAATTCTGTAAATGTTAAATCATTATTCGAAAGGGTATACTCCTGAGGTGGTCCCACTGTCACCAAATCATGATCTGATGATGGGATCTCAGGGAAATCGAGGGCAACCCTCAAATTTTATAGGCACGTATCATGTGTTTCATATATTTTTTAAGGCTATTCAAGTATTTGCGTCCGGTAGTCATCATCTCATGTTGATGAACTGATGATGGAAGGTACAACTCCTTAACGGTTAGGAGTTGGACGATAATTCTGAAAATGTTAAATCAACGTAAAATTGTAAAATAAAAATCTTTTAACAAAAAAGTATAACCGCCTTCAAAAATAAAACGTAAAGTAATCCTCTAAAATAATGATAAATAAATAAAATAATATAAAATGCGTTTATTTAGGACAACAGAAACTAAAGCCTAAAGTTTTATGGCCTAGCACTAAGCAGCAGAAATATGAAGTCCGTGCTTCATTCAAAGAATATTCCGCTCGCACCGCACCGACTTCATATTTCTGCTGCTTAGTGCTAGGCCATAAAACTTTAGGCTTTAGTTTCTGTTGTCCGAAATAAACGCATTTTATTTCATTTTATTTATTTATCATTATTTTAGAGGATTATTTTACGTTTTTTTTCTAAGGTTTTTTTTTGAAGGCGGTTTTACTTTTTTTAATTTGTGTTTCCTATTTAAGCCTCCGAGCACATCGGTCTTTATCAAATCGGTGTAGACCGGATGGAACCTACTAGTTATCGTTTTAACCGACTTCAACAAAAAAGGAGGAGGTTATTTTCGATCCAATTTTTTTTAATGATCAAAGTTTCAATTTCACTAAAATAAAACAAATACGTATTTATCCAAGTGTATATTTTTTTAACTAAAAATACTGTAATACTTCGCCATTTAGTATGCCTGTCTGTAACTATTATTATCTGCGTAGTATAATAGCTCCGAGAATGCCGTAAGCGTCACGTCCCAAAAACTTTTGACTTCGTCATCTTCGCGAAGACTTCTATTGTAGCGGAATCCATATATGTATATATGGAACGTTGTGGTTACTTGCGTACACAGGTTACGTATGATTTTGAAGACTGTCGGTGAAGTGCGCGTACGCAACAAATTTCGAAATTACACCATAAAATGACAGCCAGGACCGTTCAAGCAATAGAAGTGTAAGGGTTCTGCACTTGTTCTTTTGAATACTGTCAACAAGCAAGTTCCTGTATTGTGACTGGCTTTCACCCATTTCTTGTTTTTCTGTTGTGATTGCGGGATGAAATATTTTTAACCAACATCAAAAAAGGAGGAGGTTCTACGTTCCACTGTATGGATGTTTTTTGTATCATGCAATAATCACGGAATATAAAACTAATAATACCTAGTGGCTCTGTTAGCTGTAGACCTCGCGACCTCATTTTGAAACATTTTTATTTTTTTTTTGTTTCAAAAATGGATCGTTAAATAAAACGATATACTTATATCGAGGATGGTCACAAAAGTTCACGAAGGCCGGGTATTTTTTTTTTGTTTTCTGTTCCTTTAAAAAAATAGTTAAATAGACAAAAATATAGGCCAAGTGCGAGTCGGACTCGCGCACCGAGGGTTTCGTACAAAGATTTTCCCGCATTTCCCCAGTGTTTTAATTTGTCCAGTTAGCAGAGCCCTGCTCCTAAGCAAAATGTTCGCAGTGTGGGGTCATATTATATTGGTCTATGACATGCAGACAGACATAAAAAAAAACTGATTTTGACTTTTTCTGAGTGGTTAAGAGCTACCTTCATACCAAATTTCAAGTTTTTAGGACAACTGGAAGTACCCTTTAGGTTTTCGGATTTCGGCAATTTGTATGGAAATAGCCTTTTTAATGACTGTATCTTTTGATTGCGTTGACTTAGAAGGTAGATTTTCACAGATTTAAGGAACTGCATGCTTGAGTATTTGATATTAATTTCAGTATGCTACCTCCACGCGTTCCTGAAAAAAGAGTCTTGACAGACGAGACAGACAGAAGGACAACAAAGTGATCCTATAAGGGTTCCGTTTTTTCCGTTTGAGGTATGGAACCTTAAAAAACGAATTCAAGACAAAAAAACCTCCTTTTTGAAGTCGGTTAAAAAAATCTATACAATTAGCTTACAAAATTTCACGAGAACCGGTTGAGAAATGCGACCTGTAGCACAGAGTACAAAACGAAACAACAAAAAAATCTAAGTATAACCTATAGCGAAATTTCTCACAAAATTTCACGAGTATAGGTTGAGAAATGCGACCTATAGAGGAGAACAGCCGGATGGTCAGACGGACACAGGGTCGAGCACGACTTTACGAATGCTGCGTAACGTAAAGTCGAATAGTAAACGTTGTCGAGTTTGTATGACGTTTGAAACAGCGCCCGCCCGTGAGCGTATTTGGAACTAAAATTTAGTATGAGGTTTCTCGATCTCGATACGATTACGGAGCTTTCGTAAAGTCGTACTCGACCCTCAGCTGACCAGACGGCGGGCGGGCAGAAAGATACGAAAGATTTGTTGTCCACTCTGAAACTGAGACGCTTCGCTCACTTTGTTCGCTCGGTCAAAAAAACGAAGTTAGTATATACTTAAGTAACAAAAAAAACTGTGTCGAAGACATCCAAGTACCCTACCTATCTTATTATCAATTCAAAGCTTCTTAGCTGATCAGAATGTGTAAGACAATATTTATTTTCATTTTACTGCAGTATATCTTATTTACATTAGTGAGTCGTACTGCAAAAAGGACAGAGCGCCTAGTGTAATCGCCGACCAAGCCAAGAAATACGTCTAGATCGCGTTTGCGTTTAACAATTCTCATACTGTTTGACACTTTAACGCAAACGCGATCGAGACGTATTTTGTGCTTTTTGATTACACTAAGGGCACAGCTTGTACCTGCCTTCCTTACCGTCGTCGTCGTCGGCAGTAAGCGTGTCGGACGACAGCCCCAGATTTTATCGCGTTATTTACAGAACACGCTAACGAGACTCGCCGAGAACTTTACTAGATACACTATCAGAGAATCTAGTGTAATCAAGGGCCAAACTAGAGGATCTGGACAGTTAGTATTTTCTGAGAAATAATCTTGTTGATGAACTAAAAACGATTACTTTGCTCACCCGCGACCACAAGTGAAAAATACCTAGTTATATCTGTGCGGCAAATATACTATGTTTCCATGCAACACCTCCGCTTCCACTGCTACACGAATCCATACATGCTCCACAGAGCCAACTATCACCACGAGGCCATTATCAAAGCACCAGAACGACTGTTCAACATGCCAGTATTTACACTACTGATATATGTAAACCATGTACTCAATTTAGTTAATGACAAAACCAAAGTACCCAATAATATTTTATAAATTTCAAACTACCCTTTTTTACATTAATTCCAAACTACCTTTTTTATTTTAATTTACACCAGGAAACTTCTTATTTTTAACCGAGTACTGTGAAAAGAGACGTTATATGGTTTCGAAGGAAAACGCCAATTATAGGCACCCTCTGTATTGTTCTAGTGCCAACAAGTTTTGTTAGAAATTGGTGCTTTTCCTCTCTCGTTGAATAATCTCTCTACAAAATATTTGCAAAACATGGTACCTACCTGAGTAAGTATAACTGCTGCTGAACAAAATCTAATGGCTTCTTGCCCTGTTTGTGTTGGTGTAAAAGAAAAACCCTGAAATATTCAAACAAAGGTGGTTTGGACCGACAGAAAGCAAAATTGGTGGAAAGTTAAAGCGACATCACAAACAATGGAACACAATAGGGCAAAATTGTTGCATGACTTGAAAGTTAGCAACTACGTTCACGCCCGCTTGACTTGTGCCCAGGAACATTAGGAAACAATATTTTAACTTGATGTAGATAATAAAGTAGAAAATATTAGGAGTCTAGAATTTTGATGCAATACTTTTTTGTTGCATGTATGGCGACGTCTACTTGAAATATAGGATCAGGTATGTACCATTCCAAAAATTTCGGAACTGCATTTTGTTTATACTCCTGTTTAATAGAATTACTTTTAACTTTTATACGACTAATAGGAACTTTATAAGGGGGTTAGTAAAATACATAGTTAATAGCTTTGCAATTTAACTTTTCCGTACCTACTGTCGTAAAAATACGTAGTTGGCTAGATAAAAACGTAGTTCATGCTAAACCTGACATATTCTTATCATGTTTTTTGTGCATACAAGCAATAACTAGGAATCAAATACATGGTTCACTGAAATTATATCTAACCAGTCTTATACCATCGTAGTTAGCACTTTTCTTTATCGTCTTTATTAAATATTTTAAGTAATTGAGTCTATTGACCGTAGGTCTCTATGCATAGCATACAGCTAGATTATTATATCTATTTTAGAGCTTGTAGGAACGTACCAGAAATCCTGATCCTTTAAAACAAATAACACTTGCGGCTTGGTGGTCGCGCGGCGCTTGGGGCTTGGGGCGCCAGGCGTGTGGGTGTGGCGTATGGCGCGCCGGGGCGCCGACTAGCGTAGGGTTGAGGGATGCGTGACGCGCCGCGGCCCCAGCGTCGCTGCGCCGCAGAGGATGGTCCTGAGCGAGTGTGATGTTTCAGTGCGGCTATCTCGAGGGGCTGCGCTCATCACTCGGTGGCTGGACGCAGAAAGTAAAATCATGGTACTGGGGACGACCTCTAGTAAGTGTCCCGGCCTCTACCTGCCGGAACGATCAGCGAGATGTCCTAGCACATTGACAATTATTGACATTTGCACGATATTTTACCAAAAACTTTTTTATTCATTTATATCAAAATTATATTGCTTTATAAAACGAGACAATTGCTTGGTGTTAGAGAATAATTTTATTGTATGTTTTCACATTATATTATCGCTGCACTTCATTTCGGTGTTGATATATTATTTAATTCATCGAACTTAATTTTGAGATAGCATTGCACATTTAACAATTTGTTCGTTACTACGATTATTTCATTAGCCTGTAGTGTGAGGTATCTCTTTTGTCTGGAATGGATCGCGCTGCGTGCTGCATGACCATAGAGCCGGCCGCCGGCGGCGCCGCGGCCACCACCAGTGGCAGGCCACTTATTCATAATAGCGTTATGTACTTACATGTTAGAGACATTTTTTTACAAAAAGTATTATGATTATTATTTTTATTTTGAAATCTTTTTATTTTATGCTGCTCACAATTTAGCTATTTCGGCAATCTTCTTTTGCATTTTCTTTAACTGATTCCTTTTGTAGGTTTTTTTTTCACAAACACCTAATTAGATAGGTAGTCGGGATAAATATTGCTGTAACCGTAACTCTCCATGAAAACATTGTACACTTGTGAAATATGACCTCTTTGAACCACGCCACCGAGTGATCGAAACGCATGATTCCGAGCCTCCAGCACACACATCTCACTTACAGCTTCTCGGTACATTCGACGTGGATTGATCACTTTACATTACTGTAACTGAGCGGCACAAGGTTGTAAGTAACACAGCGAACACCGGTATTTAACTATAGAACAAGCCTGAGAGTTGCTAATATTAGTTACAGCCCTCTGCCACCCAGCTACGACCTCAATTTCTTAAAGCACTTGTACTTAGAGGCTGAAATAAATTAGCTGTTTAGTAACGTAGCGGTAAAAATATAGTGTGGATGTGGTGGAAATAGTATAATCTACATAGCAATTCAATTCTTCATTAACGCATTTAAAACAATCATAGTCTAATCGTGTACATAATCTCATACTTTTACTTCACGTATCTTGGGTGCAGTCGAATTTTAAGTCTTATTAGTCGGTGGAGCTCGCTTCAGGGTAGTATTACATGGATGTTTGGTATTATAGGAGTTGGCGCACAAGTTGTCTAGAAGCTTCGACATGAAGGAGGACGGCGGCGCGCTGCTGGAGGAGCGGGGCGGCATCCGACGGCACCAGTCGATGCAGCGGCTGCAGCACGGCGAGGCGGCGGACGAGCGCGCGCGCGTCGTGTCCGACCACCACGGCAACCTGCACATCACCGTCAAGAAGACCAAGCCGATCCTCGGCATCGCCATCGAGGGCGGCGCCAACACCAAACATCCATTGCCCAGGATAATAAATATACATGTAAGCCATTTTCAATCCGAAGCGTACGGCTAACAAAATATTAAAGTCAAAACCATTTACCGTTACCTTATTGCTAACCTTTTCGAATGACTCGCTTGCAGGAACACGGGGCGGCATATGAAGCTGGCGGGCTGGAGGTGGGCCAGCTGATCCTGGCCGTGGACGGGCAGCGCGTGGAGGGGCTGCAGCACCAGGACGTGGCGCGCCTCATCGCAGAGTCCTTCGCGCAGCGGGACAAGCCGGTCAGTCCGCCTCGCACGCGTGCTCGTACGCAGCTGTCGCGCAGCGGTGTGCTGTAGGGCTAGCTGGTCAACACATTCAGTGTCGGGTCGGAATGCATATTTTATATAAGTATATTAGTTGTCGTGCATTTGAACGCACATGTGCGCTTGCTTCACCTGAAGATGTTTCGTGCCTGAGCCTGACAAGTCAGCGGCGCATGCGTTAATCCCTGCTCGTAGATGGTGCGGAGCATAACATAACTACCTTTTGTTCGTGATGGTAGCTTTTATTTAAAGTGTTTATCAGCGTTAACTGTCGGGTCATCAATGGCCATTCTACAATAGGTACACAAAAGACCATCATCTCATACAAAATCTAAGAATCTGCCAATTTCGCCCTATTATGCTTCTACTGATCTGAACTGTCAAAATTGTATATACATTGGCGCTTACGTTTTTATTCCACTAAATTAAGCAGAAATCTATAAGAATGTCACAGTTCAAGCTACTTATGTTAAGGCTTGTCCTGCACTTTAACCCTGTTATTCACAAACCTATTTTAACTAAACTGCCGTTAAAGTTCGTTTGTCTTTTTTTGTCACATTGACTTCCCGTTAGTAAGAACAAGACAAAACCTATTTTAGCTTAGGGAGGCTTGAGTGACGTATATGAATAAGGCCGTAAGTCCTGCCAGTATGTAAGAAAATGGGAAGCGGTAGGAACTTGGGTGGAGTATTTCAGAAATTAGCATGAAATGACGCAATTTTTTAAGAAATTGAAAAAGCAAGAAAAGCTATTTATTATTTATTATTATTTTGTCTGGGAGTTTACAAAATTTCATGTATTTCGGATAGGTATTACCTATAATAAATGCAACAGCGGCATGGTTACAAGCGGAAAAACAGGGGTGAAACAAAAATGACAACACAGCTGTAACATGCGATGCATTTGGTTTGCCCCCGCCTGCACTCTTTACAATATTCAAGTTACCTGTCTATTAAGTACTTATAATGAGGTAGTTTATCTCTTTTGTAATTAATTTGTTTTTGCAGTCGGGCTTTTATTTTTCAATAATTTTGTTTTATTCAAGCATCTAATAGCTCAAAAAACTATTGGACATACGAAGCTGTGGGTTGGCTTCAATTGTTTTAAATTTAATCTACTTTCTTATCTGATGTATTTGTATTTTGTAACTAATGTCAAAAGCCCATAGTTTTTTAATTGAACTGCAAAAACTGAAAAGGGTCCGAAAATTTTGCAGTTTGTCACGTATTGCGCTGGTAGCACAACTTTTTTTTGCTTGCAAAATGTTGTTTCACACTCCCCTAAAGGGTCCAAATAACATAAAAAAAAAAACAGTTTTACATCGCGTTTTGCGTTATTAGGTTTTATAGTAGTAAGATTTTACTGGCCTATTAACGAAAGACAGACTTAATTCATTCTTTACCTATATTGACTTTATTGATTAATTTCAAAGTTCTTAATTGATTTTGTTTCTTTTTTCCAGGAAATCGAATTTTTAGTGGTCGAAGCGAAAAAGTCTAACTTAGAACCGAAGCCGACCGCGCTAATTTTTCTGGAGGCCTAACATCTACTGTCCCTCCCCGCCAGCGACCCCCCGGCCGCGCTGGGCACCGCGACCTCGGGGGTCGACCTCACCGCGCACACCACGGTATAGCCAACTCCAACCTGCGCTGCCACATGCTCTTCTAAACGCGTTTCTGAAGCCACACTATCCCGCCGGCGATAGAAAGCAATAAAGTCTTCTACCATCACCAAGTTGTACACTTGGGGCAGTTCCGGCGCCTGGACAGGTGGTGAGGGTGCGTTTCGCTCTACGTGGCATTCAACACCATTCGGATGGATGATGAACACCGACATTTCGACTGACCCGTTGTTGCGACGACTATTGACAAAGCGAGAATACGCAAATAAAACAGAAACTAGAGATGATGCAGGTTAACCAGTAGGCTATACAAAATTAATGGCACAAGGGAGGCAATCTAAATTTTTACTACACGATGAATTGTCCGGAACTATGATGGATGAGTTACGAAGCACACTGCCCGAAAGATTTCTAAAGTTTTCTTAAAAAAATAATCTCCCGTATTTCAAAAGAAAGTTTCGGGTGGCCCGAGAGGTTTTGTAAATTATATTTTGTAGAAGTAGTAATGAAACCAATTTTAACAGTAGCCAGCGACTGAATTTTATAAACAAACCTAAGTACTTTACTAAATATCATAAGTTCATCTTAAAACTTAACACATTAAAAATTTTCAAGTACTTACTTACCTAACCTAAATTTCGCAATAAGTTATTTTTGATTCAATTCCGTAACTAATTAAAGTACCTAGAGCTAGAATATAAAGAAATGACGATAACATAGATCTTACGATATTGAGTTTTGAAGCGAATTGTGCTGACATATAATGATTGGCATTGGTGCTATGGAAAGTGGTATTGAAGAGTTTCGACTTTCCGGATCATTTACATTGTAGTTTCATTAGGGATCGATAGTGCTTATTCGTCAGCATCATAGCATTTCATGAGAATGAATTCACTCGAGAGCGTCATCCATGTGCCATCAGAGTTGCGTTAGCGTTCGGGAAGCATCCAAGCATCCAGTAGTTGTCGGCAGCAGGGCAGGGTCAGCTCGCCGAGTCACCGCACAGCGCGTAGCCTCATCCCATCGTCAGTAGAGCAGAGCTTGCAGCACAGCGCACTTCCCTAAGCAAGCTGTATCCTACACAATCTATAACATAACCCTTTACTTTATTTACATAAATCGTTAAAATCAAATAGAATATTTCTTTTACAATTGAAATGAGTACCTAATGTGCAGGTTCCTTGTTTAAGGAATTTATAAATTTGTCGAGCTTGTTCAGTTTGCTTAGCGCGGCTCCATCAAGTGCGTCAGCATGTCATTCCATCGGGTAGATAAGCGGTGAGTTAAGAAAATTATGGCGGAGAGGGATTTTAGCCCACTCTTTTATTTATATAAATACCTATTTGTAAGTAGAAATTTTACTGAATGTGTGCAATATAATCAAATGTTACGTTAGATTTTAGTATCAATAAACAATTTTCGATGCTGTAGACCATGACGACCCCTAATGGAGATGAAAGCTGGATCAACCGTTCCTAAAGATATTTGGAATGTAGTGTGAAATCATTAAATGTCAATGATTGCATAGTAACAATTAATGAATGAGCTGATTGTCGTGATGTCTGCAGCGTCGGTCCACATACTTCCGATGTATCGATGTGCGTGTTGCTAGTGCTTTTAATTATAACAAACAGCTGTAGATATTGTACACGTTCCAGCCGGTGTTAATATATGTACATGTATTATCTGTGTAAGTATCTATCTGTATATGTATCTCTCACATAAGAAATACATAAAATAACCCTCAGTTTTTTTTTAAACTAGAGATGCATTTTACGGTACCCATAATATCTTTGTAAATATCTGTATTTACCAATAAGCTGTAAATAACAGGTTTGAATGTTTTGTATAATACATAATTGAAATAAATATTTATTGAAGTTAGTGCCAAAAAGCATTTTACAATATACGTATGTGGAGAAGCGCCTGCACTCCTCGCGGCTGCTAGTTTTCTATGTCTATTAATCTATCAATTGCTGAATTCACCATAAACGCTTTTAACTGTTAGAATTTGGGCATCGATCGTGAACATCCGCGTTATGTACCTTAATGAATTGTGGCACATTGCATACCCAGTTAGATATTTGAAAATTACAATACATTTTTGACATTATACGTACACGACTAGGTACGTGTAGAAATTATAAATTGAGGAAAATATATCGGCTTGTATACTCTGTTAATGAACCACATAGACATCCGCCTTTCGAAACATTACAATTTTGAATTTTATCTTCGTCTATAAATTCAATATTTAACGTAATGATGAACAAAATGTGCACTGAAACAACTATATTTTGTACGAATAATTATAATTAATTTTAAATTGTATCTAATTAAACTTAAAGTTATGTCATAAGTTTGTATGATTACAAATAAGCGATCACTACCAGCAGCCGTTCCCAATATTCAATTTATCTCTTGTTTTGATCTACTGACGAATATAATAAATAACAATCAACCAATTTTCTATCTGCAAATGGCCCACCATCCGTCCTCCCATCGACAGATAGCAAGTAGAGACTGGATTGCCTACCGACAAAACTGTCGTTTATATTGAGATGGCAGTTAAAGATAGATAGATGTTCTATCGTCAGTAGATCAATACACGAGATAGATTGAGCATTGGGAACGGCTGTAAAGCGGCGCCGCGGGCTTCGCCCTCGCCTGTGAGTCAATTTGTCATTAACGTAATACACTATATCATTTTCAAAGTAACATCAAAAGCAATTTTAAACGTAGGTTAATAAAAATATTTTTAGTATAGCTACAACAAATTACCTGTACAAGTTATGATAATTTTGAATTGTCATTAATTTCGCCTACCAATGTTTACCGACCGCATTACGGCACAGCTCGTTTAGTAAGTGCGCTGCGCCTCGCCCGGCGCAGGCGCCGGCGTCGGCTGCCGATCCTAATTAAAACCTAATTATTGTGAGCCGTCCATTTACGTTCGCGATTATTTGAATGTTATTATATTTATAATCGCAGATTATGACTGCGTAACTCATTCAAAATTATTCTGTCCTCGATGTGTTGGTAAACATTTCACAAAAATGTATCACAAAGTTACATCTTCGCGCATGTTTGGTTGAAAAGATCTATGTTGTAGTCTGTTGTTAAGTTTGTCGTTGGTGACAAAAATATATTGTTATCTAGATAGTTTTTGTTTTATTAACTGTCACTGCCTCATTGGACCGTGTCCGACGTATATCGGTCGGTCGGTACAACTTCAGCTTAACATTTAAGTAGGTACAATAAATATCGCAGCCTACTCATAACGCCTGGAGTAAAACATGGAGCCACTTATGACTGAAGCTGCGATTATGCTCGCCGTCTAGGCAACATAGCAAACCAAAACATTAAATAGGCATAAATCAATGTTTCTGTGGCGACCCGGCGCCAACTTAGGACATTCTAACGACTCCTAGCGCCATCTGTCATCCAGTAGGAGTCGACTTACGACATTCTAACGACGCCTAGCGCCATCTGTCATCCAGCAGGAGTCGACTTACGACATTCTAACGACTCCTAGCGCCATCTAGTCATCGAACGTTCTTCGCAGTTTTCAGCGCTACATCGCGCTGACGAAGTTTCTCAAGTCGGTTGCATAAATACAACCTCCAACTCTCTTCCATCGGACTTCGGTCCCCAGGCATATCATCTGCCTGGAGAGAGATCTCTCTATAGTGGTCCTCCCACAAATCTACACAATTGTTTGCGGTAAATTTTCATTAAGCATAATTTTTAACCCCCGATGCAATAACCTAACCAACTTAGAAAAGTTGAAAACCCCCAACATTGTCTTTTCAAAGTTCAATATTTCAAAAACAAGTGACCGATCTTAATGAAACTTGGCTAAGAACCATCTCAATTAAATTGGCTTTCGATTGAAAAAAACCGCATCGAAATCGGTCCATCCGTTTGGGAGCTATGATGCCACAGACAGATACTCAGATACACAGACACACAGATACACATGTCAAACTTATAACACCCCTCTTTTTCGTCGGGGGTTAAAAATGAAAAAAGTTTTTCTACAGATCAGGCAAAAATCAATCTAATCAATCTTATGTCTAGGTCATAAACACTTTGACATGTAAAAACATTTCTCAATTCAACTAGGTATACAGTCTTCAAAGACCATTGGCCAGTCTATGGAATGTTTCTACAGTGGTCCAATGGTCCATGTCTCTGGTGAGTGTTCTGTCACGTTCATATTCAGTTTATTTTAAGATTACAATTAAGTGACTGTCAAACACGTTTATCACCAATTCGAAGAATAATGAAAAAAAAAAATGGAGAAAAGGTATTAACACTCAACTTCACTCAAGTATTACTTTGATCCGTTGATACGTACTTAGATATATTTGAATCGAGAAAATGTTTTAACATGTCAAAGTGCTAATGACATTGACATAAGATTGATTTTTGCCTGACCTGTGCAAAAAATTTATTCACTAGACCTATAATGTAATAAGTTTCGATAATTCAGAATCTGTATGGTGTTTTTGTTAATTCCTGTAGATTTAGGCAGTAGTCCCACCGCCGGCGAGTAGCGAGAAGGGAGTGTTTGGTAAGAAATGCTGTCGCTCTTGTCGCTGAGCGACAAAATGTTCATACCAAAAACAATTCACAATTTTATGTTGATTTAGCATTTTCAGAATTATCCTCCAACTCCTAACCGTTAACTAGTTGTACCTTTCATCATCAGCTCATCAACATGAGATGATGACTGGTTGAACTATGCTAACTTGAGAACACAAAATTGGACAATTGGGCTAGAGATACGTTATTCTCACTTACATTTATTCCATAGGTTTATGATCCTTCAGTCCCAGGACACATTCACAGCACTTTCACATTAGTTTATAACGTTATTACAATTCTTTTGATACAATTTGTAGCAGCGCGAGCCGGCCGGCGTCTTTTTCAAACAGCCATGTTTTTGCGAGACCGGTGGCGCCACCAAGCGGCGAAAAAGAGAGTTATCTTCCAATTCATTGGTTCAGTGACCGGACCGATACGCGCCAATTTCGAACGCGCATTTTGATGTGAGAATTTTATTGTCTCAAGCCCAATGTATTGTACAAGGACTACCAGATGCAAATACTTGAATAGCCTTAGAAAATATATGAAACACTTAATACGTGCCTAAAAATTTTGAGGTTTGCTCTCGATTTCCCTGGGATCCTATCATGAGATCATAATTTGGTAATAATGGGACCACCTCAGGAATACTCCTGATGTGGTCCCATGGTTATTACAAAATTTTTTTTTTATTCGAAAGGGTATAAACACCCTTTCGAATAAAAAAATAATTTTGAAAATCGGTCCATAGTTGAGGGAGAAATCGGTGAACATACATTTGAAAAAAACCGGCCAAGTGCGAGTTGGACTCGCGCACGAGGGTTCCGTAGAAAGTCTTTAACGCTTTTCCCCAGTGTTTTAAGAAGCCATTGTTAGCAGAGCCCTGCTCCTAAGCAAAATACACATACAGTGGAACGTAGAACCTCCTCGTCGATTCGAAGTCGATTAAAAAATACTCGCTTTTCGCTACTCGCCGGCGGTGAGACTAGTGTGCCTTGCATGTCAGTTCCACCAATACATACGTAATTCTACAAACCCATTGATTTATGTTGACCTCTAGAAGGGTAAGTATTTTCATCAACAGTTATCCTAATGTTTACTATGTCGGTAACGATAATAATGCAACATCCATCCATCCTGTAAGATGAGGTTAGGTAATACAGCTACAAAGTTACCGCAGCCACCATTATCAAACCACCGGATTTATGAATTGGTAGGTATAACCGTCGGCAAAGTTAAGTTTAAAGATATGCTTCGACTACTCCAAGCAATGTGAAAACTTTCCACATTGGATGAAAATCCTATCGTTATCATATTTCAATACTATACATAATATGATTTTTATCACAAACATATTTTGAAAACATTGTTTGACGTATGAAAGATACATACACTTTTATCACCATTGGCTGTCAAGAGTAAACGCAATGTTTGTAATAAAACCTATAAACACAAGCGCATCAGTAGGTACAATAACAGACCAATGTCCTTTACATGCTAAGCGAAACATGGCTAGCTACAGTCAGCAGCGGAGAAAAGTAACGTCCGCACAAAAGAGGTTACTTTCTCGGCAGCGTACCTACTGTAGCTGTAGCTGTTTATTTCTATCGCTTTAAAGAAACTGCATCAAATTTCATTTTTAAAGTGTAGGTAATTACTTGTTTATCAGAGTGTCTTAGCAGAAGTGACTTGCTAAAGTTAAAGAAAAGAAAAGACAAGATGAAAAGGACTTGTAGGTAGCTGGTTATCAGAGGCCTATGCCGATTGCAACACAAAGGTTATTATTTTGTTAACTGTCGCGATAACATGACCTCTTGCCACCGTCTTTAACAACAATGATTAGTTAAAAGCCTTGTCATGCGAGAAACTGCCTTTCCACCCACTGATATTTTGTGTCATTGCCAAAACCTTTATTTTGTTTTATTATTGCGTTTCATCTGCACCGAGCCGTGCTCACACGCTGCTTGGTCCTGTCAACTCCAGTATCTGTCATCATTCATCATCATCATCGTTAGCCTACTGTGATAACAGCCTCCTTGCGTCTTCATAAGAAGACTTGTGTTGCCTATGGTGTTTGACGTTGCATGTCGCTATGTTATTCTATCAACAACTACGTTTCTTTACCATGTCCTATTTTATTATTGAATAAAGCCAATATTCTATTTGGCATTCTATTCTATTTCTATTCTATTTAGACAGGAGTCTAAACTTATATCAATTTATTCAATAATAATTTTTTGTGTCGCCAAAAATGACTGAAGGAAAAGAAAACTCATCTATGTCACGCTATTTGCGCCCCGAACGGTTCGATGTGGAACCTTCGATGACAGCTTCAGACCTCAAATGGGCCCATTGGAAATATTCATTCGAGAATTTCATCGCACGGGAAGCTGCCTCAGCTGACAAAATACTTAAGTACCAACTTCTTGTCAATCATATCTCTCCACCAATTTACAATATTATTCAAGCAAAGACCTCGTACGACGAAGCTATCAAAACGCTCAATGATGCCTATGAAAAGCGACAAAACACCACCTTAGCACGACATACTCTAATTTCAAGGAAGCAACAGCCGGGCGAGTCAGTAGCTGAGTATTCGAGAGCCCTAAACATACTCGCTCGTGACTGCAAATTCACAGATGTCACTGCAGCTGATTACCGAAACGATATCGTACGTTTAGCTTTCATTGCCGGGGTATCATCGCAGAAAATCAAACAAAGACTTCTAGAAAACTCCACTGACACTCTGGAGAAAACTTTGAACCTGGCCTTGTCTCTAGAATCTGCCGAAAGCACTTCGCAACTACTTACAGTGTCACCTTCTATTTCTGCTCATGCTAATGCTGCCTCTGAAGCCCCAGAACACTCTCTGATGACTAATTTAGCAGCTACAAACGCTCCAAATAGACCTCGACCGGATTCTTATCCTAACCAAACCAGACGACGATGTTTCTTCTGTGGTGGCAGTAATCTTCATCAGCGAAACAGATGTCCCGCGTATAACGCCGAATGTCAGCTCTGTTCCAAGAAAGGGCATTTTGCAAGCGTATGCCGCAGTTCTGGGCCCAACTCACGATTTACTAATGCTATCGCCACAGATGACGAACAATCTCAACCTCAATATACTTACCCTAACTTGTCTAACATCTCCGCCGCTGCCCCTGCAAGCCTAAGAAAAGCAACTATACCTATTACAGTCAACGAATATCGTGCTGATGCACTTCTCGACACCGGTAGCTCAATTAGCTTTATAGACAAAAACCTAGCTCGAGTAATCAACCTCAAACAAAAGCCCTGCAAGCAAGCAATTACTCTAGCATCACTCAATAATGTCTCTCACGTTGACGGTCTATGCTATGCAACAATTCAGATTGGTGAACACAAGTACCAACACCAACCACTGCTCATCATCAACAATCTATGCGCAGATATCATCATTGGGCATGATGTCCTCGGGAAGCACTCGTCACTCGTACTTCAATTTGGAGGAGACAAACAACCTCTCAAAGTCTGCAACGTTTTAGAAGCGTCCGTCCCGCCAGCATCAGTCTTCACCAACCTCTCTCCAAACATAAAGCCTATAGCTATACGCTCAAGACGGCATTCTCAAGAAGACCAAGACTTCATAACAAACGAAATAAATAACCTACTTACGGACAAAGTAATCGAACCCAGTATCTCGCCATGGAGGGCACAAGTACTCGTTGCCGGCGGAGGTCATCACCGTAAGCGCCTCGTCATAGACTACTCGCAAACAATCAACAGATTTACTGACCTAGACGCTTATCCTCTCCCAAGCATTGATTCTATCATAACAAAGGTGGCAAAATACAACGTTTACAGTCAAATCGATCTGAAGAGTGCTTACCACCAAGTCCCAATCTTACCGAAAGAAAAGGTTTACACTGCATTCGAGGCTTGTGGTAATCTCTACCAGTTTACAAGAATCCCGTTTGGCGTAACGAATGGAGTGGCGGCTTTTCAAAGAACCTTGCAATACATAATTGATACTGAAAAACTGAAAGGTACCTTCGCTTACCTTGACGACGTAACTGTCTGCGGTAAGGACAAATCCGATCATGACAAAAATCTTGGAATGTTCATGAAAGCCGCTGAAAAATACAAACTAACCTTAAACATGAACAAATGCACATTTGAATCAGAATCAATCAACTTGCTTGGATATACTATCGCGCACAACGTTATAAAGCCTGACAAGTCTCGATTGGAACCGCTAACGAATCTCCCAATCCCTACTGATACTGCTACACTGAAGAGAGCGCTCGGTCTCTTCGCCCACTATTCAAAGTGGGTTGACAACTTTTCTACGAAAATTAGACCTTTAATCAAAGTTACTTTTCCATTATCTCAAGAAGCTATCACTTCCTTTCAAAACCTTAAAACTGATATATCGAAATCAGCGTTAGCAGGAATCCACGACAGTGAAATATTTTCGGTTGAGACAGACGCTTCCGATTTTGCCATCGCAGCGACCCTATCACAAAATGGTCGTCCTGTCGCATTCTTCTCTCGTTCTCTCAACGACTCCGAGAAAAGGCAACCTTCGATTGAGAAAGAGGCCTGCGCCATAGTTGAAGCTTTGCGAAAATGGAGACATTTCCTGATAGCAAAACATTTCTTACTCATTACGGACCAGCAATCTGTCGCATACATGTTCAATCAAACACACTCTAACAAAATAAAGAACGAAAAGATCGAAAGGTGGCGGTTGGAGCTCTCGCGTTTCAAATATGATATAGTCTACCGACCTGGGAAACATAACTTCGCCGCTGACGCACTTTCACGAGTATGCATGCAAATAAATACTGCCGCTTCTAACTCTAAACTAGTGGAACTACACCGGAATCTCTGCCATCCAGGAGTCACACGCATGGTTCATTGGGTCAGATCGAAGAACCTACCGTACTCCGTAGAGGATGTAAAACGAATGACGGCCGCATGCCCAACTTGTGCGGAAATAAAACCACGTTACATGGAACATCAAGGACATCTTATCAAAGCGACAGCTGCGTTTGAAAGATTGAACATTGATTTTAAGGGACCAATACCATCCAGCACCCAGAACCGATTCATACTGACAATAATTGATGAGTTTAGTCGTTTTCCCTTCGCTTATGCGTGTAAGGACGTATCTTCAAGAACCGTAATCAATTGTCTCGAAGACTTGTTTTCCACTTTTGGTACTCCAGCGTACATCCACTCCGACAGGGGTACTTCTTTCTTATCGGACGAACTTAGAAAATTCTTGTCTTCCCTCGGGACATCATGCAGCCGCACTACGCCCTATAATCCCCAGGGAAATGGACAGATTGAACGTCTCAACGGCACACTGTGGCGAACGATCCAACTAAACCTCAAATCAAACAATGAAGATATAGTAAACTGGGAAAAAGTACTACTACCGGCGCTGCACTCTATAAGATCTCTCCTGTGTACGAGCACTAACACAACGCCGCATGAACGCATGTTTAATCACCCACGCCGTTCGCAAAACGGTCAGTCTTTGCCGACTTGGCTACATTCACCTGGACCGGTGTTTATGAAAAGGCACGTAAGAAGCTCCAAGTATGACCCCCCCGTACAGGAAGTCCAATTGTTGCAGAGTAACCCAGAATACTCCTTTATAAGACTACCTGATGGGCGAGAGACAACTGTCTCCAATAGATCGTTAGCCCCAGCACCACGAGTTGTTGACGATGACCTTTCAGATGATGAAGTTGACGATAACCAATCCGGAGAAATCTCTGCCACTCGAGACCCACCTGCCAACATAGATCCGGATGCAGGAAGCAACCAACTTCGGCGTTCGGGCAGAGATCGCAGGCCTCCAGCCTTCATGCATGACTACGTCTCTTCGTAGAGGGGGCGAATGTGATAACAGCCTCCTTGCGTCTTCATAAGAAGACTTGTGTTGCCTATGGTGTTTGACGTTGCATGTCGCTATGTTATTCTATCAAATTATTATTATCGTTTCTTTACCATGTCCTATTTTATTATTGAATAAAGCCAATATTCTATTTGGTCCTGTCTAAACTTATATCACCTACACAGTTCACTGCTGGATAAAGGCCTCTCCGAAGCTTGATCTTCGGCTCTCAGCATTTACCATTAAGTACATACAAGTTTGATTTAAAAATAAAAAACATCATGGGACAATTTGACACCAATTAACCTAGTCTCAAACTAGGCAAAGCCTGTACCTACTATGGGTACTAGACAACGGATATACATCGTGATATAGATAAATACATACTTGATATACATATTAAACATCCAAGGCCCGAAACAAACATTCGTATTCATCACACAAACATCTATCCAAACCCGGGACCTTAGGCTTCATAGTCGGGGTCTCTAACCACTAGGCTATCCGGTCGTTGTTTAGTTAATGAGCAGATTAAGACAGAAAGAGACATATCTATATAATCTGTTGCGTCGAAATTGAGTGAATGTCTCCATTTTTACTAAATAATGACAGCTTAGTTATAGCATACAATAGTGATGTGTATTTTTATTATCGATAATATAAGTTTCAAAAAGAATACATCATCATCATCAGCAGCAGCCTTTTTACGTCCCACTGCTGGGCACAGGCCTCCTCTCAGAATGAAACACGAAAAATAATATGTAATACATAAAACTATATGGCTATATGCGTTTCCGTCGAAATTAAATTAAATTAAAAATCCCCCGACATTTAAAAGCCTATAAAACGTCAAAAAAATGTTTTTCTGGGCCTGGACCTTTAATCACAAACTATTTATGTTAACTGCGCAGCCGGGTGGTTGTGATGGATTATGAGTAAATTAAACCAGGATTTTATTAGAAACAATAGATTTTATTGGAGTGAAGAAAAATACGCAGCTATTACAATCGGTGTAAAGCGACCAAGAGGAAGACGTGACGTACAGCGCCATCAGTGGCGAACAATGAAACTAACAACAAACGACTTCTATATCTGTTTAGTTTATATCCAATGTTTAAATATCTTTATTTCTAACACCTGCCCTTAAACTAAACAGTTGTTGTGCTGACTGACTATCATTATACAAAGTTATCAAGTAGAGTTTTCCTAAACATTTATTGAGAAAACTTCTTACAACTCAGCATCAGTGCTCGACAGTGCTACGGTTCTCTGTTTTCGACTTTGTTACACGACGTGTTTGTTGTTGATGCCCAATCGGCATCAACATATCCTGTAACAGAAAACACAGATTTTTCATATACTATATTATAATCCTTAACTTTAAATATCGAAGTACTCGCTTCGCCGTTCGCGACATGTTATAAAGCTACAAGTTACAATTCACAAGTGGAATTATCTTTCTAACAAAAGGTGATAGAATGAGACTTCCGCTTGCGAATTGCAACTGGTAGCCTTATAATACACGGCCCTGGACAGACGGCGGACAGACGCTGAGCCCCCTGGCTACTTCGAAGTTCGTACCCGGGGGACTACTACGAAATTCGAAAATCGAAGTTTGCATCGTATCGCCCCGCTCACACTCGTGTTAAATAATATTAGCGTGAGGGGAACCTCGAATTTCGCACTTCGTAGTATAGCCGACCTCCCTTCGCTTTGTGTTAATCTATGTTGGCCTGCGCAGGACAGTCGTATTCGAATTTCAGACTTTGGATAGCCCCTCTGGACATATGAAAGCATTTTTGTACAAGCTGAAACGGAGATACTTCGCTCACGCCGCGCGGTAAAAAGATTGTTAAATATCGATATTCTTAATAAGATCAGCCACAACCCTATGAAGTAGGAAAATCCCGGTTGGCTTTGGTTTTTATCAATTAATACAATTAACTCCCGCTTTTACTAGAATAAATCAAAGCTAGACTGTATTTTAATGTATAATGATTCACTTTTCGTAAATAAGGATTTGTAATTAAAAAAATATGTTCAAAAAATCACAAAAATACTTACCGGTGAAATGATATGTGCCTATTATTCTCCATCAAAACACCCACTCTGCTTTTACAACTGGGAACAATATAAGTCATTCTTGGGAAACAACAGATTTACGGAACAAAACTTCACATATTTATGTTCTATAAGTCAAAAAAAGCTTTTCTTTACAGAAGCATTTGTTAACCAGCTGGTAACAAGCATGACGTTTTGTATTTACTAAGTGACGCGCAGCGTTTTAAGACGTACGCTTTCAGCTATTGTTATCTCTTTTTAACACACGATATGCCACCATTAGAATGACAGGTACCAAGTATCGAATTGATTGTTAATTTTTTTGTGATACATCTACAGGTACCATACTACTATCTTTGGAAGTACTGAGTTGTCGTAGACCAGCCGTCCACCGATTTAGTTTTCTTGAGAATTTGTTTCGTAATTCCAATACAGTAGTAAGTAGGAGTAACGTTTTGCCTGCCGTAAATTTGCTTGTAACATGTTCCAAACTGTGACTGAAGTTATCTGTTTCTAGTCTAGATTATAACATTTTCAAATGAGACATATTGAGGGAAACTTACTTCCTCATACTTCTATTAATTTTCTTTAGGTACTTACTGAAGTTCAGTGCCTATCATAACAAAACATTTCATTATTTTCCTTATACTTCAAATTACCATTTTAATCTCGTTAATTGCTTTGCTGTTTGGTGTTTGTTTATGTACGTGTTCAAATTGATACTTGATAAAGCGGTTACAGCCAGATAGACCTGCGTAGTGTAGCCATTACAACATATTAATAGGGTAATAAGGGCCACGATAACATTTTCGACATCTGCAATTAATTAAGCTTCAAACGTAGACTTGATAAATAAACAAAGAATTACAAATAATAAGTGAAATAAACTGATCACTTACGTATGCCAGTCGTATGTGAGTGATCCGTTCATTTCACTATGATTGAATCTCACGGTAGTTTCATGTTAAAAACAAAAACACGCCAAAGTGCGATTCGGACTCGCTCAGAGGGTTCCGCACAGTAGGTACCTACTTATATCTATAGACAGTTCGTCTATCACGCAAGTTATGCAAAATTACAGCTTTCTGGTACCTATAGTCTCTGAGCTAAGCCGGGGATAGACAGACAGACAAACAGACATGACGAAACTATAAGGGTTCCGTTTTTGCCATTTTGGCTGCGGAACCGGATTCTATAATTGTTTATGTGTTATTATTGCTTTGAGCGATGTCTAACAAAAAGCTAATATCGTAGGTGTACGTACTAGTGGTAGAGGCGCAAAATAATTTGAAACTTGGGTAAAGTGGAATAGCAGTGCCTGCACAAATAACGTACGAAATTCCTACTAACGAATTCGGGTTTTCTGAATTAATTTGTTTTCTGAATTAACAAATCAACAAAAATTTCAAATACGCGACTCAACACAGTTTAACAACCCGCAGTCGTACTTTGCACTGTACATACATACGCTACGTTGACATCGTAGGTATGGAAATAGGTACAACTATGTGCATAAGCTTTTCGCATACAAATAGGTTATGATTTACAGTTTATGCGACCTATTACTGCGTACGACGATATGTTTATCATTATTTACTCCAACGTTAGCCATTAAGCCCGCTCCTTTCCTTTCCTCTTTCTTCAGTGCTAAGAAATCAGTATTTAACAGCCGTGGCTTTTGTAGAAGTAGATAGGTACGTAGTTTTTCGAAAATAAATCTAATTATCAAGTAAGAAAGTAAGTAATTTATACATTTACATTACAATGAGCGTTTTACTGCTCTACCTACGAGTGTTTTTCAAACTGTGGATCTCGAAGCTTCTTAAGAGGGGTTGATTGAAGTGACCTCAGTGCCCCGAGCACGAACATTCGAATCCTACGTAAAGTAACCGAGTAACCGAATCGAGAAAATTTGTATGACGTTTGAAGCGCCCCCGTGAGCGTATTTGGTACTAAAGTGTAATACGAATTTTCTTGATGGCAATTCGTTCACTTGTTTAGTTTGTACAGTTCTATAATACAAGATAATTTATGTACCTAAATACTGACAATACATATATTATTTAGGTATATTATACTTACAAGATCCGGATCGTACCCATGTATCTATACCAGCTAGGCTTGAGTCGGTCAGGAACTAAGAACTGTTAGGAATGAATTCCCGTCGCGGACCGAAAGGAACTAAATCCTTTCGCACGATTTGAATCGGTCTTCGCTCCTTTAGTTCAGTAGGTAGAGGAGTGGAGTAGATGAATCGCTTGAGCGGAACGGAGCGAGTGAGAGTGACCGAAACCGAGGAGCGAGATAAATAGCGCTCGTTCAAAGTGTCTCTAGAGCAAGTGGGAGTGAGATGGACAACTATCATTCCGTTCCGTGTCCTTCACAGATCAAAACAGTTCCAACTCGTTCACTGAACTACTGAACTAAAGGAACCAAAAGTCCGAACTAATTCCTTTCACCGATTGAACGAGATCGGAGCGCTCCCTTTAAAGACCGAGCAGGCACAACTCTAATACGAGCCTGTGTCTGTACGAGTCTTATAAACATACATACATTACTATCTGTTGCGTAAGAGGCGTTCGCCAGCTCAATGTTTCTTTGATCGTGCATCCAAGTTTCAAAGATCGCCGTGACTCAATAACTGAAGCTGAAACTTCGCTTAGCGTTTATAGGTATATACTTATAAGATTTAAATTTCATTAAAATAATTATTTTATCTATTTGGTTGATACTTAAGTCGACCAATTTTTGTGCACGCGTAATCCAAGACTCAGTAAACTAGGTGTTCTTGTTGAAGGTACCTGGGTTAAAAGTTAATGGGTGAAAATTCGTAAAGGACGATCAAAGACGAGTTCTCTGCATCTCAGAGCGTCCTTTCTATCAATATCAAAGCTTTATATAAACGACTCTACGGCAAAAGTTTCGAAAAAAATATGTCATGAGAGCCATCTTGACTGCGCGATCCTATTAGTTACCCAGAATTGCCCGGCTGGCTCACCACCCGCAACATATAGCCGTCACTGTACCGTTACCGTTAGCCGTTACAGCACCCACCCTCTCCCCACGATGACTATACCTGTTAGAAGGGAACTGTAACGCCCAAACACCAGAGGGTCGAGCACGAATTTTCGAATCCTGCGTAACGTTACGGTTATCGTATCGAGATCGAGAAACATCATACTAAATTTTAGTTCCAAATACGCTTACGGGCGGGCGCTGTTCCAAACGTCATACAAACTCAAAAACGTTTACTATTCCATTTTACGTGACGCAGGTTTCGAATATTCGTACTCGGGCCTCAGAGCACCTAGTGTAATCGCCGACCAGAGGGTCGAGCACGACTTTACGAATGCTGCGTAACGTAAAAACGAATATTAAACGTTGTTGAGTTTGTATGACGCTTGGAACAGCGCCCGCCCGTGAAAGCTCACCTCGAGAAACCTCATACTAAATTTTAGTTCCAAATAAGCATTTGGAACTAAAATTTAGTATGAGGTTTCTCGATCTCGATACGGTAACCGTAACGTTACGCAGCATTCGTAAAGTCGTGCTCGACCCTCTGGCCAAGTAATACGTCTCGATCGCGTTCGCGTTTAACAATTCTCATACTATTTGACACTAAGCGATAGAGACGTTTTTGTGCTTTTAGATTACACTAAGGGCAGTGGTTTTCGACATCGCACGCCAGGGGTTATAACCTAGCACACAGCCATGGTGCTTGAAGCACCATGGCCAAGCACCGTGCTTCGGGTTGGTGCTGGCAAGTGGTATTACGTGTCGTATGGATACAATTTCAACCGGATGCGGTTCGCTACATCCCGTCCCCGTTTGGGAGCGTTGAAGTTCTACGCGAGCTCTATTGTAGAGCATATTTCAAGACATAAAAAAAAAATTACGTACATATGATTGCGCGACGTACTTTCAAAGAATACATATGTATATTAAAACTTGAAGAGATAAATGCAGCAAAAGAACGAAACATTCTTGTTAAATCCTGTAGCCCGATAAAGTTTGCTGGCTGTGATTTCAGTAATGCTTAAACTGATGTAAGTTTTGTTGAAGGTAAGTCAACGAAAAATAAATTTATCTAAGGATAATCTACGAAACTACAGTATAAAAAAACACAGGACTATAAAAATCCGTGATAAGTTAGGTACTTATCTACTATTACTGTGTTTGCATATCGAAGGCATACTTAAGACACAAATAATATATCTACATCTAATGTATGAATACGACTACCTTACCTACCTACCTTTACCGTTACCTAAAATAAATATACTACATAGTTATCAACCAGTTATAGTTATAAGTTATTCTAAAATTGAATATTTTGATTTGATTAGCCATAACAAACATTCCAACAAAAATAACAGTTGTTATTTGATGAATGCTACTAATACTAAAGACATAAATGTAACCAAATATGAAGATTGCGTTATATGCAAACCAAAGCAAACACACCTGCAAAAAACTAAAAGCAAAACATCAACAAAATTATAAAGGTCCGAGCCATCTGTCTGATGCAACATCGCTCGGGGCAGTGTCATCTTCAAGGTAGACGGCGATACGATATCGCAATTAGATACGGAAATATGAATGGGAGCGTCCCCCGCGAACGAGCACGTGCTACAAACAAACACTCGACGCGGGCGTGGCTCGCGCGTCGCGCCGGCGGCGGCCGCGGCGGCGCGGACCGAACCTGCCGCTCACGATATCGGCGTTTGCACTTGCATCAGCCAACGGGTATTACGTTAGCAAAAAATCAGGTAGCAAACGTTGGCTTGTTGGGGAAATCTCGACGTGACTATAAATATTACTACGATTCCCTGAAGTTTTACACATTTGGTTTAAAATCAGGACGGAAAATAGGTCTAAGGAGATCATTGCTTTTTTGCAGCGTTTTTTTAATTGACCTTAATAACGTACAATTTGATATTTACTGTAATACATTATTTTTGCTAAAATAATAAATGAATGACGGTTAGTGGTAAACTTTGTATAGGTAGTTAGGTAATTGTATTGGTTCAGAATAAAAAAATACCACAACATAAATATCATATTATAATACTAGAATTATTCGGTTAGATTTTATGTTGGACCTCCAACCCAGAAGCTGAGAAAACTCCGAAAACTACTAAAAGTATTTTAAGGGGTCCGAACCTCGAAAGGAAAAACTGAACCCTTATAGGATCACTTTGTTGTAAGTCTGTCTCTCTGACTGCCTCTTAAGACCCTTTTTCATTGGAACGCGTGGAGGTAGCAAGCTGAAATTAATTGCTAAAATTAGCAAGCTGAAGTTGGGTAACTGGAAGTACCCTATAGGTTTTGATACCACGGCAATTTATACGGAAACACCCTTTTTAACCGACTTCAAAAAAAGGAGGAGGTTCTCAATTCGTCGGATTTTTTTTTAATGTATATTACTCGAAGACGGCTGGACCGATTTCAAAAGTATTTTTTTTTGTTTGAAAGGGTATACTTTCTAGTTGGTCACATTGCCACCAAGTCAGGATCTGATGATGGGATCCCAGGGAAATCGAGGGCAACCCTCAAATTTTATAGGGACGTATCATGTGTTTCATATATTTTCAAAAGCTATTCAAGTACTTGCGTCTGGTAGTCATCATCTCGTCTTGATGAGGTGATGATGGAAGGTACAACTCCTTAACAGTTAGGAATTGGAGGATAATATTTTAAATATTAACGTAACTAAAAATTGTGAAATAAAAAATCTTTTATCAAAAAGTAAAACCGCCTTCAAAAAACCTCAGAAAAAAACATAAAATAATCCCCAAAAAGCCACGAGTTTTATGGCTTTTTGGGGATTATTTTATTTATTTTTTCTGAGGTTTTCAATGACTATATCTTTTGATTGCGTTGACTTAGAAACTTCACAGCTCCAAGGGGCTACAGGTTTGAGTATTTCTAATTTCTAATTTCAGCTCGCTATCTCCACGCATCACGAGATGATCATTATGAAGGTGTCGGCGTCGTGCGCACGCGCCTCACATATGACTACGATAATTAACATGTTATTAATGTAACGTTAACTATGATTATTTTGCCTCGTTAAAAACTATAATAACACTTCATGACTTATGTAAGCATGAATCATGACATGAAATGTTTTAAAAATTCCCTCGGCGTTTCTGGCCACGAATGGACTACACTAGGCTACAATAGACGGCGGCAGCAGCGCCGTCGAAACGTCGAGGTACTTTTAAAAAAATGTCGTGATTAAGTCGCGAATTGTTATTAATAACAATACTAATCAGTATGATGATGTGTTCCTGTAGTCCCTCAGCAGAAGTGAAGAATAAATAAATTAAAATAATATCACATAGTAGATTTAAGGAATAATTAAATAGTAATCATTGACATCTACTTTAATACCTATACTGAGTAGTCAGGTAGAAGCGTCACCTATATGGATGATGTACTTACCTATTATTGAAATTTTCGAGGGAACAGCTAACATTATTTGGAAAATCTTGGTACAGATTGTTTTTACCGTAGATTAAGACATTTTAAAACGCAACAATAATCTAGCTAGGCCATTATGCTCACATGACGCATGTTTCATTGATTCTCATAAAATCCAGCTAGTTTTAAAGTGTAATGTAAATGAAACAAAACAATTGGAAATAATTAGGTACAACAACATGGGGTCTATTATTAATGAACAAGTTAATTTGGTTTCTTCGCCTTTGTTACGACTTGGTTCTAATTTTAATAATGTGTCATAGTAATAATGAGAACATGACTTCTCTTTTTACCGTACTCGGTTAAAAATAACGGGGTACCTGGCGTAGATTAAAAATAAAAATAAAAAGGGTAGTTTGGAATTCATTTCTTAAAAAAGGGTAGTTTAGGACTTACATAAAAGGGTAGTTTGGAATTTATAAAATATTAGTGGGTACGTTGGTTTTGTCATTAACTAAGTTGAGTACATGGTTTACATATGTCAGTAGTGGAAGTGGTGGCATGTTGAGCGGTTGTTGTTGTGCTTCGTAAATGGCCTCGTGGAGAGTGCCGAAACGCGTCAGCGTTTAGTATAGTGGTGGTGGTGATAGTTGGGTCTGTGTGGCATGTGTTGATTCGTGTAGCAGTGGAGGTGGAGGTGTTGCATGGAAACATACATTTGCCGCACAGATATAACTATTTGTCATTAGTGGTCGCGGGTGAGCAAAGTAATTGTTTTTTTAGTTCATAAATATGGACCTCCGCAAAGTAACGCCTGATTCAATAAATTATGTAAATGAAATTCTGAGAGGAGGCCTGTGCCCAGGAGTGAGACGTAAATAGGCTGAAGATGATGATATGGGTAACACCAATTTAATTTATCCATACATTGTCTTATCTGATTGTTACTTTGAATTGAATAATTATTATGGACATTTTGAAATGGGCAGAGTCGGGCTCTACCTGTGATCAAATGTGACCAAATTCCCCATGAACAAAGAAAAGCTATGTAACAGATATTATATTGTTGCAATGTATAAAATGTTAATTGCTAGCTCGTGTCGATGAAAACACGAGCACCCATACACGAGTTACCTTTGCTGACGTATGCCTTCCACTTTTTTACCATTAATAAGAAGAAAGTAGAGAAAATTAACTACCCCATTAAAAAATAAGAAAATTAGCATTTTAAAAGTTTTGCTGCTAACCCGACTTGCTAAATATTTATTACTGCTGGAGTTAAGTGAAAACAATTATTTTGAGTTGCCACTAATGTAAATTGTTTTCTATTTCGAATTTAATATTTAAAACAAAGGAGGAAAATGACAATCAATGCTTATTGAACAGAGTTAACTTTAACTTACAAGCTTACAAGAATAGGCACCTACCTAATAAAGGAACACTTTTGCTCCCTGAAAAGTGTATGCTCTATGCCAACGCGTGCATTGTTACAATTTATATGCATTGTTACCTATATTTTAATAGCGTCCTTGATTTAGGCGCGTGTCATCAAGTAGTTTGATGAGTTTTCGCGAGCTAACCGGTTCTAGCCGGTATCGGTGATCGCGGCGCATTCTGACCTAAAGATACCACGCTCCAATTCCGTCCGGATCGAACTCGCCTATGATCATGAAGGCGATAAATAAAATTAAAGTTTAATTACCTATCTTGTTATTCCGCAGCATACAATACGTAGGTAGTACGAGAAGAGCTACAGCAGCATGTTTCGGTTCTAAATCCCGTTAAGTACAATGTAAAGTGCCTTGAACTTCATAGAGCTTCATGTTAAATTATTTTATTTGTATTAAGGTACGCTTACAGTTTTGGAGAATTAGAGCACAGTAACACCTTATTTAACATTGGTTACGGATCAATATCAGTAATTACCCAATATCTACTAACATGTTTTAAGATTACCTAATTTACCTAAGACTAATTAAAATAGCAGTAGCAAAAGTATTTTACACAGGTATTTTTATCATTTAAAACACAAAACGCTGTTGGCATGCCTTGGGTTATTTTTATTTAATATACTGCAGTAATTTTGGAATTTATTTCATTGATTTAAACTACCTATCGTATGAGTAACGTACTCGTAGATACTTAAGAATATTGGAAACAAACTTGACACTTCTTTAAAATTAAAGAATACTATGCTATACTATCTAATAAAATAATCCTCAATTCAATTAAATTTTTAAAAATATGGCTCCATCGATACAATCGATGATTTCGCCAATGTCGAGTATAAAGACACTATCAGTGTAGAACGGTCATTCTACGACTTTAAATTTTTTTGCATTTCCGGGGCTTAAAATATTCCAGTATGGTTTATGATCTCTTTTATGTATTGCCATAAACAATTTCTTGATTTTGTTTATATCATATTAATTAAAAAATATAAAGTAGTGAAATTTTCATTACCGGACCCTGTTCCAATGTGTTAATTTAGATATTAATTGACGTGTACAAAAATCGCGTCTGTAGAACGCCAATAACAATACATTCCACAATAGCTACATTCATAAGCAATCGATTACGCTTAAATATGAAAACTTAATAATCTTATAATGCACAGAAAAAACAAATGTAAAGTTTGTCACCGTAAAAAAATCATTTCCGTGCTCGAAACTAAACGCTTTGAGATTGCATCAAAATTCTTTGATCTCGCCACCAAACGCTGGCAGACGCGCGCCCAGGATACTAAGTCTTTAATGCAATGCCAAGACGAAAAGACATGCGCCCCGTTTTCCGTGAAACTTATCCCGAAGTCGCTAAACGGGAGATTGTCACAATTTTGAAATCATCGCCGGGTAGCCCTTTTTGTTGATAAGTATTGTCTAATGTACTTTATTTACATATTGATGCATTTTGAGAGATTAAATACTATGCAAATCTGTTAATTGTGAATAAATATGCTATTCGGCATCATGTACGAAATATTCATTACCAGGCCCCTCATTGCCGTAGTTTACCGTAGCTCTTTACAGGTCACGGCAATGATGTTAAAATCACGGTAATGAATATTTTAAAATGAATTGTGACTTTTCCGTATACTTCATAGAAGTTACTTAAAAAAAAATGGCATTTATGTGTTCCCAGGGTTGCATTGTTAACCCATAATTTATAATTTATAATAACTATTTCAGTTAAACATGGGGCATCCTAAAAGTTCAAGCTACGCTTCTATTCGATCCCCGGTCGGGGCAGATGTTTGTATGACGAATATGAATGTTTGTTCTCGGGTCTTGGATGTTTGATATGTATATAAGTATGTACTTATCCGTATACGTATGTTTATCCGTTGTCTAGTACCCATAGTACAGGCTTTGGCTAGTTTGGGACTAGGTCAATTGGTTTCAAATTGTCCCATGATATTTATTTATTTATATTATTAGTGAATACATTATTAAAGAAAACGAAGGATTGTATGCAATATAGTATAGAACAGGAACTCCAAGATACTTGCGAAGAAAGACGAAAATGAAATTGTAGGAATCAATCAATGACAGATAATTACTAAAACTTGACGTTAATTAGTGAGCACAGCAAATTTTGTATTAAAATTTTAGCTTTTTATTGCGAGTTTAAATCAAGAGACACCAATAGAGGAAGAAAACCAAGTAGAGCATTACTCTGATATTATAAAAAGAAGAAGCAAACAATAATAAGACAGCATAAGGTAAAGGTAGGAAGAAAGAATAAAAAAAATTGAATTTGATAGAAAGGCCAAACAAAATTGATTGCAAGAGGAAGTACTGTAGATTAATCAAGATGAGTACGTACATTTTGTAATTATCGTTTGTTAATCCTTACTTCTGTTTTTGTATTTGTGACTGATGAAGAGAATTTTTTATTTGTTTAAAGATTGTTAGAAAATCTTTAACCATCTTGGAAGTTCTGTTTTGCTGGATAAATTTTTGTAATGTAAGTTCCCTGATTACTCGAAGACGGCTAGACCGATTTGAAAAATATTTTTTTCCTTGAAAGGGTATACTTCGTAAGTGGTCCCATTGTCACCAAGTCAGGATGGGGTCGAGAACTAGCCTCAAATTTTACAGGCACGCATTATATGTTCCATACATTTTCTAAAGCGCAATTCAATTATTTGTGTCTGGTAGTCATCATCTCATGTTAATAAGGTGATAATGGAAGGTGCAACTCCTTATAACGGTTGCGAGTTGGAGGATAATTCTTTAAATGTCAAATAATCATAAAATAAGCGCTTCATGAAAAAAACATTTGACAAAAATAAAAACCGCATTAAAAAAAAACAAATAATCCTCTAAAGCCATCACTTTTATGGCCTAGCACAAATATGAAGTCGGTGATTCATTCAATGAATATCCCGCTAGCATCGCACCTACTACATATTTGTGCTAGGCTACAAAACTAATTACTTTAGAAGATTAATTTATGTTTTTTTTTTTCAAGACGGTTTTACTTTTTAAGACTTTTAATACATATGCCGTCAATAATTTTTTATTTTTTTATTTTTTATTTTTTAGGTAACAAACAGTCACAAAGTTAAGCATATAATACAAGACATTATAAAGTAAAGACCTGGAGTGCCATAACAATGAAAAAGTGTACATCGTTAAAAAATAGGAGCGGTCGTAAATAAATAAAGTTATTTAATCGTTATATTGTAGCATTATTTTACTTTTATGCTTGTCTGTGAAAAAAAGTATGAAAAATGTATCATCGCCGTGGCCTTTTTAAGCCTTACATTTCATTACCGTGAAGTGCTTTAATTACCGTAACCTTCCGTGTTTTTTGGGACTTGAAAACTTTAAAATAAAAGGCAAACAATACGTGCCTTTGCTTGTTTCTTGGGTAACTATTTGGCCGTAATAGATTTTCGTTCTCATTTTGGCAAAAAGACGAGATTTAAAAAAAAGTGAAAAATAAATTCAAATATTGCAAAGTCGTAGAATGACCGAGAAGACGTTGTTCGGTGGGTAATGTTAACGTTGTGGTTAGTTAGGTTAGACTTCACAGCCTAACCTAAAAACCCAACCCCTCCCCCCCTTCGTCGGATATTAGCCCAGGGTGCACCGGCCCAAACGCTACTCTTCCCTTTAAGATTAAGACTCTTAGAGGGAACCGTAACGCTCGAGCACACGAGGAGGTTATCCGACACGCACCCCTAAATAATCCTCTAAAGTTATGAGTTTTATGGCCTATCGCAAATATGAAGTCGGTAGGTACGGTGCGAGCGGAATATTCTTTCAATGAAGCACCGACTTCATATTTGTGCTAGGCCATAAAATCATGGCTATAGAGGATTGTTTTGTGTTTTTTTGAAGGAGGTTTTACTTTTTTGTTAAAATCACAATTTCATGTTTATTAATTCAAAGAATTATCCTCCAACTTCAAACCGTTAAGGCGTTGTACCTTCTATTACCAGCTCATCAACATGAGATGATGACTACCGGACGCAAATTAAATACTTGAATAGCTTTAGAAAATACATGAAATACGTAATGCGTGCCTATAAAATTTGAGGGTTGCCCTCGATTTCCCAGGGATCCCATCATCAGATCTTAACTTGGTGACAATGGGACCACCTCAGAAGTATACTCTTTCGAATAAAAAAAGAATCGAAATCGGTCCACAGTTGAGGGAGAAATCGGTGAACATACATTAAAAAAAAACCGGCCAAGTGCGAGTCGGACTCGCGCACGAGGGTTCCGTACAAAGACTTTAACGCTTTTCCCAGTGTTTTAAGAAGCCACTGTTAGCAGAGCCCTGCTCCTAAGCAAAATGTACGCAGTGTGGGGTCAACTTATATTGGTCTGCGAAGTCTACAGACAGACATAGAAATTTAAGATTTTGAGACTTTTCTGAGTGGTCGTGCTATAAGAGCTACCTTCGTACCAAATTTCAAGTTTCTAGGACAACTGGAAGTACCCTTTAGGTTATTGGATTTCGGCAATTTGTATGGAAATAACTGCATCTTTTGATTGCGTTGACTTAGAAAGTTGATTTTTTCACAGCTTCAAGGGACCGCAGGCTTGAATATTTGATATTAAATTTTTTTCGGCGTTGTTACTTTGCTCGGAGCGGACGTGTGTTTGGTTAATTTGCGGAATTAATTTTTCTAAATTATTTTGCTGTATTTTATTCGTTGTCCAGATTCTGTTAGAATCTCGGTACCTCCTTGTCCTTCTTGGGAGCCCTTCCATAACACCCGTCGGCCATATTGGACAGTGTCGGACCTCTCGCTCTGTGTGACGTTTGTGCGTGTTCGCAGTGACTGTATTCGATTGCTTTGAGGACAATTAGATAAAGAAAAAGTGACATTTGTTTTGTTTTGTTTGCACGTCTCACCGGGATCGATCTCGCGTTCGCGGCGTTGTAGGCGCATGCATTACCGCTCGGCCACGCGTAGTTGAGTGCCTGCGGCCGAATTTCGTAAACACCTTCGGACGCACCGATTGCAGGGAGCTGCCGTCGTGACCTTGGTTCTTATTGCTAAGCGCATAAGGTTTGGTTTCGGGGATGGTGTGCGTAGCTTGTAACCAACCGATTGAGACGGACTCTTTGATGAGATGCATCGAGTGTGGCGGGACCTACCATCTACACTGCTTAGGGCTATTGCCTAGCCTTTCAAAAGAAAATGATGCAGTAATGGCTAACTCATGGCTTTGCTCGTTCTGTACGTCTGTGAATACTCGTCGTCGAAGAAACGACTTCACCCCGGTTCTAAGCACAGTGCCTCGAGCCCTGATCGACGACTCGGTTATGTCTTGCGACGGCACGTTGGACGAGTCTCAAATAGCGGACGATACTCACGGTAGCACCGGGCCGGATGACGGCGCGGGTTTATGTACGCCTCCTAACACTTACCAGCCAACTAAGGACCCTTCATCGTCGGTGGCCGCTCAACACGCTGAATTACTGAATAGTATTCTGCACAAAGTATCCGAACTGCAGACACAGTTTTCTGCTATTCATACAATAAAGGCCGATATAAACCAGGTAAAGTTGGATGTGGCAGAATTGCGAAGTGGCCTGGATTCGAGACTGGACGAGATGTCCGGACGGATTGATGCCATCGAGACCCAGTTGTCTGGTTTCGAACAGTGCAGGGCCGAGGTTGAGGACCTAAAAAAGGCTGTGAGTGGCGTTATGGTTGACATGCGCAACAATGAACAGTGGGTTAGACGTTCCAACATTCAAATAAATGGAGTACCTGAATCCAGTGGCGAAAACTTGTTTACAATTGTGAACTCTCTGGCAAGATTGAGTGGATACCCTTTGAATGTTGCGACCGATATAGACTTTGTGACTCGCGTCGCCGTGAGGAACGATCAGGACAACAGGAGACCGAAACCTATTATTGTTAAATTGCAAGCTCGCTACAAAAAAGATGATTTCATCTCATCCCTACGCAAAATAAAGAATTTAAAGGCATCCAACCTCGGGTTCATCGGAAATGAGAATCGAATTTATATAAATGACCATCTGTCCAGTTATAACAAGTACCTACTTAGGGAGGCTCAACTGAGGAAGACGCAGAAGCAGTACGAGCATTGCTGGGTTCGGAACTGTACTATAATGGTTCGGAAGGCAGACAAGTCTCCTATTTTGTACATAACTTCTGAGGATGCTTTAAACAAAATAACATAAGAGTTGGACTAGCCGTGTTTTCTTACTGCTTTTTTCGATATTGTTACCGTTCTCTTGTTGTTAAAACTTTTTTGGCCTACAGAAGGAAGACATTTTGCTTATTTTATCAGAAATTTGTTTTGTGTATGCCTCTTTGTTGTAAGACTATAAATTCGTTACGTATTTACACATATTTTGCGAAATTCTCTTTAAATCTTGGTATGAAAATATTTTACAATATTCGTTCAATTATCGTAATTATCCTCAGTGTTACCTATATCATACTTATTATAAAAACAAACTTCGATGTCACTTAATATTTACTATCAAAATGCACGTGGACTCCGGACTAAGACTTCTGAGTTTTCGTTAAGCGTTTTAAATTCTAATTATGACCTTATATGTATTTCTGAAACCTGGTTAGTGCCTGGTATTTTTGATTCCGAACTGTTTGATGCGCGCTATAATGTCTACAGAACGGATCGAGATGGCGAGCGAGTGGGGATGAGCAGAGGGGGCGGCACGCTCATAGCGATGCGCCGCGGGCTGCGGGCCGACTTGCGCGGCGCGCGCCCCGTGGTCGCCCTGCCGGACGCCGACGTTACGAGTGTTGATGTTTATACTTCTCAGGGTCCCATTAGCAAGAGATTGAGATTATTTACGTGTTACTTCCCCCAAAGTAGGCATCAAAAAGATTCCCAGTTGTTATTTTTCGAATTTTTGTCAAATTTACATACTGATTTCCCCGATGATTATTTTCTTGTCTTGGGAGATTTTAATGTTGGGGAGGCCGTATGGACTCCAGCTGGTCATGGGTCTCATAGTTTAAAATTGGAAAACCCCGATTTCAGTCATCTTACTATGCAATTGTCGGCTTTTTTGCACTTTACCAATTGGCATCAATTTAATCACATCTCTAATAAAAATGGTAGACATTTGGACTTGGTTCTGTCTAATAATTGCAGATGTGAAGTAGCGAGTGCGGACCCATTCGTGCCGATTGATGCGCATCACCCGGTATTTTGTGTTACTATTGATGTTGCGTCAATGGAGCGTCACTTATTGCCTGCGCCGCGTATTGTCCGTAAATTTTTTGCTGCCGACTATGACCTAATTAATTCAAAACTAGATCAAGTTGACTGGGAATCGCATTTGGCTTGTAGACCCATTGAGGCGGCTGTTGATAACTTTTATTCTATTGTCAACGAAATAATTGACGAGTTGGTTCCTACTAAAAATATCACAACTGGCGATAGCAGGTTTCCCGTCTGGTACTCTCACCGTCTAATTAGTTTAATAAGAAAAAAAAATAAGAAACATATAAAATGGAAAGTATATGCTAGACCATCAGACTACGACGCATTCTCTTATTTACGGTCTAAAATTAAAATAATATCAGTTTCTTGTTATAACTCATACCTATCGAAGGCTGAAAGAAATATTAAATTTAACTCTAAGTCTTTTTGGTCGTTCATAAAATCGAAAACAAACAGCAATAGTCTCCCCGACAGTATGTATTTGGGTAATAGTACAGCTACAGAGGGCCAACACGTGGCCAACTTATTCAGCGAGTTCTTTCAGTCAGTTTTTGAACCGACTGGGAGTTTTGCTGATACGTTCGAGCCCAGTAACAATTCGATAATCGGCGCTATCAGTAACATCCAAATAACTGTACCAATGGTAGAAAAATATTTAAGAACTTTAAATGAATCGAAGGGTAGTGGCCCTGATGGTATCCATCCTGTATTCTTGAAGCGCTGTAGTGGGAGTCTTGCTGCACCTGTGTGCTTATTGTTTAAATGCTCATTATCTAGTGGGACGTTACCTGAACTCTGGAAAAGATCTATTGTTATCCCTATATTTAAATGTGGCGATAAACATGATGTTAGAAATTATCGTGGGATATCTAAATTATCTATCTTGCCCAAACTATTAGAAAAAATTATTTATGATACTTTATACCCAACAGTGCGACCGGTACTGATAACTCAGCAACATGGCTTCATCAATAACCGTTCTACAGAGTCGAACCTATGTGAACTGCTGGATTATGTCTTAAGTGCAATGGGCAGGAACTGTCAGGTGGATGCTATCTATACAGATTACTCTAAGGCATTTGATAAAATATCTCATTCAGTATTATTAAAGAAAATTGAACATTTGGGTATACATGGAGATTTACTTCGATGGATCACATCCTATTTAAGGGATAGAACTCAAGCTGTTACTGTTAAGGGGCATACCTCTAGTTTCGTCCCAGTAACCTCCGGCGTTCCCCAAGGATCACATTTGGGTCCATTATTGTTTAATATTTATATTAATGATGTCATAAGCTGTTTTTTGCATTCCAAAGTGTTGTTATATGCTGACGATACAAAGATATTTACTATTGTACGGTCCGAGATAGATTGTGTTGAATTACAGGGTGATCTGGATAGATTGAGTAGTTATTGTTTAAGGAATAAACTTCAATTGAATATTGAAAAGTGTTCAGTAATAACTTTCTCTCGTAAACAGTGCCCTATTCAATTTACTTATTCGATTGGGGGCCAATCACTTAAAAGGGTTAATGAGGTTAAGGATTTAGGTATAGTAATTGACAGTGAGGTTCAATTGACATCTCATGTTGCAAAAATCACCTCAAAAGCTTACAGAATGCTGGGATTTATTTTTAGACAGAGCAAGGACTTTAAAGACCCCCGTACTTTAATTCTTTTATTCAATGCCTTTGTCAGGTCGCATCTAGAATACGCATCAATGGTCTGGAGTCCACATTTTGCAGTGCATATTGATTCAATTGAACGGATACAAAATAAATTTATGAAACGAATGAATTATAAATTTAAGCACTTTACATGTGACAATATTGAATCTCTCGAACTACGACGAGAAAAAAGGGACGTAATATTTATATATAAACTACTGAATAATATTATTGACTCACAAGATCTTTTATGCAAAGTCTCATTTAGATGTCCGAGTTTTCGAACCCGGTCTACGCACCTGTTTGCAGTCCCTCTCAGTCGTACCAAGTATGTAGGTAATAAATGCTTGGCGAGAGCGTGTAGAATTTATAATGGCAAATATTCGCATATCGACCTATTTCATCTAAATCACAGTAGATTTGTTTCTGCAGTCAAAGAGGAAAATAGTGGCAGAAGTAAAAAGCAAAATAAATAAAAGGATAATGTTGATAACAGTGAAAAATAATAAACAGATGTATATTTGGTGTACTTTCTGAGCAAACTAATGTATAAACTATAAGTGGAAACTCTTGTGGCTTATGTATTAACTTTAAGAGCTGACTATTTGTGTTATCTATGCTGTTTGTTTCCCATTGCAATAAATAAAAATAAAAAAAATAATAATTTCAGCATGCTACCTCCACGCGTTTCAGAGAAAAAGGATCTTGACAGACAGACAGACAGACCGACAACAAAATGATCCTACAAGGGTTCCGTTTTTTCCTTTTGAGGTACGGAACCCTAAAAACAGTGGAACGTAGAACCTCCTTCATTTTTGAAGTCGGATAAAACGGCGCGTGTTCAAATCCATTAAGATAAATTTTAAACGATATACCTATCGGTAACCATACCTACATATTATAAAGTAGCGAAGCGAAATGACCAAGCCGTGACCCATTCGGTTAATCGCGCCCGCGCCCGCTCGCGCCGGCCGATAACGACGTGTTCAAAAACAATGACTCCCGGGTAACCCGCGACATTGATAACAAGCACGCCCTGTCAATGTTACTTCAACATTCTTTTATTTATTACCCTACTTACTCATTTTGTCAAAAACTTAAACTAGTGGCTCTGTGAGCTGTAGACCTCGCGAGCTAATTTTTGATTATTTTTAACTCCCGACGCAAAAATAGGGATGTTATAAGTTTGACGTCTATTTGAGTTTGTGTGTCAGTCTGTGGCACCGTAGCTCTTAAACGGTTGGACCGATTTGAAAGCAGGTTTTCTAACGATGGTTCTCAGACATGTTTTATCAAGATCAGTTCAGTCGTTTTTGAGATATTACATTTTGAAATTAAAGTGTCGGGGGGTTTTTGTCAAGTTCACATTTAAAACGTGTGAGCCCGTTGATGTCTTCAGTATAAGTTCGGGAACCAGAATCTGGAAGCCCGTTTAAATATATTTGATAATGTAAAAAGTGATAAAAAAAATGAAATAAAAAAACCCAACGTAAAAAACCTATAAAAAGTAAAAAAAATATGGGCCTGGTCCTTTAATTAGGAACTATGTTTAACTTTTGCGCAGTCGGGTGCCGTACCTAACCTACGGAGGGCCTATACTTACAAACACAAAAAGACGGTACCCGACTGCGCAAAAGTTAACAGTTCCTAATTAAAGGACTAGGCCCAGAAATTTTATTTTTTTAATTTTCATGCGTTTTTTTATTAGTATTTTTTTTTAAAGAAACGAATCGAAAAAAAACGTCCTAAAAATTTCACGAAAATCCGCTAAGAAATGCGACCTGTAGAGAACAGCTGGACAGATGTACAGACGGCGAACAGACGAAAATACGAAAGCTGAAACAGAGACGCTTCGCTCGCTCGGTCAATTAATGTAATCTTCTAGGCGATTCCCGGGAATCCCAAGACTTTTACAAGGATTAGCTTGTATTATTCCTGGCTACTGATATGCCTTCCAGAAACGTTGTTTGAATATTACGAAGAGACACGCATACAAAATTACAAATTAAATCGCAATTATTTATCATCAATTGACATGACCACTGACTATTCTCTGCTTCCTATAAACAAAACTGATAATAAATAGATAGGTTCGGAAAAATCATTTAATGTATTCAATAGGAACCGTATTAACATCACGGTGGAAAATATGTCTTGGCTCTCTGTTTGGAAACTGATATGTGCTAGTGTAGAGTTCGTCGCGCATGACATGATTCACGACTTATCAGAATATAATAACAAAAAAAATAAGCCCCGAACTATCTACAATGATTCCAAATTGGAGCTATGTGTAAAAAAACTTTAGTATTACATTTTTGCATGGCTTTTAGGCCTATTGAAAATATTTCGCATATCTTCGAGCCTAGCTAGGCGCTGAAAAGTTTGCATGACAATGACAACCTTAAGAAAATACCTATAACGCTTATTTACATTCACTACTAAACCGTGGTAGCCCGGTAGCCTAGGTTTTTGAATCAGCAACTTCTGTTTTTCGGAATGTAGGTATGTGCTAATTTACGTTTGTATTTAATCATTAGTTTTTCGGTGAAGGGAAACATCGTGAGGAAATAACTAGCACTCTTCTGCATAGACATTATTTTCAATGGTGTGTGTGAAGATTCCTATCCGTACTGGGCCCATGTGAAAACTATAGCCCAGGCCCTCTCAGTCTGAGAGGGGGCCAGTGCCCAGCAGGGAGACGTTAATAGACTGCTGGTGATGTAATGTGTGTAACTAGTATAATTTATTTGTGTTCAAGTTCCTTGTTTAAGTACTTCAACTGATTAAATAAAATAAAAATTCAAGACCCGTCTTAAATCCCTTAAGTTCCTAAATTCCAATTTTCAGCCCTCTTACTATAAAACTGAGAAAATCTATGCTCATACATTCTTCTCTTTTACCCGACTGCGAAACGCAAAGGAGGGTAATGTGTTTATCAGCCTATGAATGTATGTATTTATCATGAGGTTTTCGGTGGAGGAAAACATTGTGAGGAAACCTGTAAATTCTTGCGAAGCTATTAATTATGTGTGAAGTTCCCAATCCGCGTTGGGCCCACGTGGGAAGTATAACCCAAGCACTCCCATTAATAAATAAATAAATAAATCTCTCTGTCTGCCTGTCCGCCCGCGGCCTAGCTCAGAGACTATTGGTACTTCAAAGCTGTAATTTTGCATAGGTATACATATTAATTAGGCCGAGAAAGTGCTATTGTCTGGACAGAGATTTAAAAGTACCAGGACAGCAGCAACGCGAGGTGGTGATGTAACGTTGCACTTCAACTGAGTTTAAGTAAACACACAGGGTTTATGCACTCCTATTTTCTTGAAATTAATTATGTAATGAAATCTGTATTTAAATTCGTTAATTTTTAATATGCGGTTTAGTGAGCACGTCAGCACTTTACGGCGGTCCGGGGGGAAGAGATTGCGTTGCGTTAATTTTCAACCATTGGCCGAAAATCATTAATTTAGTGATTTTTACTTTATAAATACTTTCCATACACAACTTCATTTTCTTTTTCACCACGTTAGAGGTGGAATTATCAAAAATGCTGAAATACTTATAAATTATCATGACACTCGGGACTTAATCGCGTAAAAAAAAACATATATTTAAATTTGTATACATAATATTACATTACATTTTTGATAATGTGTGAAAATCGCGAAAGTTTAAATCAACACGTATAAATTATTTTTCAATTGTCAACCTAAACACAAAATTTTAAGATCCTAACTTCAAAATACACGAACTGTCGTAGAAACTTTCATCCCCTATTTCCTCTTCAGGGGTGGAATTTCCAAAAATCTTTCGTTAGTGGATAAACCGTGGCAATTTCGAAAAATCCCGTCTTATTTACATCTACAATTCTCAAGGAATATTATCTGTAAACTTTCAAGTCTATATAACCACTATATAGTCAGTTATCAGTTATTATGAAAATAATACTGTTTGTTCTTTATCCCGTGGGAATTTCGGAAAATCCTGAAAACGGTTTTTAGCTGTTATTACCTACTTGCATGCCATATTTGGAGCCTCTAATAATTACAGTTACGGAGATAGAGCCACTTTGATTCGAAAATATAAATCCCATTTACTCCCTATCCCGTGGGAATTTCGAAAAATCCTTCCTTAGTGTACCTCTATGAGATACATGTATGCCAAATTTCAAGTCTCTAGCACCAGTGGCTTAGGCTGTGCGCTGTCTGTCAGTCAGAAGACGGTCATGGTGCTGTTTTATAGGTATAAAAAATAAAAATAGATATAATACGGGTGTAACGGTAACGGTAAGTATTTGACCCTAAAACCATGAGGTGAAATTTAACTATTAGGTAAGCATATCAGAAAATGCAATATAAATAAGACTTGCGTAAGAATAAGTATTTGTATTTTTAAATTTTTCCTGATATTGATAGGTACCTACGCAATAAATTTAAGGGGGAAAAAAATAAAACAGACGTCACGAATCAGTAATTCGTAATTATGGTCATGCTTCCGTTACACATCTGTTATCAACTGTCGAGCCTTTGCTATGTTTACTAATATTTTTCATTGATTGATCATTACGCTGTTATCTTTTATTATTAGTTGTGAAGAACAGTGAGGACAGAACATAAACGGCCGTGACGTATGTGTATTATGATTGCGAGGAACTGACATGTTTTTATTATGCAATTAATCAATAGTCGTAGCGTATATAGACAATCAAAACAATGGATAAATAAAATATGACGCTAAACAATTCGGCTAGGTAGTACATCAGCATGATGAAAGTGTGCCTACATGATGCGTCATTGAAGATGTTCTACAGCTACTACGCTATAGACAAACAATCAAAAAATCTTATAAGTAGAGACCGGGTAATAAAACATTATGGTAACGCCTATACCAAAACATGACCGAAAATACTGTTTAAGGGTTATCTTTCATTGGAATCTAACAGCCATGTAAAGAAATATATGGGCGACCGACAATAATTGAATTTGTCTATGGCCCAAGGAATGGGAAAGTGAAATCTTATTAATTTAAGTACCTATTCTCATAGTTTGTATTGTCATGGTTATGTTAAAATCATTAAATTCAAGTAGTTTAATCAAATGCAAAACGGCTTCATTACAATCATAACAAATCATCACGTACACCTAACTGTACTGAATATAATATAACCTCTTTATAAAACCAACCCATGAAATACATAAAAAAAACAAGTCCCACAGCGCAGTCCTTCCACCGCAAAAAGTCGTGAGATCTCATGTGCACAACCAAGTCCGTTATTTTAGATAGAGTCTATGGAAGCACCTGTAGGTACAACACCTCAGTAATAATTATAAACTGTTGCCTCTGTCTAATTAGTTACCTATCAACATTTATAGTGAAGTGACCGCATCAATATTAGACATCTTATTTCTATAATAATAATACTGACTTGGCACTCGCACAACGACATAATTATATTACATTATTTATATTATATGCAATTATAACTCTCTATCATTTCTACTGTTTTAGTAAGTCTGCAAGTGCACTTAAGATTTATTTTAAATAGTAGATTATGTCGAGTCAATATTATTTATTATAGAAATGCGAACCGCTGAAGATGTCGTGCCCCCAGATAATTTTAATATCTAACAGTGAACATAAAAACAACAAAAATTCAATAAGTAATCAAAGTTGAAAAATCACCCACATTTTAATTTAACAGTTCAATATCTCAAAAACGGCTGTCTCGATTTTGATGAAACCTTATAACTAAGATTTCGATTTAAAAAAACGCGTCTAAATAGGTTCCTCCGTTTGGGAGCTATGATGCCACAAACAGATACACAGATATACCTATACACTGATACACAGATAAAACTTATATTCAAACACCCTTCTTTTTGCGTCGGGGGTTAAAAATGATCGTGTGAGTTTGACAAATACCTCAAATTATCGTCTTCCAAATATTTTAATTAATTATAGATCCTTCAACAGATATTTAGTGTGGACGTTATTGTTAAAAACAACGGTGTTTTTTTCTTTGACAAAGTCAAAGAGTTACATGTATGCAGGTACTGTTTGTATGAAGCTCTCCTAGTAGAGTTTAGGAACAGAAGCTTTGTTCGAAGAATGTTAAAAAGCTGCTATTACTAAGTATTTAAAACCGCTTTTTTTTTTCAAATTTGTAAAGCAAGGTGAGTTACAAGTTTGATACAACGAGAAGTTACCGATGGTAACTCCATTTAAGGCAAATGACATCAAATTACAATAAGGTATTAGGTCTAGAAATATACCTACTTAATGTGAATATTTTTTTGGAGAAAAATAAAGTAAAAAAAATGCTGTTTCTTTTACACTTTTAAATTGAATCCAAACTTTTTGGCAGCGGTCACAGGCCTCTAGAATGGACTAAGAATACTTAGAATATAGAAATGCCGACTCGGCAAGGCGGCCGGCGGCGGACGTGGTAACTCTTCTATAGAATTGCGTCATATCGGATCCGATAGACGCTAATAAAATATTGAATTAGTCTTTTAGCATTAAATGAAATCTCGAAAACATTTTGCATCAGATGAGTAAAATATAATCCACATGTTATTATAGGACAGCAATTTATCAATTTTACTTTTAACTTCTTGCTATGTTCGTACCTATCTGGCTGACACTGCTCGCGACCATGAACTTTGCTCAAAATATTTAATATAATGTAAACAAATAGCGCGGGTTTATTGGCCAGTACAATCCACACATTCAAAGAACATCACAGGGAAAATTTACTGCAATGACTAGTTTGTTTTTCCAAATATCTATTGGTGATAACGACGATATAATATCGGATGTTGACGCGGGCGTTGTTTGGCGTCTCACACGCAATCTTTAGGGAGGGTTCGTTCACCGTCTACGTCATACATGAATCGACATAACTTTGATATCGGAAAGATGTCAAAATAGTATGCATATTGTGAAAGATATTGTTCTTAAACAATAACATTTAAGAGATGAAATTAATCTAGAATGTTCAATCTCTTAGCTACAACACGGGGACACGAAAAAGCGCATAGGATGCCCATAAATAATAATTATTTAACCTAAGTAGGTACCACGTGCAACTTTTTGTATTATTACATTTCTCGTAGAATTTTCTACAAATTTAATAAGAACACGTTTTGAACAGCACTGTCAAATCTTAGTTAAGTACCTATCCGATTATTATTCGGATGAATGATGCCTAATGAATGAATTTAGCTACACGGCCATGCCTTTAAGTAATATAAAATAAAAACTCTAAATTAAAAACAGTTAATTTGCTCACCCGCAAATCACGCGATTCAACACATGTCACCCAGACCCAACTATCACCACTCACTATACGTTGCGCGTTTCGGAACTCGCGAGGTGGTGATGTAACGTTGCACTTCAACTGAGTTTAAGTAAACACACAGGGTTTATGCACTCCTATTTTCTTGAAATTAATTATGTAATGAAATCTGTATTTAAATTCGTTAATTTTTAATATGCGGTTTAGTGAGCACGTCAGCACTTTACGGCGGTCCGGGGGGAAGAGATTGCGTTGCGTTAATTTTCAACCATTGGCCGAAAATCATTAATTTAGTGATTTTTACTTTATAAATACTTTCCATACACAACTTCATTTTCTTTTTCACCACGTTAGAGGTGGAATTATCAAAAATGCTGAAATACTTATAAATTATCATGACACTCGGGACTTAATCGCGTAAAAAAAAACATATATTTAAATTTGTATACATAATATTACATTACATTTTTGATAATGTGTGAAAATCGCGAAAGTTTAAATCAACACGTATAAATTATTTTTCAATTGTCAACCTAAACACAAAATTTTAAGATCCTAACTTCAAAATACACGAACTGTCGTAGAAACTTTCATCCCCTATTTCCTCTTCAGGGGTGGAATTTCCAAAAATCTTTCGTTAGTGGATAAACCGTGGCAATTTCGAAAAATCCCGTCTTATTTACATCTACAATTCTCAAGGAATATTATCTGTAAACTTTCAAGTCTATATAACCACTATATAGTCAGTTATCAGTTATTATGAAAATAATACTGTTTGTTCTTTATCCCGTGGGAATTTCGGAAAATCCTGAAAACGGTTTTTAGCTGTTATTACCTACTTGCATGCCATATTTGGAGCCTCTAATAATTACAGTTACGGAGATAGAGCCACTTTGATTCGAAAATATAAATCCCATTTACTCCCTATCCCGTGGGAATTTCGAAAAATCCTTCCTTAGTGTACCTCTATGAGATACATGTATGCCAAATTTCAAGTCTCTAGCACCAGTGGCTTAGGCTGTGCGCTGTCTGTCAGTCAGAAGACGGTCATGGTGCTGTTTTATAGGTATAAAAAATAAAAATAGATATAATACGGGTGTAACGGTAACGGTAAGTATTTGACCCTAAAACCATGAGGTGAAATTTAACTATTAGGTAAGCATATCAGAAATTGCAATATAAATAAGACTTGCGTAAGAATAAGTATTTGTATTTTTAAATTTTTCCTGATATTGATAGGTACCTACGCAATAAATTTAAGGGGGAAAAAAATAAAACAGACGTCACGAATCAGTAATTCGTAATTATGGTCATGCTTCCGTTACACATCTGTTATCAACTGTCGAGCCTTTGCTATGTTTACTAATATTTTTCATTGATTGATCATTACGCTGTTATCTTTTATTATTAGTTGTGAAGAACAGTGAGGACAGAACATAAACGGCCGTGACGTATGTGTATTATGATTGCGAGGAACTGACATGTTTTTATTATGCAATTAATCAATAGTCGTAGCGTATATAGACAATCAAAACAATGGATAAATAAAATATGACGCTAAACAATTCGGCTAGGTAGTACATCAGCATGATGAAAGTGTGCCTACATGATGCGTCATTGAAGATGTTCTACAGCTACTACGCTATAGACAAACAATCAAAAAATCTTATAAGTAGAGACCGGGTAATAAAACATTATGGTAACGCCTATACCAAAACATGACCGAAAATACTGTTTAAGGGTTATCTTTCATTGGAATCTAACAGCCATGTAAAGAAATATATGGGCGACCGACAATAATTGAATTTGTCTATGGCCCAAGGAATGGGAAAGTGAAATCTTATTAATTTAAGTACCTATTCTCATAGTTTGTATTGTCATGGTTATGTTAAAATCATTAAATTCAAGTAGTTTAATCAAATGCAAAACGGCTTCATTACAATCATAAGAAATCATCACGTACACCTAACTGTACTGAATATAATATAACCTCTTTATAAAACCAACCCATGAAATACATAAAAAAAACAAGTCCCACAGCGCAGTCCTTCCACCGCAAAAAGTCGTGAGATCTCATGTGCACAACCAAGTCCGTTATTTTAGATAGTCTATGGAAGCACCTGTAGGTACAACACCTCAGTAATAATTATAAACTGTTGCCTCTGTCTAATTAGTTACCTATCAACATTTATAGTGAAGTGACCGCATCAATATTAGACATCTTATTTCTATAATAATAATACTGACTTGGCACTCGCACAACGACATAATTATATTACATTATTTATATTATATGCAATTATAACTCTCTATCATTTCTACTGTTTTAGTAAGTCTGCAAGTGCACTTAAGATTTATTTTAAATAGTAGATTATGTCGAGTCAATATTATTTATTATAGAAATGCGAACCGCTGAAGATGTCGTGCCCCCAGATAATTTTAATATCTAACAGTGAACATAAAAACAACAAAAATTCAATAAGTAATCAAAGTTGAAAAATCACCCACATTTTAATTTAACAGTTCAATATCTCAAAAACGGCTGTCTCGATTTTGATGAAACCTTATAACTAAGATTTCGATTTAAAAAAACGCGTCTAAATAGGTTCCTCCGTTTGGGAGCTATGATGCCACAAACAGATACACAGATATACCTATACACTGATACACAGATAAAACTTATATTCAAACACCCTTCTTTTTGCGTCGGGGGTTAAAAATGATCGTGTGAGTTTGACAAATACCTCAAATTATCGTCTTCCAAATATTTTAATTAATTATAGATCCTTCAACAGATATTTAGTGTGGACGTTATTGTTAAAAACAACGGTGTTTTTTTCTTTGACAAAGTCAAAGAGTTACATGTATGCAGGTACTGTTTGTATGAAGCTCTCCTAGTAGAGTTTAGGAACAGAAGCTTTGTTCGAAGAATGTTAAAAAGCTGCTATTACTAAGTATTTAAAACCGCTTTTTTTTTTCAAATTTGTAAAGCAAGGTGAGTTACAAGTTTGATACAACGAGAAGTTACCGATGGTAACTCCATTTAAGGCAAATGACATCAAATTACAATAAGGTATTAGGTCTAGAAATATACCTACTTAATGTGAATATTTTTTTGGAGAAAAATAAAGTAAAAAAAATGCTGTTTCTTTTACACTTTTAAATTGAATCCAAACTTTTTGGCAGCGGTCACAGGCCTCTAGAATGGACTAAGAATACTTAGAATATAGAAATGCCGACTCGGCAAGGCGGCCGGCGGCGGACGTGGTAACTCTTCTATAGAATTGCGTCATATCGGATCCGATAGACGCTAATAAAATATTGAATTAGTCTTTTAGCATTAAATGAAATCTCGAAAACATTTTGCATCAGATGAGTAAAATATAATCCACATGTTATTATAGGACAGCAATTTATCAATTTTACTTTTAACTTCTTGCTATGTTCGTACCTATCTGGCTGACACTGCTCGCGACCATGAACTTTGCTCAAAATATTTAATATAATGTAAACAAATAGCGCGGGTTTATTGGCCAGTACAATCCACACATTCAAAGAACATCACAGGGAAAATTTACTGCAATGACTAGTTTGTTTTTCCAAATATCTATTGGTGATAACGACGATATAATATCGGATGTTGACGCGGGCGTTGTTTGGCGTCTCACACGCAATCTTTAGGGAGGGTTCGTTCACCGTCTACGTCATACATGAATCGACATAACTTTGATATCGGAAAGATGTCAAAATAGTATGCATATTGTGAAAGATATTGTTCTTAAACAATAACATTTAAGAGATGAAATTAATCTAGAATGTTCAATCTCTTAGCTACAACACGGGGACACGAAAAAGCGCATAGGATGCCCATAAATAATAATTATTTAACCTAAGTAGGTACCACGTGCAACTTTTTGTATTATTACATTTCTCGTAGAATTTTCTACAAATTTAATAAGAACACGTTTTGAACAGCACTGTCAAATCTTAGTTAAGTACCTATCCGATTATTATTCGGATGAATGATGCCTAATGAATGAATTTAGCTACACGGCCATGCCTTTAAGTAATATAAAATAAAAACTCTAAATTAAAAACAGTTAATTTGCTCACCCGCAAATCACGCGATTCAACACATGTCACCCAGACCCAACTATCACCACTCACTATACGTTGCGCGTTTCGGAACTCGCGAGGTGGTGATGTAACGTTGCACTTCAACTGAGTTTAAGTAAACACACAGGGTTTATGCACTCCTATTTTCTTGAAATTAATTATGTAATGAAATCTGTATTTAAATTCGTTAATTTTTAATATGCGGTTTAGTGAGCACGTCAGCACTTTACGGCGGTCCGGGGGGAAGAGATTGCGTTGCGTTAATTTTCAACCATTGGCCGAAAATCATTAATTTAGTGATTTTTACTTTATAAATACTTTCCATACACAACTTCATTTTCTTTTTCACCACGTTAGAGGTGGAATTATCAAAAATGCTGAAATACTTATAAATTATCATGACACTCGGGACTTAATCGCGTAAAAAAAAACATATATTTAAATTTGTATACATAATATTACATTACATTTTTGATAATGTGTGAAAATCGCGAAAGTTTAAATCAACACGTATAAATTATTTTTCAATTGTCAACCTAAACACAAAATTTTAAGATCCTAACTTCAAAATACACGAACTGTCGTAGAAACTTTCATCCCCTATTTCCTCTTCAGGGGTGGAATTTCCAAAAATCTTTCGTTAGTGGATAAACCGTGGCAATTTCGAAAAATCCCGTCTTATTTACATCTACAATTCTCAAGGAATATTATCTGTAAACTTTCAAGTCTATATAACCACTATATAGTCAGTTATCAGTTATTATGAAAATAATACTGTTTGTTCTTTATCCCGTGGGAATTTCGGAAAATCCTGAAAACGGTTTTTAGCTGTTATTACCTACTTGCATGCCATATTTGGAGCCTCTAATAATTACAGTTACGGAGATAGAGCCACTTTGATTCGAAAATATAAATCCCATTTACTCCCTATCCCGTGGGAATTTCGAAAAATCCTTCCTTAGTGTACCTCTATGAGATACATGTATGCCAAATTTCAAGTCTCTAGCACCAGTGGCTTAGGCTGTGCGCTGTCTGTCAGTCAGAAGACGGTCATGGTGCTGTTTTATAGGTATAAAAAATAAAAATAGATATAATACGGGTGTAACGGTAACGGTAAGTATTTGACCCTAAAACCATGAGGTGAAATTTAACTATTAGGTAAGCATATCAGAAATTGCAATATAAATAAGACTTGCGTAAGAATAAGTATTTGTATTTTTAAATTTTTCCTGATATTGATAGGTACCTACGCAATAAATTTAAGGGGGAAAAAAATAAAACAGACGTCACGAATCAGTAATTCGTAATTATGGTCATGCTTCCGTTACACATCTGTTATCAACTGTCGAGCCTTTGCTATGTTTACTAATATTTTTCATTGATTGATCATTACGCTGTTATCTTTTATTATTAGTTGTGAAGAACAGTGAGGACAGAACATAAACGGCCGTGACGTATGTGTATTATGATTGCGAGGAACTGACATGTTTTTATTATGCAATTAATCAATAGTCGTAGCGTATATAGACAATCAAAACAATGGATAAATAAAATATGACGCTAAACAATTCGGCTAGGTAGTACATCAGCATGATGAAAGTGTGCCTACATGATGCGTCATTGAAGATGTTCTACAGCTACTACGCTATAGACAAACAATCAAAAAATCTTATAAGTAGAGACCGGGTAATAAAACATTATGGTAACGCCTATACCAAAACATGACCGAAAATACTGTTTAAGGGTTATCTTTCATTGGAATCTAACAGCCATGTAAAGAAATATATGGGCGACCGACAATAATTGAATTTGTCTATGGCCCAAGGAATGGGAAAGTGAAATCTTATTAATTTAAGTACCTATTCTCATAGTTTGTATTGTCATGGTTATGTTAAAATCATTAAATTCAAGTAGTTTAATCAAATGCAAAACGGCTTCATTACAATCATAAGAAATCATCACGTACACCTAACTGTACTGAATATAATATAACCTCTTTATAAAACCAACCCATGAAATACATAAAAAAAACAAGTCCCACAGCGCAGTCCTTCCACCGCAAAAAGTCGTGAGATCTCATGTGCACAACCAAGTCCGTTATTTTAGATAGTCTATGGAAGCACCTGTAGGTACAACACCTCAGTAATAATTATAAACTGTTGCCTCTGTCTAATTAGTTACCTATCAACATTTATAGTGAAGTGACCGCATCAATATTAGACATCTTATTTCTATAATAATAATACTGACTTGGCACTCGCACAACGACATAATTATATTACATTATTTATATTATATGCAATTATAACTCTCTATCATTTCTACTGTTTTAGTAAGTCTGCAAGTGCACTTAAGATTTATTTTAAATAGTAGATTATGTCGAGTCAATATTATTTATTATAGAAATGCGAACCGCTGAAGATGTCGTGCCCCCAGATAATTTTAATATCTAACAGTGAACATAAAAACAACAAAAATTCAATAAGTAATCAAAGTTGAAAAATCACCCACATTTTAATTTAACAGTTCAATATCTCAAAAACGGCTGTCTCGATTTTGATGAAACCTTATAACTAAGATTTCGATTTAAAAAAACGCGTCTAAATAGGTTCCTCCGTTTGGGAGCTATGATGCCACAAACAGATACACAGATATACCTATACACTGATACACAGATAAAACTTATATTCAAACACCCTTCTTTTTGCGTCGGGGGTTAAAAATGATCGTGTGAGTTTGACAAATACCTCAAATTATCGTCTTCCAAATATTTTAATTAATTATAGATCCTTCAACAGATATTTAGTGTGGACGTTATTGTTAAAAACAACGGTGTTTTTTTCTTTGACAAAGTCAAAGAGTTACATGTATGCAGGTACTGTTTGTATGAAGCTCTCCTAGTAGAGTTTAGGAACAGAAGCTTTGTTCGAAGAATGTTAAAAAGCTGCTATTACTAAGTATTTAAAACCGCTTTTTTTTTTCAAATTTGTAAAGCAAGGTGAGTTACAAGTTTGATACAACGAGAAGTTACCGATGGTAACTCCATTTAAGGCAAATGACATCAAATTACAATAAGGTATTAGGTCTAGAAATATACCTACTTAATGTGAATATTTTTTTGGAGAAAAATAAAGTAAAAAAAATGCTGTTTCTTTTACACTTTTAAATTGAATCCAAACTTTTTGGCAGCGGTCACAGGCCTCTAGAATGGACTAAGAATACTTAGAATATAGAAATGCCGACTCGGCAAGGCGGCCGGCGGCGGACGTGGTAACTCTTCTATAGAATTGCGTCATATCGGATCCGATAGACGCTAATAAAATATTGAATTAGTCTTTTAGCATTAAATGAAATCTCGAAAACATTTTGCATCAGATGAGTAAAATATAATCCACATGTTATTATAGGACAGCAATTTATCAATTTTACTTTTAACTTCTTGCTATGTTCGTACCTATCTGGCTGACACTGCTCGCGACCATGAACTTTGCTCAAAATATTTAATATAATGTAAACAAATAGCGCGGGTTTATTGGCCAGTACAATCCACACATTCAAAGAACATCACAGGGAAAATTTACTGCAATGACTAGTTTGTTTTTCCAAATATCTATTGGTGATAACGACGATATAATATCGGATGTTGACGCGGGCGTTGTTTGGCGTCTCACACGCAATCTTTAGGGAGGGTTCGTTCACCGTCTACGTCATACATGAATCGACATAACTTTGATATCGGAAAGATGTCAAAATAGTATGCATATTGTGAAAGATATTGTTCTTAAACAATAACATTTAAGAGATGAAATTAATCTAGAATGTTCAATCTCTTAGCTACAACACGGGGACACGAAAAAGCGCATAGGATGCCCATAAATAATAATTATTTAACCTAAGTAGGTACCACGTGCAACTTTTTGTATTATTACATTTCTCGTAGAATTTTCTACAAATTTAATAAGAACACGTTTTGAACAGCACTGTCAAATCTTAGTTAAGTACCTATCCGATTATTATTCGGATGAATGATGCCTAATGAATGAATTTAGCTACACGGCCATGCCTTTAAGTAATATAAAATAAAAACTCTAAATTAAAAACAGTTAATTTGCTCACCCGCAAATCACGCGATTCAACACATGTCACCCAGACCCAACTATCACCACTCACTATACGTTGCGCGTTTCGGAACTCTCTGCGAGTCCATTCTCAAAGCACCAAAACCACCGTTCACCGTTGGTTTTGGTAGGTGGTGATAATTGGGCCTATTCTATGTGACATGTGTTGATTCGTGTAACAATGGAGACAGAGAGGTGTTGCATAGAAACATACATTAGTCACATTGACGTAGCTTTTCTTACACATTTGGTAGTGGGTGAGCAAATTAATTGTTTTAGTTCATCAATAAGGACTTCCGCAAAGTAACGTCTGAATCAATCAATTATTTTCTTAGACATAAAAATTAGGCTAACGACTTTTCTCATGATATCCTGAAAAGAAGCTCATCAAGCTATCTAACGAAGCGCGCGGCGCACGGCGGGCGGCGCGCGGAAATTATCAGCCCGATTACATCAGACTGCGGCGCGTGCGCCGGCGCGGTATATAAGCAGCGGCGCTATCCACACAGACTCATTCGCTGATCGCAACTGATAAATGTCGAGCCAATATTAATTTTGTGGAAATGATCTACGCTCTCATGCATCATCCTGAAATATTTTGTGTAAAAAATCAACCCCAATACGAACAGTGGTGGTATAGTGACAACTGGTGCGATTGCCATTCCCCGCGTTTCGAGCACCAACAGAGATAACACGACCGGAAGCCGTCAAGTGCATTGATTAGAAGGTAAATATTATTTTTCCCACGCGGATTATTCCTTTTATGTTGATTATATAGGCAAGATTTAAACACAAATTAATATTTATATACTTCTCAAAAGACAATAGGGGCCACTAAGTATTTTGATTGTTACGTGAAAATAATGTTAGGTAAACAGTAAATCAATTTCTGGCCAGCTGTTAGACTTAAACATCAGCATGAAAGAGGTTGGACACTGAAGGATGCGGGACATCATTAATTAGCCACTATCAATTAGTTTATGTCCAATATTTAACAATAAAACAGAAATATGTAAGTGGTCCTTATTTTGTTTTGTGTAGTATATTTATACAATTAAATTACTTTTTAATGTTATATTTTAATATTACTGTGTACAAAAACAATTTAAACTAATTCAGAACTCTACATTGCTTAACTCTACAATTCATTGGTTTACATTGTGATCATTCATTAGGTATCAAAAACGGTTGTGAATTTAAACTCAATAACTTGCCTACACGCATATTCTTTGTCAGTTTTACAATACGTAAAATGAAATTCACAAAAATGATAACGAAAAGGTCAATTACAAGTCACCGAATTATCATAAAGTTTAATTTACGTCAAGAAGACCGAGATAACGGCCAACATGCCACTCGGCATTGTTTCCGATAAAAGCGAGGATCTCGAAGCTTAAGGAATGATCTCCTTAATTTTACTGACCAGTTCCTCTATGTTAGTAAGTATGTTTATACCAGTCAAGTATATCTATATTTTGTTAGCGGGTAACAACTATATTGCAAATCCCACTCGTGCGTCGACAGACTTGTAATTTTATCGCAGTAACTGTATCTAGCATACCTATCCCTTCACGGTTCGCTGAACATTATCAGGGCTGCCTACACGCGCATTTACTATACTTAGTACAGGTTACCTAAAACCTACAGATAAATAAATAAAAAGTTCTTAGAACTTTACAAATTCTAAGATCCTCTGATTAAAAGTACCTAATATTCTTCAGTGTGATTAATTTTCGTTAACATTCCACTATGCCCAACCCTTGATAGGAAGCAAAAATGGTTGTACTTATAAGGTTTCTTAATTCTTTTACAGTAAAGCGAGACTACGCTGTTCATTCGCATCAAGTCTGCCTGAAGATATCGACGGGTCTGAAAGCTCTGAAGTTACCTTTACGAGGTACTTACCTACCTAATTGAAAAGGAAGAAAGTTTCTAAGAAAAGAGAACTCAATATGGCAAAAGTGCAAAGTGCTCATGAAATGAGCCTGCCGTCGACGCCGTTGGCCGTGCCCCAGAATAAAGATCTGGACCTGATGGCGATGACCATGGCCGCTCTGCGGTTAGCGAACCCGTGGGCGGCCGCGCCGCCGAGCGCGTGGCAGCGGCAGCCCGAGCCCGACGAGCCGCAGCCCCGCGACCGCGTCATCACCCTCGCCGAAGTCAGCCAACACGATACCCCCAGGGATTGCTGGGTGGTCATTTACGACCGCGTATATGATATCTCTACTTTCCTTGATGAGGTGAGTTTGTAAGCCATTTAGGATGTTCCATTTCCCTTTATCGCAATTTCACAGTCAAAGTACAAAACCAAATCCATACATAACATTATGTCCTAGATAAATTTCCACTGCAGTGGCACCAATGCAAAAATCTTACCCCACTCTTGTTCTATCATGAACAAATATCGATTTAGACACCAATAATTTTAACCTGTTCTTTCTGTTGTTTGCAGCATCCTGGTGGAGCAGACATAATGCTGGAGTACGCCGGGCAGGACGCCAGCACGGCGTTCAGGAGTTCAGGGCACTCGCGCATGGCCGCCAAAGCCCTCGACCGCTTTCTCGTTGGCGAGCTGCCCATGAACGAGCGCATGTACCGCCGCCCCGGAGGCATCCGGCTCAGCGACATACCAGAATAAACCTGCTATCCATGTGAAGTCCGAAGACTAGCCAGTCCTGCTAAGCCTATGCGGGCGAGTTTAACCGAGTTGCAAAGCCAGAGAGTTTAAGGGATCAAATTTGGTACTCTTGCCTCAAAGATCTGCCATTCGCTATTGACTGGCCATGCAACTGACGTTGGAAGAGATTCAGATTTCTGTCCTCTATAAGTAAGGCTATAAGTTCAAAGTAAATAACAGAATGTAGGACATAAACAAAATTGTTTTTATAGTTAAGCAATTAATATAATTCGCTAGGACAATTTTCTTATCTGTTTGCAATGAATTTATACATGTCAATCATGGTAATTAAGTTCACGCTCTTCAGACAGCATTTAACTGCGAGATAAGCGGCTCGGTGCCGGAGGATCATTGTAGCTATGGTCCGCCATTTTGTCTGACTGTATGTGATTAACAGTAAGATTTTATAAGTATTGAGTAAACGTTGCATTTATTTCATTTTAACTAACTTTTTAGGATCACACTTAATTTTAATGCAGTATTACTATCGTAAAATTAGTCAATAGTTGCCTTGCTTTTGCATTTAATATTCCTATTTGCAATTTAGTAGTTATATTATGTGAAGTTCCTATTGTTTCTTTATATTTCTAATAAACCTTTTTTTACCTACTTATTTGTGACTTAATTTTGATATATATCCCTAATATCCCCTACTGAAATACACAAAAATGTGTTCGTCATTTAAATTAATTTTAAAGATAACACAATTTATAATTTTTTATCAGTTGGTTTGTAAAATAGCTTGTTCAATTGAACCTCACTATCGAATTGACAACAAAAAAATAATGACATACACCTTATGAGCGAATACTTCGTTACGTAACAGTATCATGCCTACAAAATACAAAACATTATCTCAATTCAAATGACCTTGATCAATCTGATTATACCTACAAGATAAATTGTGGCGGTGGCGGTGCCCTTCGGTTCGCATAAAATTGTTTGTCCTAATGTAATGTTGAGCCGAATGATAGTTAGTTCTATTTTTTTTTCCAATAGAAACTGAAAATATTTCGGGAAATCTTTTACATGGGGTATGTTGAATAGGTTAGGTTTATGTCATACCTTTGCTGAAAAGTGAGTATTTTCAGTGTAATTTCAATTAGGACAAATGATCATTCGACGAATACATTATGACAATCGATATATGTGCGAGACAATATAGACCCAAATTATGGATAGGGAGTAAGTTAAAGTAATAAACCGCATTAATAGCCAATTTTATGAACATCGGCTTTTAAAAAAAAAGAGTTTTCTTAAATGTGTTAACAACAATACAATGCACAAGAACACATTGTGTTATCGTGTTTAATGTGTCATGATCATGACTTCACCTAAGCTCAAAGTACAAAAATCACAAGCACCAATTTTCATGCAGCCATGAGTGATCTGTTGTTTCACTAAAAAATAAAGCTTTCCGAAACTAACTTAGACCAGATAGGAAGTTACGGATCTCTAAGGCTAATGCCTGGCGAAGTTTACGAATTCTGTTAACCTGATTGAACTTTTTATTGCGCTGTTGATTAGAGAAAGGAGTTTTTTGCGGTGTCATGTGAACAAATAGAAATGGAATGGAAGCTGAGCAATGGAAATAACCATGCTTGGTATTTCTTAGCATAATAAGTTCGGAAACAAGGAGATAACGTACGAGTTAATGTACCTACTACTGCATAGATGATGTAATAAAGTTTCAGTTTTGGCTATGCCAAATTTTCTAAAGCAAATAAGTAATTAAATATTCAATGAGGATAAAATCAAAGGAGGAGAATTCGATTTTTATTTAAATTTTACGATATAAAAGATTTTACGATTAAATAAACATGGTAGGTATTTTATCAAAACTTATAACTAAAATGTGATATGTGACAAATTTTACATTATTTCAATTATGCTATACAGCCTTTTTCAAAATAATCTTGTTAATTGAAAAGTATCTTCACTAAAACAGGTTTTTACGAAATCGATTGAAACCGCATTAACTACACCTGTGGGTTTGTGAATTGTTAATATAAATCACAAATACGTTAGGTAAAGGAGAAGATGAAAAACACTGCTTTATAGCGGCGTCAGTGTCGATACAAATAGGCACATTAGTAAAAATACCACGACTTATTGTATACAGCTTTTCGTGGACTTGCCAACTGCACTTTTAAATATTGATAAAAAGTCAAGGGTACATTTTTAACTATAAAATAAACTTTACCCGTATTTTCGGTTTTGCCATCTACACTTTCTTCCCCGACCTGTAACAAAATAAGATCTACATGCATCATCATCATCAGTCTATATTCGTCCCACTGCTGGATACAGGCCTCCTCTCAGTATGAGAGGGCTTAGGCTCTAGTTCTCACGCGGGCCCAGTGTGGCCCAGTGCGGATTGGAATCTACATAACATACACCATTGAATTGTTTCGCGCAGGAGTGTGCAGGTTTCCTCACAAAGTTTTCCTTAGGCGAAAAGCTCATGATAAATTACAATAGTAGTTTTTGGTACAAATGCTTACGCACGTGTACCAAACGACGTTTTTTAATACAATTGCGAAAAAATTACAATGAAACTAAAGGTGATGAGCCAGGCGCACGCGGCATCATCATCACCCGCCGGTGAGGACAGGCGCGCACCCAACGGCGCCACGGAAAAATAAAAAACATTAGTGCAAAAAATCCAACTTTCCGCACGATACATAGCCACGAAAAGTATCACTTTTTGAGCAATTGTATTAAAATGTAATTTTGTACATAAATTCCGAAAATCTTAGAGGTGCGCGCTTGGGCTCGAACCTGAGACCTTCTGCTTGAGAGGCCATAATAGGTCAAACCACTATGCTACCACGGCTTTGTAGTTCAGTACTGGAACATGTTAATTACCCTGTAAACTCACAAAACTTATAAGTGCGCAATTTTTTGTAGGCAGTTAGAATTTACTGAGTACTACTTGTAAAAAAAATATGTAACAGAATTTGACATTGCTTTTGGAATTATGCTAGGTATTTGTTAGTAACACTTGTAAATCGAAAGAAAAAATATGCAAGTGTCAATTTTCTCTACTAGATTATTGTATTTAACTATTAGAACAGCACCTATCATTTTCTAACACTTTCATCAAGAGCTTACGCCAGCATTATTAAAATCACGTAAAAAAATTATAAATCTCTTTAAAAAAATTACAAGTCAATGATGGCTGCTGAAATGTATTTAAAGCTGTTAAAAGTAACCATAGTTTTAATTTCTAACAGATTTATCAATAGCGTTTTTTTTTATAAGCAGTGGAATTTTCAAAGCGTTCTATTTCACACAAAAAAAATCTCATAATTCTCGAATCGGCTTATTTGATTCGGTTTTATTATAGTAATTTATAGACAAAAATTCTAACGAATTCATCAATAGCTTAAAATTTTATTAACTTATCAGTTATATCCCTAATTTAAATACACGCGACCTCGCGCGAGCCAGGCAAAAACTCTTTGCCTGTGTTTAATTTTACATGGTCCTAAAGTGCTGAACGTTTTCATGGGCCGATTGTAAATAAATCGAAAATAAAAACGAGTAGATTGATAGACACCGAACGGCAGCGGGATTGCGGGGGCACGGCCTTTTATTATTACAGGTACGTGATTGGCTGCGAGCGCGCTGCGCCTGGCTCGCGCGAGGTCGCGTGTATATAAATTAGGGATTTAACTGTTAAGTTAATTAAATTTCAAGCTATTGATGAATTCGTTACAATTTTTGTCTATAAATTACTATTATAAAACCGAATCAAATAAGCCGATTCGAGAAGGGATTTTTTTTGTGTAAAATAGAACGCTTCGAAAATTCCATTCCTTATAAAAAAGACGCTATTGATAAATCTGTTAGAAATTAAAAGTGTGGTTAATTTTTAACAGGTTTAAATACATTTCAGCAGCCATCATTGACTTGTCTTTTTTTTTAAGAGATTTATATATTTTTTACGTGAAATGAAATGAAATGAAATTTATTTACTTGCTTTAGACATGGTACAAAAGTGATGTTATAAATAGTTGTTGTGCAGTGACATGTCTAACCGGATATATTGACATGCAATTTTATTTTTACCTAATGATTGGTTGAAAGAATTAACGGAATTATTAGATACATTAAGCTGAATACATTATTACATTATTGAATACATTATTACATTATTGTTTCCATTATTACATTATTATTGAATATATTATTACATTATTGAATACATTATTACATTACTGGACACATTATTACATAATTGAATAAATTATTGATCATTAAATTTTTAAAAAAATATTCAGTTATTCATACGTGATCAAGAAGTTTGAATGTGAACACAAACAACACAGTAAATAATTTCAATTATTACAATCCTTACCTACTTAAGTATTCCTTAATCGAGTAAAATGTCTTCTTTTTAAACCATCGGAATAATTTAACCCTAAATTTACTCCGGGGCAACTCTGCTATGCTCTTTGGCAGCTTGTTAAATATTCGTATTGCCATTGGAATACAGTTTCTGCGATACAAGAGTGTGTTCGTTTTTGGGTAAATCAATCTATTTGGATATCTGGTATTGAAATGGCACACCTGACTTTTCTTTTAAAAGTAGTTTGGGTATGTTTTGACAAAATTACAAATCTCAAAAATATATAAACATGGAACCGTCAGAAGATTCAGTCGTTTGAATAGTGGTTTACAAGTTGTTTTTGTTCGTGATTTTAATAATGCTGGCGTAAGCTCTTGATGAAAGTGTTAGAAAATGATAGGTATTGTTCTAATAGTTAAATGCAATAATGTAGTAGAGAAAATTAACACTTGCTTATTTTTTCTTTGGATTTACAAGTGTTACTAACAAATACCTAGATAATTCCAAAAGCAATGTCAAAATCTGTTATATATGTTTTTTTACAAGTAGTACTCAGTAAATTCTAACTGCCTACAAAAAATTGCGCACTTGTATGTTTTGTGAGTTGAATTCACTTGGGGTATCGGATTATTATTGTATCTACTGATTCGGAATCTACATACAATAACATGTTATTGACTTGCTACTGTTTCCATGTGGATTACAAGTTCATCCCTTATCGCGCGCGCAACTGGAAACATAACATCAACTAGGTACTTACCTACTCGAAAATATTGAGTACCTATGTATTTGGGCGAATGGTGGCAACATTAAATAAGCCACGGACCAACCACCCTCTGGGCACCAAATGTCAGGGCGAACGTTTCCGAAACGCATATGATCATTTGCACCTATAAATCTCTCTGGTATCGAATCGCGAGTCACTTTCGACCAGATGACAAGTGCGATGACAAGCTATGAACCAATCACGACGCATTCCCCCGGCCCGCTCACCGCGGCTTTTTTCGTAATGACTTTGCAAGTAAATTATAAAACATGCGGTGTCCAGAGGGTGGTTAGTTCGTGAAATAAACAAAAATTTAATTAACAAGACTGCTTGTTTGTTTGTAAGAACTAGCTGAAAACCTGGCTTCTGGTTTTTAACCTTTTTTAACCCATTTTTAATCCCCGACGCAAAAAGATAATATAAGTTTGATCTGTGTTTCTGTGTATCTGTCCGTGGTATCGTAGCTCTTAAACGGATGAACGGATTTTGGTGCGGATTTCTTTAATAGAAAGCTAGTTTAATCGACATGGTTCTTAGCCAAGTTTAATAAAAATTGGTTCAGCCGTTTTGGAGATATTACATTTTGAAATAAAAATGTCGGTGGGGTTTTGTCAAGTTCAGATCCCAAATGTGAGAGCCCGTCGCGTTGACGTCTTCGGTATAGCTAAGTCCTGGGAACCCAAATCCGGGAGCCCGTTGATATCTAGTAAAGCGAATGTAAAAAGTGACAAAAAAAATTAAATAAAAATTTAGAAAACCCCCGACATAAAAAAACAGGCCAAATGCGAGTCGGGCTCGCGCACCGAGGGTTCCGTGCAAAGATTTCCCGCTTTTCCCTAGTGTTTTAAATTGTCCAGTGTTAGCAGAGCCCTGCTCCTTAGCAAAATGTACGCAGTATGGGGTAATTTCATATTAGTCTGTGACATATACAGACACACATAAAAAATTAAGATTTTGAGATTTTTCAGAGTGGTTGTGCTATAATAGCTACCTTCATACCAAATTTCAAGTTTTTAGGACAACTGGAAGTACCCTTTAGGAAACAACCTTTTTAATGACTGTACCTCTTGATTGCGTTGACTTAAGAGACACAATTTATGCAACTTTCGGAGCGATTATTTCCGAAAATATTCGCTTAATCAAAAAAAAATCTTAGGAACCTCAAAAGTGTTTTTAAGATAACCGTTTTCAGATTGACGTAGTTACAAAAAAGTTGAGAACCTTAGGTGCAAAATCTTCTTATTCAGATAAACAATGCACAATTTTAACATAAACCAACCACAAACCAACCAACCAACTTACACTACGGCCTAAAACGAGGGATGCGGCAAAGAAACTAGAGAGTAGTTATTCAAATTCCACGCGTTAAATTCTGTCATGCCTACGTCTATTGTTCATGAGGCTCGATACCATACTAAGGGTGTTACCACACCAATCGACCGATGGTAGAATGGAACAGTCGACGTGGATCGATAGTTTCTACTAGACCAGACCAATGGATCAACATCGATCGATTAGTATATTCGTCGATCAGTAAAAGTTACCACACTAATTAATCGCAATCGATCGATGATCTATCGATTGGTGTGGTAACACCCAAAGTTAGCTAAATTATGAATTACATGAACCCTGAAAACAATACACTCTTTTCTTTGGGCAGTCGTGTAAATAAACTCACAAATGCTTATAGTTGCAGGCGTTTTGCTTGGAGTTGAAGTAGTGGAGGTAGACGATCAGCGCGATGAGCATCAGCAGCGCCGTCACCTGCAGCGTCCACTCGCGCGGCAACTCGCACTTGGACACGCTCGCCGCCTCGCCACTCACTGCTAACTGCAATAGAGGAGCCATTGAAACGCAGGCGAAACCGGCGAAAGAAAGGCTTAGAAATTTTGTGATTACATATTTTACAAAAACACGCATACATACGAAGGTTTATCAGGATTGGTAGGTATTGATAAGTCATAATTCTGTGCGGCACAAAATTTTATGTTCGCAACCGTAGTCAGTTCCACTCCTCCCCTATAATTAGTTTAAAAAGTATGTACAAAAGAAAAAAAACCGTTATTAAAAAAAACTAGGTTAACTTTAACGCAGTCGGGTGCCGTCTTTTTGTATTTGTATAGGCCCTCCGTAGGGACGGCACCCGACTGCGCAAAAGTTAACATAGTTCCTAATTAATGGACCAGGCTAAGAATTTTTATTTTTTACATTTTAAATTAATTTTTTTGACACTTTTTACATTAAGATTGATGTTACGAGGGGCGGCTGATAAGTAATCTCCTTGGTCAGAAATATATACAAAAATAATGATGGCTGGTATGGATTTATATTCGTTTGTTATTCTATTTTCAAAATGTATTACGTTCATTTGTTTATTGCATCACGTTTATTTGTCTCCTACAATTGTTTCAAACATGTCGGTAGAAAAAGTGAAAATGGATAAAATCGAGCAGCGTGCGGTGATTAAGTTTTTGACTAAAGAAGGGAATACGCCTTCGGAGATCAGACAACGTATGTTACGTGTGTTTGGCAGTTCGTGTTCTTCCGAATTTGTTATAAAGTTTTGGTCAAAGCAGTTAAAGTTAGGTCGTGAGAGCCTGGAAGATGATCCTCGTAGCGAAGACCAGTTTCGGCCGTCACCGATGAAAAAAAGCCAGGGTGAAAAAAATTATATTAGAGGACCGACGAGTGAAGCAATGGGAGATAGCTAGAGATGTGGGCGTCAGTAAAGAGCGAGTCAATGAAATAATTCATGAGCATTTGAACATGTCCAAGGTTAGTGCACGTTGGGTCCCCAGAATGTTGACTGCATTTGACATGGAGAGGCGTGTCAAATGTTGCGAAGAGTTTTTGAACATGAGTCGAGGGAAAGAGGAAGAAATAATTTCTAGAATTGTAACATGTGATGAGACTTGGATTCGACAGTGGGACCCGGAAAGTAAGCAAGAGTCGTTACAGTGGAAATTTAAGGATGAGAAGCCGCCTCGGAAATTCAAGGTCTGCCCATCGGCAGGTAAACTTATGGCTACAATCTTTTGGGACACAGAAGGGATTTTGCTCATAGATTATTTACCGAAGAAAACTACAATGAATGCTGATTACTACTACTATATCAACTAAGAGAGACAATAAAAGAAAAACGGCGAGGTAAACTAAGCAAAGGAATTCTGATTTTGCACGATAACGCACCAGTGGATACCGCCCGCACAACGAAGCTAGCAATTAAAGACAATGGCTTCGAAACCATTGACCACCCCCCTTATAGTCCAGATTTAGCCCCCTGTGACTATTTTCTGTTTAGACTTCTCAAGAAAGACCTCAGGGGACGAAGGTTTATGACCGATGACGAAATGAAGGCTGCGGTTACTGACTTTTTTGACGACAAACCAAAAGTTTTTTTTAATGGTTTAAATTCAATATTTGAAAATTTTTATAAGTGCATTTTACTAGCAGGGGACTATATAGAAAAATAAAAAAAAATTAGCCACGACAGTCTTTTGTTTCATTGTTAGGTGGATTACTTTTCAGCCGCCCCTCGTATATTAACTATTTGACTTAAAGCAAAAAATCCAAGATATCAAACGGGCTCCCGGATTTCGAATTCCTGAACTTAGCCATACTGAAGACATCAACGGGCTCTCGCATCTGGGATCTGAATTTGACACATTTACAAACTTAGCTCTCGATTAAACTAGCTTTCGATTAAAAAAAGCCGCACCCAAATAAGTTCATCTGTTTAGGAGCTACGATACCACAGACACACAGGTCAAACTTATAACGCCCCTCTTTTTGCGTCGGGGGTTAAAAAAGAAGCTCCAACCAAGTCATGGTTGCCTAAACTTCAATGACACACAGTTTTTTGTCGGGATTTGTATTTTCAATCTTTGTTGAACATTTCTTTGTGATTGATAATGGAATGACGATAAACCACGTAAGTTTAATCAGGAGGTTGTATAAACATGTTTTTCTACAGATTAGAATATTCTACATAAGATTGCTGGAGATATTATCTCAGACAAATAGGTATATTACTCAAGATATACTCAACCTGCATAATAATATCGTTATCATGAATATAAACCATAATCTTGAAGCCTGCTTTTTTAAATTTTATTCAATATACCTAGCAACACGTTTAACATCGTTCAATCATGGATTAAGTGACTTTACCGACGTCTAAAGTTAATATCTAGTGCTAAAAATTAAATTGCAAAAAAATACGCACACTACTCCCATATTGTAGGTGTGAAAAGTTATTTTCCAAATTTACAAAATTATTTTCAGCGTCTTGTTGCCAAAATATTAAAGTTAGGCGCAAACACAAATATGAATCTTCCGTTTTACCTACCACAAGAAGGCTTGCATACTAAGTAAATCCCTTACTAGCAAGTGCAACGTGTGGCGGACTATGAAACTTGCTTACCAAATAATACTTAGGATCCAATCTATTCCTCCAAGAGAAGGAGGGGACCGTGTATTCCACGAACTCTATCTTGTGGTCGGGGGTTGGCACAAAGCTGTGGCGCGCGACGCAACTATGGTGCGTATGCGCCCCAAACGCCAGCCGCGGGAACAAGCTCTCCACAAGGTACTCTGTCGATTCCTTTGACAAACAATCCCATCGCTCTACGAACAGGCTGTCTCTTTCCGGCAGCGGAGCCGCGTCGGGCTCCGTGCATTGACTGTCGGAGGCTCTGTACAGGGGAAAGTGCTGAAAGTGAACATTGTTCTGTATTATAGTGAAATAAACGGATCACTCACGTATGTCAGTAGAGTATAGCTCGACATGTTTCGGACTAATCCGTAGTCCTTCCTCTGGGAGCACACGCCACGCCGGTGGCGAGACGTAAACTGACGCGTGCTCCTGCTGCTGCATGGCGTGTGCTCCCAGAGGAAGGACTACGGATTAGTCCGAAACATGTCGAGCTATACTCGACTGACATACGTGAGTGATCCGTTTATTTCACTATGATTGAGTCTCACGGTAGTTTCATGTTAAAATTGTTCTGTATTGTTTTGGACATCTATTTTAGTTCATAACTAGCTGTTGCCCGCGACTTCGTCCGCTTAGATTTCGGTTATCGCTATCGCGCGGGAACTATACAATTTTCCCGAATAAGAAGTAGCCTATGTTATTCCTCAATATTCAAACTATGTTTTTACCAAATTTCATCTACATTGGTGCAGCGGTTTTCCCGTGAAGAGGTAACAAACAGACAGACAGAGAGACAGAGTTACTTTCGCATTTATAATATTAGTTAGGAAGTTAGGATGAAATAAATGGATCACTCACGTGTATAAGTCAAGTTTAGCCGAGCCTAGGACATTGAGAGATCGAGCCCTATTTGTGATGAGCAATATGTAAATCGTGAACGGAGTCACGTTTAAACGTGTTTTGGAAAGTAATGCTTTTATAATTATAACTAGAGGCAGTGCAACCGTGTCGTGAATACATCGGCTCGCCAGGGGGTGCCAGTATACTTGCCGTTCATTTAAGAGGAAAACGATTAAATAGCGAAGGCTAGATGGATAGGCCGCCGTGTGCTACCAATGCTACCATGTGTAATACAATTCACAAGCAATTGTTTATTGTGACTTACCTGAATAATAATAGGTCTACTGTAATTATTTAGTTTAGTTTTGCCTTTGCATAATTTTGATCCACTGCTACACTTCAGAATATCTAGAAAAAATAAAAATTATAAATTACGATTGCAACATGGTCCTTTGTGCCGGATGTGCAATGGTCACGAGGGAGTGAACAATAACCCTATCTAATTTGATGATTTCTCTTATAAAAGCAGTACACATAGATTAGACACAGAGATACGTTTTACATTTTTTTTTTGCCAAAAATTAATATTAATGAGTTATTAAATACAATTTGGTGTCTAAGCGTGCGGCAACTAGCAATAGTAACCAGCAATATTGTCGATCTCAGCGACGGCGCGCGCGCAGAGCGAACAGCCGTCGCCCTGCAGCGCCATGGAGTTAAGCAGCACAAAATGTGCGCCGCGCACGCTCGCCAGCCGCGCCGGCGCCGCGCGTATCCGCCGCTCGAACCGCCCGGCTAGCTGCGGCGTTATCCTGACCAAACAAAATCCATTATTTTTTTTCTGTCACTTTACAAGGAAAATGAGGCCACACATACAACAGATGTCTAAACTCATGTCAAAATTTGTTATGTTCTTACAACCTCATAACAAAACAAACTCTCACACAAATGCCAAAATATGCACATAGTCAATGCTTGACTTCATTGTCCAAAAAGTAAAACCGCCTTCAAGAAAAAAACCTTAGAAAAAACAACGTAAAATAATCCTCTAAAATAATAATAAATAAAAAAAAATTATAAAAAGTTTATTTCGGACAACAGAAACTAAAACCTAAAGTTTTATGGCCTAGCAATAAGAAGCAGAAATATGAAGTTGGTGCGGTGCAAGCGGAATATTTTTTGAATGAAGCACCGACTTCATATTTCTGCTGCTTAGTGCTAGGCCATAAAACTTTAGGTTTTAGTTTGTGTTGTCCGAAATAAACGCATTTTATTTTATTTTATTTATTTATCATAATTTTAGAGGATTATTTTACGTTTTTTTTCTAAGGTTTTTTTTTTTAAAGGTGGTTTTACTTTTTTGTTAAAAGATTTTTATTTCACAATATTACGTTGATTTAACATTTTCAGAGTTATCGTCCAACTCCTAACCGTTAAGGAGTTGTACCTTCCATCATCAGCTCATAAACATGAGATGATGACTACCGAACGCAAATACTTGAAAAGCCTTAAAAAATATATGAAACGCATGATACATGCCTATAAAATTTGAGGGTTGCCCTCGATTTCCCTGAGATCCCATCATCAGATCATGATTTGGTGACAGTGGGACCACCTCAGGAGTATACCCTTTCGAATAATGATTTAACATTTTCAGAATTATCCTCCAACTCCTAACCGCTAAGGAGTTGTACCTTCCATCATCAGCTCATCATCATGAGATGATGACTACCAGACGCAAATACTTGAATAACCTTAGAAAATATATGAAACACATAGTATGTGTTAAAAAAAGAATTTTGATGTCTGAATTTTGAAGTCTACAATTGACGGAGTAATCAATGAACATACATAAAAAAATAAAAATAATAATACAGATCAGGGGAAGTTTTAGATATTCGGCTACTAAATGCTGGAATAATATACCCCCACCGCTGCGCAAACTTGAGTCTAAGAACGTTTTTAGGACAAAATTTCGCTTGTATTTATTAAACGTCCAAAAAAATCAATAGTTCTAAAATTTTCTAAAATTTTCTCATATTGATAATTTAAGTACGAAATATTGCATTTTATTTTTGGTAATTTATAGTTCGTGTTTATGTTTTAAATATCTTATTGACAAAAAATATTATTATTAATTTGTTCAAAATCTCTCATAAGCAGGCATTAAATTACATTAAATTAAATTAAATAATTAGTTCCGTCCACAGATAAATTCGATGTTAATAAACTATATTTATTTTGCTTGATTAGCTGTTAAAGGTTTGTTGATATAAGGTTAGCCTATGATGGTCAGGGACAGTGTTAGTTTTTTTATTGGTGTATGAGTTTTTGGATCGATTCGGTGGTTCCAGAGATTACCCCTACATGCTAGCGAGCAGAGTAGCGCATATAGTTTTGCATGCCTATACCATTTCCACAGTTTAATCCATGGTTCTGGCAGAATACCAGCGCTGCGGTCTTCGCAGCTTTATGCTGAGTCAGCGCCTTTTTTCTTCCATAGCACATGGTATCCACTGTTAGGTTAAGTTGCTTTATTTTTTTCTTTAATATTAGTTTACTTTAAGGTTTTCTTGTTTGTATTATTTGTATTAACTTGTGTGTTATGGAGATAATAAAGTTGAAATCAATCAATCAATCAATCAACATACAATGGAACGTAGAACCTCCTCCTTTTTTGAAGTCGGTTAAAAATGATGGGTGTACTGTATTGTTTTTGGCAGAGGGTAAGGGTGCATTAACATTTCGTATCTCGTAAGTATAATTATAGAATACAGCTCTTAGACTTTCTTTCATAATAAACAATTTCGTCCCAATCTTCTTCAGTACCTACTTGTAATGGAATCCTATATCATGATTTCCAGCAACAGCATACAGGGTGGTGCCCTCAGGGACTATGAACAATTGGTAGAATCTTTGCACAACCTCATTAAACTCTTTTTCGGAGCTTTTGTCACCTTCATCAAAAAGATCACCTGAAAAACATTTATTTAAAAAATTAAGTTTTTAGTTTAAAAAAAACTTCAAAACTGCTGTACCAAAAAAAAGCATTAAACTTAATGTGTTTTATCCCCAATAAATAAAAATAGTGCAGTGCAAGTACGTACCTAAAATAAAAACAACTTCTGGCCTGTGCAAAGTCATGGCGGTTTGAAATGCGCGGTGCATTTGCCATTCCCGTCGCCATCTGTCCAACCAGTGGCCGTTGCGAGAGCCCAGCAGGTGGAGATCGGCTAATATCATCGCATACACCGGCTCGACACTAGAAACCTTATTTAGCACTGGCCATCCACACTGAAAATCGCGTTAAATCTATTAATTACTATTAAATGGCCTACTCCAGTTAAAAACAAGTAGTGAGGGAGCGTTTACCTGGATTTGAGTAACATAATAAATAAGGTATTCACAATACACATAAATAAACAAGAGCCCAACTAAACACCGGGGAAAAGTATTAATGAACACTGAATATCGCAACTTGCGGAACATCACAGCCATAGAGAAAAATCTCTATCACCTAGGAAATTTTGATACATTCATTCTGGTATTTATTTCTTTAAACACCAAATAATTCATTTAATTCAAAACCATTTTTATATACGAAAAGATAGTTGTTGTTTTTTTGTTATTTAATTCATCCCATAAGGGATAGGCAAAGGAACTGAGTCCATACAGCCACGTCTGATGTGTTTTGTAAATTTCTGTATATTAAAGTCCTGTCATCGTCAGAGTTGTGTCAGTCTGTCCTAGTCACGTCCTGTCAACTGCTCATGCCTTCCGTAAAGCGATAGTGTACTTTACGGCGAGCTACGGCGAGCAGCAGCCGGCGGATATTTGGGGGTCACAAACAGAGGGAATACGCGTTTTCACTTGAATTCTTCATTTGCTGGGCGCTTTCACGTCAATTTGTTGTATAATACATCATCTTTATTAAGCACAGAAACTAAAATTCAATTAACGACACGATCCACTCTCATCGGTTTCCCGCCAAATTCCCCCACGAAAAGATAATCGATTGAGTAATTGACATTGACATTTAATTTGACAAATAAGGAGCGTATTTCACATGAAGCCGAGTCTGAATTTTTCATGAATCATGAATATGGAGAAGTGCTTGGCGGGAAACCGTTGAGAGTAGATCGTGTCAGTCAATTGAGTTTAGTTTCTGTGCTTAATGTTGTTTAGTAGATAGTAAAAGATAGTACATTATACATTAAATTAACATGAAGGCATGAATGAGCAGCTGACACGGTGGTATAACTTAGAACAAAATGTACACTTGGTTGTCCAGCTAATTTCAGTAGTCACTCAAGTTACATTGTATAGTATATACTTAAGTAATATTCTATTTGGTTGGGTTATAGACATAAAGTTGTTGTCACACGTCGATAGGTGGTGCTAATATCAATATAGTTTATACTGAAGTTTTAAATTTTGGAATAAATATTTTATGTTCGCTTAATAAATGCTCTCATCTATCTTTCCTTGTTTAAAAATGCGTTTATGCTAATTAATTATTTTGTGAGCACTGGTAACATCGACCTTTTTTAATTATAGTAATGTCTTATCTAAAATATCATTACACGCATCAGTTTTTCTTACGCTAAAATATTATATAGAATATTCTATTGACACTGGTTGAGTTAGCGTATCATTCTGCAAGTAAACACTAATAAATTGGGGCGAAAACTTAGATTTTTAGTAATTTAGGAGGTTTTGATATTTATTTAGATTTTTTTATTTACTAAAAACAACGTACAGTGAAGGTGTAGCGCATTAACGCTACATATATTACATTGCCAGGGTTCCGCATATAAAACTCGAACTAGTAAAATGAACTGCATGGTGCAATGGTGCATAAGTATAGAGGGATGAGTCGACCGTTCGTATCAGCTGTTTTCTACTCTAGACTATAACCTATATGACGTATGTATATATAGTTGCGGTGTGGACACCATTCTATTGTAGTTTTACTACTTACATGCATTTAAGCTGACTTTGACCTAGTCTCTGTCGTATGACGAGTAACGTAGTCTAATGTGACTTAACCCCATGTTACAGATTCCTACGGGGCCTCCGCGTGATTGCTGTCACGCACGCTTAATTGCAAAGCTACTAATTTATCGCATAATAAATAACTAGGTCTAATGTCCGGGCGACGGTCGACTAGCTCCGGACTGAGTACATGTTGTACTCTGGTGACTGCAGGCAAAACTCATGTATTAGTCACCAGCCGGACGCGAGGATTTTATCCTCACGAGGACCTCCACCTTCCCCATAGTCCTGCCTCGGTTGCTCCAACAATAGTCGACCGTGCCAGTGTGCTGCCGGATCACACCTCTTGTGAGCTACGGGCTCCCTGTCCAATGTCCTTGCCTATCAGTAGTGCTGTGCACTGCAAGATTGGACATGCTCAATAAAGACAAGTTCCCTACACGGTCTCGTCATCCTTCCACGGCTTATGCAATATAGGTCGACATAGAAAATACAATGCAAGCACTCACCTGTCGGAACTTCTCCTCCGGCCTCCGTGGGAACTCGCAAACTCAAGTCCTCACTCGTACTCACGCCAGCTGATCCTCTTTTCTTTCTGCTGTCTTGTGCACACGATACGCGCCATTTTTTCTACCATAGTGCCAACATCAACATACCAGTTAGTCAAAGCATAAAGCGAAAGAGTTACCACATTGCAAATATATAGAGTGATATAAGTGTTGACACTTACCAATTGTTTTATGGCGACTCGCGCTGTGCGCGACAGAAGGTATAAGTGGAACGGAACAAATGAATAATGGCCGCGATTATCTTCCTAATCTGTGGTTTTTCACATTCACCAGGTGTCTAAGTTGGAGTTGGAATGCCTGATAAAAAGAAAATGTGTAAAAAACAAAGCACTGAATAATTATCAAATTCATCAAAACGGGAAATTGGGCAATTTCTATTACACCATGTTCTAATGTATATAATAGAACATGGTGTAATAGCAATTGCTCAAAGTAAATTATTTTAACATTGAGGAAACTAGACGTCAATGACGTCATCGCATATTTTGCCGTCACACAGCACCAGATGTCGCTGTGTGCGAAACGTTGAAGTGACATCTCTATCTCAGTTATAAAAAGGTACTCTGTGGCAGCTGACAGGACGTGACTAGGCCAGACAGACGACTCTTGACTGTGACCAAAGAGTACATAATCACTACGGACTGTGACGACAGACATGGCTGTTTGAACCAAGATTCCTTTGCACATCCCTCACGAGAAAAAATCTTGAATACGAAGCTTCTTGATACGAAATTACAATAGAAACGCGTAAGCGCTTACTTCAAGCTTACTTGTTCTCCAGTCGGTGTGAAGTCAAAAACCACGGTAAAACGGTTTTTTTTATTGAAAACGCTCTTTAGCAGCTGTCGTTTCCATTTTACGATTGGAATCCTTGTGACTAGAAATAATAGAGATTAACACAACAAAAAACGCCTAAACACAGCTGATTGTCATTTGTCAGTCAAGTTGACATTTTCATAAAACGCACTGTGCATTTAGGACGCGATGATTTGTTTTTGTTATCGTTAATCAAATACACTAACTAACTACATTCGATCAATTTGTATGGCTATTAGGAACAAAAATGTCAGTCCATTGGAGTTCAGAGGCGATGAAGTGGGAGTACCGGGAGCTGCAGGCCACGGCTATGTCCGTAGATTTTTCAGGTAATAATGTGCTATTGGCGGGACGCAGGTGGCTGGCGATCAAGCAAGTCAACTTGGAAGAAGATGCTGGAGATATTATAAAGAAGTACCCACGCCATAGCAAATACGATGCCGCTGGGGCCGAGTGGTGTCAAACCTATCACGGACAAAGATTATGTGCAATTGCTGTAAGTAAATATAAAATATTTATAATCCTACATTCTACTAGTAATCGGTAATAAGTAATATACCAAATATCGATAACTGGATGTTCCAGAGCAATCAACGAGTGGATGTCTATGAATGGCGCAATGGCAATGAATTGACATGCATTAATTCCTTAAGGGGACACACGCGTGTGGTCAGTGACACCCACTTCCACAGGCAGGATCATAACCTTATAGCAACATGTTCAATAGACACATTCACTCACATGTGGGACCTCCGAGATTCAAGGAAACCTGTCATATCTCTATGTGCAGTTGGTTGGTATTTATCTCATTTTCTCACTAAAATAAAAAATAAAATTCATTTAATTTCATTAAATAATTACATTATAACAATTTTAGTGGCTGGTACCTCCTTTTAAGCTTGAAAAGCCTATGTCAGGAGGCACCACTCCTCCATTATGAATACATTTTGTTTGTACCTACATTATTACTTATAATATACACAAGGGTTTTTATTGTGAAAATATAAATTTTAAAAAATCATGCAATTGTTACAAATCATGCATCACTTCAGAGAGTACTTATTAAAAAACTAATTGGATTTGGTATTGACTTGTTGGATTTTACTATACCTACATGTCGCTTTAATTGCAGCTGGAGCCTCCCAAGTTCAATGGAACAAAGTAGCTTCCCACATAGTTGCCACAGCACATGATGGGGATATAAAGATATGGGATTATAGGAAACATAGTGCACCTTTTCAGTACATATCAGCGCACTTGTGCAAGATTCATGGGGTTGACTGGAGTCCTCATCACGAGTATCAACTGGTGACATCAAGCCATGATGGAAGTATTAAGTTTTTTGATATCAATAATGCAAGAAGACCAGAAAATATTATAATGACCAATTTTCCTGTGTGGAGGGCCATTTACACTCCTTTTGGGAGTGGTTTACTAACTATTGGTGTGGGTTGGGGTGGTTTGCCGAGGGTAGAGCAAGCTGGAGTGATTGGCATTTGGGTAGCTGGAGCCTTGACTCACAGGCTAGTGGGGCACACTGACACAGTACAAACAATGGTGTGGAGGCCCAATACTTCACCAGCCAATTTCCAGCTAGTTACATGGGGCCGAGATCAGTCTTTGAGGATATGGGCAATGCAGCCCTCATTGCTAAAAATGTGTTACCACTATCTGCCCAATGACACAGACAATGATGAAGATAACAATAGTGATAGTAAGTTTTATATGAAAACTACTTAAGGTATTTTTAAATTTATGCTATTAGTAAATTGATTAACATACTGATAATTTTCTTCTTTTTAGCAATGAGCTATGCATCTACTGTAGATTCTATGAATGATGCAGCTGACAACAAAGGACAAGATATTCAAATGGTAAACATGGTAATATTAATCATTAAATTAATGTAGTTTTAAGGAAGTAATAACATTGTATCACTCAATTTCCAGACCAAACTTTCAAGCACAGCTCCAGCAATAGATGAAGAATTTGAATCCATTCGCGAAATGGCTAACATAGAAGTAACAGATATGAATATAGAAACAAGAATATGTCAAATACATTCAGAGCGCAATGGCTATACTGCCAACCTTCAGGTGACATTCCCTAGAAATGTATCTGAACAAACAATACCAAAGTTTGCTTGGCTCTCAGGAACAAATGTTGACAGCTCAACAACCATCAAGATATTACAAGCACTCAATAGAACTGCCCACAAAAAGAAAAGGGAAGGCCAAAGGTGTCTATTACATTGTTTGAAAACATTGGCAACATCTATTGATGAGGTAAGGCAAATCCAAATGCGCAAAGTTATTAACCTCTTTGTTATCCTTCATTCATAATTGTTTTGTTTACTTGCAGATACCAGTTAAATCTAGTGACGATTCAGACTCAATGAAATCTAGTCAAAGGAGTCAATCAGAGAGTGAAAACGCTGGTGATTCCTGCATTCCGTTCCCTCGCACATGCGGCGCCAAGTGGTGCGGCGTGAGCACGCTGGTTGTGTTCAACCGGCCGGCCAACACCCGGCGCCTGTCGCTGAAGCAGGAGGCAGGGACGCCGCGGTCGATGGCCTCGCTGTCGACGCCGCCGAGCCTGTTCAGCAGCGGCTACAGCTCCGTGTCCCCGCACGCGACCACCACGCCGTCCCCCACCAACGCGCCTGGCTTCCCGCAGTTGCTCCATAGGCATCCGTCAAATTCGATAACGACATTTTATTTTCAAGATCGATGGGTGAGTATAGTACAGACCCTTATTTAATTCTTTTTAACCGACTTCAAAAAAAGGAGAAGGTTCTACGTTCCACTGTATGTTTTTTTTTTTTTTTGTATGTTCATCGATTACTCTGTCAATTGTAGACCGACTTTCAAAAATCTTTTTTTATTCGAAAGGGTATACTCCTGAGGTGGTCCCATTGTCACCAAGTCATGATCTGATGATGGGATCCTAGTGAAATCGAGGGCAACCCTCAAATTTTATAGGCATGTATCATGTGTTTCATATATTTTTTAAGGCTATTCAAGTATTTGCGTCCAGTAGTCATCATCTCATGTTGATGAGCTGATGATGGAAGGTACAACTCCTTAACAGTTAGGAGTTGGACGATAATTCTGAAAATGTTAAATCAATGTAAATTTCTGAAATAAAAATCTTTTAACAAAAAAGTAAAACCCCCTTCAAAAAAAACCGTAGAAAAAAAACGTAAAATAATCCTCTAAAATAATGATAAAAAGTCGGTGCTTCATTCAAAGAATATTCCGCTCGCACCGCACCGACTTCATATTTCTGCTGCTTAGTGCTAGGCCATAAAACTTTAGGTTTTAGTTTCTGTTGTCCGAAATAAACGCTTTTTATTTTATTTTATTTATTTATCATTATTTTAGAGGATTATTTTACGTTTTTTTCTAAGGTTTTTTTAGTTTAGACATTGGAGGAGGTACCTGCCTTGTTAGATGATTGTAATACAAAACGATCAATGATCACAAAATGTAAGGGTTTAGCTTTTCGATAGCAAATCTGAAAGTACAGAGTACTACAGTGTCGCTTTTTGTGCACCCGAACCGGACTTTTGTGTACAAATTTTAAGAACTTGTGACTTTTTTTTGCAGAAAGCGCAAGGACGGCGCGCGGGCAGCATGCGCAGCCGCGGCAGCATATCGGGCTGCTCGCCGCGCGTCGTGCTGTACGCCGCCGGCGACATGTTCCCGCTCAACCGAGAGCTCGCCGAAAAATACGTCATCAACGCCGAAAATTCTGTTGGTACGCGAAAAAAAAACTATTTCTGGTTACAGCAGTGGAGCACCTCTGGGAGATTAGTTGTTTACAGTCCAGTCTATTAATCAGTGTGTTTATTGTTTTCAGAGATGTGTTCAGAGAACGCGGGGATAGCCAGCGACGCTGGTGAAAGCGAGCTGGCACACGCGTGGCGGCTGGCGGCGCTGACGGCGCGGGCCATGCGCGCGCGGCGCTGCGACCACGCCGCCTCCAGCGAGGAGAGCCTGGCCTGGGCGGCGCACCCGCTGTGCTGCACGCTGCTGCAGTCGCTGTAAGCGCCGGAACATCGGACAACTTTTTCTTCATTAGGCCTTCTTGTTCGTCTCGACCAGCAAAGCAAAACGATCTCAACCTATAAGTAATGATTTTTTTTTATTTTTTTTTCAGAATATCTCACTTCGCTAAAGCTGGAGATGTTCAAATGGCAGCGATGCTGGCCAGTGCCTTTTCCATCTTTAACGACACGATCAAGTGGAGTTCACAGTCTTCAATTAGTAATTCTAGCTTTGTAAGTACTTGACGTTTTATCGTCGCTATAATTTCTGAACCTCGTATCTTACCGATATATTTAGTTCTAAGGACAACTCTATGTTGATCTAAACAGTGTTGTTTTTGGAACTAAATATATCGGTAAGATACGAGGATGAAAAAGTATAGCGACGTTATGTTCCCGCATCTGAAACATTGAACTTGAACTATTACTAGGCTCACGTTCAGGGTGGCACGAGTACGGGTATGTTGTCCTAAATAGACGCAACTTTGTCAAGTTAGTAATCAAGTATTGAGAATATCGTCCATGGGTTCCAGGGCAACGGCACGTCTCCGTACAGCACGGTGAACCAGTTCAGCGAGATCGCGGAGGGCTGGACGGCGGTGCGCAGCAGCTCGTGCTCGGAGGCCGACCCGCTAGCCGCGGAGCGCTCGGAGCCCGAGGGCTGCGTGCTGGACGACGCCACCGGACACCAGTACGACTGCTTCAAGAGAGTATACGCGGATATACTGCACAGGTGGCAGCTACTGTACAAAAGGACCGAGGTTAGCTGAACTTCTTTTAAGCAATTTTAAATCTCTTTATTTGGTGCTCTGTACTAAATAGGTTTCGTTTTCGAAAGACACTTTAACACAGCTGTTTAAAAAACCGGTATCGCCTTTATGTAAAGAGTCGCCAGCGCCGCAGCTATGCGATAATTTCGTTGCTATGCGCTTTGTCCTAACTAGTGATTCAAAACTCCTCGTTGTATAAATTCATAATCATTTAACGTTATCGTTATTAATTGTGCCTAGATGTTATGAAATGAAAGTATAACCTTAGATTAATCCGTATATTAAAATCATGAATTACAAATGACACGTAATAGCGGGACGACGAGTGACTGTCGCGGGGCCCGTTCTCCTCGGGGTGAGGTACCGTGTTAGCTGTGTCCCTACTCATAAATTCATAATACCATTGTCATTCGTAGGTGATGAAGCTAGTCGTAAGCAAGCAGACGAGCTCCCACCTGGGCCCCGAGCTCGGCGCGCTGTGCGCCTACTGCGGGCGGGCGACGCGCGCGGCGGCGTGCCAGCCGTGCCGCCGCCTCGCGCTGCGCTGCGCCGTGTGCGCCCTGGGCGTGCGGGGCCTCGCCGCCGCCTGCGCCTACTGCGGCCACGCGGGCCACGCCAGACACATGCTGGACTGGTAAGCTTAACTCATAGGGAAACAACTTAGTAAACAATTTTAATTTGACGCGATGGTGACAAGTGGAACTTTTATACAACAATTTCGCATCGTAATTTCAAAGAAATCGCTCCCATCGTCTGCATTTGCGGACGGGTACAATTTAGGGATCTTCAAGGCTAGAGTCAATAGGCTGTTACTGAACCAGTGAGTTACACCTTAGACCTCATCTGCACCTTCCATCAAGTGAGATATGGGTCATTCTCTGGTCAGTTTATAGTAAAAAAAAAAAAACTAGCTAGCTTGCTATATTATTTATTACGCTTGCGAGCGTATTAAATATGTCTTTATGGGTTTGAAAGAAATCCATAGGGAAATGGATAGGCAGGCCTTATAACCATACATGTAAAGAATAATAAAAACTCAATTTTGGTTTTAGGTTCGAGAAGCACGACACATGTCCCACGGGCTGCGGCTGCAAGTGCCTCATCGACAGCAACGCGTTCTGGAAGGGGGTCAAGTACGCGTAGCGACGTGAGCCAACTTTGACATTTATGATATTTGTGGGGTTAATGTTATAGTGCTGTATGTACTCGACCTTTTCCGAGGTCTAGTGGGAGTTGCCAAATTCAAAATATGAACAATATAATGATCTTCCTGCAATAATTTTACTTTTCTCAATACAATGTGATTCCACTGTGCCAGAAATCAGGCATTCAATTTCAGGTTAGCTTTATGTTCTGCTAGAATTAAGGTCAATGTTTTCTGAATAATTATTTATGTTATTAAGTTTCTTGTTGAATATCTACACTCCAATTATTTTTTCTTGTAATCTCTGCACAGTGCCATGAAACATTAACGTTTCTTTTTCACTGTCAATTTATCAGTGACCTTTTGACGACGGGATAAGCGGTTACCTCCGGAGTCCTTTGCGACCTACCACATTCTTAGCGTCACCTGCAATAAAATGTTGACTCCAAGTCCTTTATTATCTTTCTGTTCGCGGTTTTTAATTATTTCATAGAAGTCTCTGATATTTTATAGTATACATATATGTGGGTATTCGTTACATGCAGATTTCACATACGTTAGAATTAGGACATATCAAATTGTTGGTCTTCGTAAGTTATGGAGGGTCGAAAGTACAGCAAATAACTTAAATAGACCTACCTAGTCTAATTGTAGAATTTAATTGTAAATATTACGCGTCTTATTCGCTACAGATACTGCCATTTTGGATATAATTTATAATAAACACACTGCAATCGATTTATGTTTTTATTTAACAAACTTTTTACAATTTTATAATTATCCAATGAGAATGAGATGTGCACGTTGCTAGTGTAAATTTGAGTGCGATTCCTAGAATGTATGCTTTTACTTCAGTCTCGTTAAAGCATTTCATAAGATAATGAAAAAGCGAGTCGTAAAGTTTGGGCGCCTACGCCTACTTAGTTGTGACCTTTTGACTTTGGTCGTTATTCAGATCTAGTTTCATTTTAAAAATTCTAACCAATTGAATGATAGCGAAAAATCTTATTAAATTAAATTTCAATCGCAATGAAAGATCGATCCAACCTATGGTACATTTAGTAAACTTGGTACTTACCTAGTTCATTTGTTAAGACATTAAAGTTTTCTAAATATCACTGAAGACAACTAGACAATTGTTTCCCTATGCTGCCCTTGCTAATAAAATAACCCTCCTTTCTGGCGACATTCGGGTAAAAAGCTACGTAATTACATAGTTTTGTTCTGCCGTTTGCCATTAAGTTAAACTTCTTAAAACGTGCCCGTTTAAGAATTGTACATTGTAGCCGAATTCCGAAAGTTCCACTATTAAAAATCCGACAGATTCAATATAGACTTTTTCTTCCTAGTTCCATAATTTTACAAACTAGCCAATTTCTACTCAGTCTTAGGCCGCAGTTTTCCAATGTCTTAACAAATTAAACTATACAAGGCAGAGTTAAATATATTATATGTTCAGTAGGTACTGCAATTTCAGAAATCATCTTTAGGGAAGAGCGCTACAAGGTATATTCAATGTTATCTTCATTTTTATAGGTAATTTAAAACTTCGTCTCATTGTGGACGTAGCGTAGAGTCCGCTTGGGACGATGTCTTTTCGTTCCCAACCAATTATGCGAGCCCTCCCAACTAACACGTGCGGCCTTCATGATCCCGTCAAGTGACCGCCGCGCGACGCTAGCAGTGTCGCAAAACCCATAACTTAAAATGTTGGCCGGTTATCGAAATCGTATGGTATTTAATCTTAATTACAGTAATTGGAAAAAATATAGCTTATTTACAATTTGCAGCAGGTTCTATACATTACGATTAACTTACGGCTAGGTAGGTAAGGTACTATGACATTCTTCCAGTAGGTACGACGACAAGGCGACTCACTCTATCATGGCCAAGTAACACATTAGCGCACCTAATAATAAGCTTACGATAAGTAACCAAATTACGGTCTGCTTCAACCACAGAAATCGGAATAACTAGGTATAGATGTAGCATAGTCGCCACATAGACCTTGTTTGCCAGCGCCACACTGGTGGCGCGTACACCACAAGTTCGCGAATCGGGAGTGAAAACAAGTGCTTAAAATTATGTTTTGCAACATTTTATAATCGCGAAAACTCTTCCACATTATATACTTACGAGTATGCTAATAAGGGGATACACTTAATCGGTACCTATGTCTTATTTTCATGTGAAAATGCTGATTTTAGTCATTTTTATTAAATGCGCTGATTAATATGCCTTTTCTCTCGCACATGTACCTTGTGCCGCGCAAGTGCCTTCTCTCTCGCACAAGTAGACAACGGTCGCGAGCTAGTTGTGTCAGTGAGTTATTTTTGAGCGAGCGCATTGAAACATTATGCTAGATATAATAAGGTTCGAAATAGCTTGCGCTTCACGACCTCGCGCTAGTGGGCGTAACTGTGTTTAGTATTCAATTGCTATTCACAATTGCGTTTCCTTAAAAGATTCAATCTTAGGCACTTCTATAGATACCTAGTTATTCAGATTTCTGTGTCTTCAACAGACAGTTAACATTGCTTAAAGTACCTTGTAGGTAAAGAATTTGTCGATGTTGGGTGCTGACCGTTACTACAGCATTTGATAAAATCTAATAAAAGTAATAAATAATTAATAACGCTAACAAAGAACTTTCATAAACATAATATTTTAATTTTGCTCTTAGAGTGCTTACAGTTGGCAGTTACCCAAGAAAATGAAACGCAGGATAAAAGAATGAGCATCTCTATCAATTTCAAATATAAAACTCTTTTCCTGGCCTCCTCCTCCTTTCCTCTTCTTATAAAGCTACAAGTTACAATTTACAAGCGGAAGTCTCATTCTATCACCTTTTGTTAGAAAGAGACTTCCGCTTGTAAATTACAACTTGTAGCTTTATAAAACACGACCCTGGAATTATTACAACTTTAGTGGATTTCTTTTCACTTTCAAATGATAAAACTCTTTTTGTTTAATCTGCCAAAACAAGCACTGTATGTAACTACTAGCATGAAGTTATTTGTTGAATTAAGTAAGCGCGCGAGTGCGAGTCTTTAATGATACAAAATGCACTGAATTTCAGGCACGTCAGTGATTCAATTAATATTTTCGTAATACACTTTTATTAACCGTGGCTTACAATATTGAGATCAGTATGTATGATAAACTTATTCAAACTAAAAACCGCAAGGCCCACGATTAATAACACTAGTTAATTAGCATCTGTGATAATAAACACCAACGCTGAAAGGTAGATGCCTACCAATACCTACTTAATTACGCGCTATTAATGTAAAAATAACTTGGCTACATAACTTTAATCCGTCCGTAGCAGGCATTAATTTGTAAACTTATAAATTACGATTTTGCGGGGATGAAAACGCACGAATTCGTACCTACGAATTCGTGCGTTTTCATCCCCAAAGTACCTACTTTATCGTGGCATCGCGGTTTAATTGGGAAAGCATTGCGTTTGCAGCACTGCTAAAAGCTGCCGTGGGTTAAGGCCAATGTTCTAAACGGGGTGGGGTGCTCATTCGTCAAGGCAATCGTTATTTCGTATCAAAAAACGTTAAATCCCATTTTACTTTTCAATGCGTGGTATTACGAGTCGTACGTAGGTACTTGATTTTGGTCTGGCCACCATGTTTTGACGAATGGCTGGTGAAGTCTAACAAAAAGGTGTTGTGTCTGATTTATTTTTCAAACATGCTGTCAACCTCCTATCGGGTACGCCCCTGAGTATTTCTAAAAAATATCTACATTAACTAATTAATAAATAAATAATCTACTTGTTCGGACATAAATGTAAGGTGCATGCACGACGAAATAAGATGGACACGTCGAGTCTCAGAGGCGAGTTGTTCTATTGTAGCAGCTAAAACAATAAACGACATTATTAGTTTAAGTTAAACATCTAAACTTCAATTGGAAATCTAGTGTGCATATATTTTATATGGTGTGCATTTGTTAGTAGTTAAATCTAAATTCTAGTTCAATTAGGTAGGTGATAACATTAGATACCTACCATAAAATTTTATTTAACAATTCTTTAAAGCATACTTATGCAGAATAATAAAAGGGTAAGTTTGGTAAAAAGCGCTACGCTATTAGAACTATTAAAACATACTAACGGTAGTTTTGCCTGTGTCTTAAGCGTATAAATAGGTATGTATCATCGTCGCTAACTTTTTGAAATTAATTAAAACAGTGTATGACAGTCAGTCATTTAGTAGGTATGTGTACAAGATGTAGCACTCATTCGTTCACTGTAACTCAGTCAAGTGGTGGTTGGCGCTATAGCGCGCCCACGTGTGGCTACCCTCTCAAGAAGGCAGCACTTGATTTTTGGCAGGTATGTGCGGCTCATGTAGTTTCAATCCCATACCTATTCGTCTGTCTGACTGAAAGGAGACGGGGTAATAATGGGGGATACATTAATAGTACCGTGCTACTCGTGCCAGCTCAGTCGACCCGCGTCTGCCGCACGAGCGGCGTGAGCAGCACCAGCGTGGCGCGCGCGTACCTCTCGAGAAGGCGCCGCTTCAGTTCGGGCGGGTAGGTGACGTAGATGTAGTGGTCGTCCTCGTCGTCGTCCGGCAGCCGCTCGCGCGCGGGCGACGAGTGCGTCGTCATGGACACGCTGGCGCTGCCGCCCACGCTGCCCTCCTCCGAACTGCGCCAGAAACATGCGTCACGCTCACCCACAGGCCCGGAGCCCGGACACAGGCGCGCTAACCGCAACGGATGGTCTAGTGTCTTCAGTGAATATTATACGACGTTTGACTGCATCCTTTAGACTGCGCTTTGGCTGAGGCCGGGCAACTTATAGAGCCTTTTGTCGCCGTGGAATAAGCATGAAAATAACCTAAATCGCCGAAGATGTCAAACAGAAGCTCGCTTAACATTCAACATCAACTAGATTGTTGAGCAGATATTTCAATCCCTGACTGGTCGACAGCCCCACTGCTTTGGTTCGTCAAGTTCAAATAAAGAAACCGTTTTTTGGTTTTATATTGAAAGTTGGAAATTTCTATAACCTGACGTGGGATAGTCTCGATCGACGTGACATCTGCCGCTTACAGCGAACAAACTGACTCACAAGTCTTCAGCATTTAAACAACGCTGGCTAAAAGCGCACGCTCCTATTTGCACAAATAGACGGTGGGGTCACGTGTTTTTGTTTTCTTCAGACCATTGGAATTTAACTTACTCAACACGATCCAGATGATGTAATAACACATGCAGAGCGCGAGCGCCAGGCCGGTGGCCAGCGCGAGCAGCAGCGGCCAGGGGAAGGCGCGCGCGCTCGGCGCCGTGTCCTCCAGTAGCGGTCGCAGCTCAGGTACCAGCACACCGCGCGCTGCATCTCCTCTGCGAACACCAGCTCTACTCTCAAAACAAGCGAACCACACTTGGAAATAGAAAAAGAAATAAATGAAACTCGCTCTAACAAAACAAACGAAAGACAGTACACAGGTATTGGGTATTGCTTGAGAAAGCAAAAATTTGGTGAAAAGACCGTGAGCACGTATCGCTACTTGAATGAGGTGCTATTTGAGGATTAAGGTTTTCTAAGATATAAATATTTTTGAAGCTTCCTAGTTCATAACCGTCCGCTCCACAATTAAAACTGACGATAACTCTAAAGGACTGTAACTCTAGCAAGCCAAATCTTATCAATCTGAGAAGAGGTCTGTGCGCAGCATTGGAATGTAAAATAGGCTGGAGGTGATGAGATGATGAATGATTGCTTAACCATTATCATTTAACGCCACCGTTTTACCAAGTCCAATTGGCCGAGGGTTAAGAAGTGGCGCAAACCTTCTAGTTCTTGGAACTGGTGCTGCGTGAGGTGCAGCAGCAGTGTGGCGATGCAGGAGTGCACGACGCGCTCGCAGCGCACCTTCAGCACCTGCAGCCGCGCCGGGTCGCACGCGGCGCGCTCCGCCTGGCGAAAGTACAGATACTTTTGGAATTGGCAAAGAAAATGCCAAACACGAATTCAAAAAATCGTATTAGTTTCGGAGAAAAAAGGTGAAAGTCTCTCGGGTCTATGGAATGCTTTAAATCGTGATTGATTATGTGTGCCGTAGTTATATGAGCTCTGTCCCGTCTATCCGCTCTAGAGTAGGTACTAAAGTGATGTAGCAACCTGTAAGTCGGCGAGCCGCCGCTGCCGGCTGTCGGGCGGCAGGGAGGACTCCACCGTGTCTGCGTCGCAAAGTTCCGACGTTTGATTCGCGTCGCCCTCCGTGTCCTCCGTGCGCTTGTCTTCTTGTTCTGGAACACGGGTAATGTGCGAATGCATTCCAACAGAGAAAAACTAGCGAATAGCAGTCGAAGATGGGACCAATACGG